>JAWLRI010000771.1:875213-932113 GCA_034781795.1 Crypturellus tataupa
GAAGGACGGAAGGAAGGAAGGAAGGACGGAAGGAAGGAAGGCAGGAAGGAAGGAAGGAAGGAAGGAAGGAAGGAAGGAAAAGAAGGAAAAGAAGGAAAAGAAGGAAAAGAAGGAAGCAGCTTAGTTTCAAATCTTTCTGTAAAACAGTTATGCTTTTCCAAGGGATTTAGGTATGCGCAAGCAGGGGATGATTTCTCTCTAAAGAACAGTTTATATTTCTAGTCACCAGTGTATCCTTAAAGGGAGGGTGATCCCGCTCTCTCCCAAAGCTTCTCTCCATTGGGAGAAGCCAAGATCAAGAAAGAGGACAGTGATTTTGGGGCCCTGAGCTTGGGATGCACCAGCAAAGCTGGGATGTTAGCAAGTGCGCAGTGGGCATCCTTGGAAAACCAGGCTCATAGGTCTCCTCTCCATCATCCTTTCCCACCAAATACGTTTCTCAAACCTCTTGACTGCTCTTTAGAGAGTTCTGGTCAAGATCATGGTCCTGTCTAGTGGGTGTTATGGATACTGCTGGCCTGGGCTGCCCATATCTGTAGTATTTGGCTGCCCATCAGATTGGATCCGTAACGCATTTATCCTCCTAACTCTCCTGATAGACCTGGAAGTGGCACTGGCCCTGCATTGCAGAGGGAGCAAAACTACTCAGGCTCTTTGCTTGGGTGTCTAAAGTGGATTAACCTGCAATAGAAGTAGTTATTTAAGTTCAAAAAAAATGTTTAGATCAGTTCCTAGCCAGGTTATCCAGACACATATAGACAGGGCAATCACAGAATTCCTTGTAGGTCTTCTTGGAGATAACTATCAGGATCTTTTTTATTACAGATAATTTGAGTGCCGAAGGGAACCCAACTCCATGCAAAATGCTGCAGGGACAGTCTGAATGTGGTAGCAACTTGCACAACTACTCGAGTTGTGGTGTATGAGAAGAGTGAACTTCAAAGTCCATAGGGTGGTAGAGACATTCCCTTAGCAAGTTGTCCTGCTGCCCTTGGGAAAGGACTACTCTCTAGCCCTGTTTCCACCCTGAATTGTATTTTACTGTTGTGCACAGATGTAATCTTTTGCAAAATCTGCAGATACTGTTTGATTTGCCGAATTCTTGCAGCAGCAAACAAGGCATGCTAGCCACCCACTCAGACAAGATAAATGACCTCTCATTTATTTATTTAACTCTCTTGATATTAATTGCAAAGGGTGACCCTTTGCTCTTCTATTATGAAGCATATTGACTTCCTCTCTATGTGTCTTCCAAGAGCAGGGATTGCTGCTTAAACATGCTCTGAATAAATCCAGAGAGGGGCCCTGGGACGGTTTTTGAGGAATATGAGGATTGGTGTTAGAGCTAATGAGCTTGTTATGAGACATACCCTGCTATCTCTAGTGACTCTATCCTCTGCCACTGTGTCCAGTCTGTCTGCAATTAGGAACAAGGTCGGTGACATTGTGCTTTATACGAGATCTGCAATGAGACAAAAACCTCTGATTTTTCATTGCACATCGCAGAAACTTGTGATCTGCGGAGCAGAAACAATTTTTTCTTCTTTACGCCTTGGATTCTTTAAAAGTCCCCGAAGGCTTCCTTTTGGAAATTGTTTTTTAAAGGGGTTGCTGCCCCTTTTCTTTTCGAGTAGGTTTACAAATCAGAACACTCTTATCCCAGGCAGTTGAAGCTATAACCCTGCACAGAAGGCTTACAAGGGGGTGTTAGATAACTGATATTGATATATTGATAGGGTAGAAGGCAAGAGAGTGACATGGCATCCAGGTGGCACTGATAAATGGAAACACATAGACCTGAGCCCATGTCGAATTCGTGTTTAAGATAATGTAACCTTTGAATGTGTCTGGTAGTGATGCAGAGTGCAAATCCAAGAGGCAAGGCTATCCATGCAAATAAGTCCTTCTCTGCTCACAGTTGGTAAAATCAGAGAATATAGAGAGGGAGAGGAGCTTAAGAAGTCCTCTTTGCCCCCAGGAAGAGTCACCACAGCTAAACTATTCAGCTGGGACACTTGGGTTAACTGGACTGTCATAATGTCACAGGGAAGAGCCTTGAAGTCCAGTGGTTTGTGCCTGGCTTAGATAATTTCTGACTCTCTGTGTTTGCCTTTTTTTTCTCTCTTGTTTTTTCTAATAAATATAGCAAGAAGAGAAGCTCTATTTTATATTTGTGAGCACTTTCTTATGGGGGTACTGTCTATTTTCACCTGAACTACCCCATTCAGTTCAGTGCTGTTCGTTCCTTGCAATTCATTTTAATATCACCCAAGCTACTTCTCCTTCTTTCACTGGAAACTTTAAATGGATAGATATGTTAATTGGTATCATTACAACAAACGTTCCTAGTCGCACTGCAATTCAGTCGAACGTTTTGTGTTGCCATTTAAATGATGAGCGTTTTTTTTGTGTGCCACTGACAGCTACTTGTGTTTAATTCATTTTGATTTCGTTAGGAGGGGGGAAGTTATCAGGACTGCATCATTAAAAATGCATGCTTGGGTTATTCATGCATGTTTCATATATTCCTGTGTATGATCCATCATAATTCAACATTAGCCAATGGGGAAAGCGAGTGGAAAGGGTCTACTGAACAGATGGATAATTCAATTACACCGGTGACGTCACATCGGTTGGATCCTCAGTGACACCTCCAAGAACAGCAAGGGGCAAAAAGAGACTTTCAGCTGAGGCTCAGGCTGATGCATGTGCTCCTGCCCCTGCCCTGCAGAACCAGGGACCGGATCTGAAGTGGGAATTGTGGATCGGATCTGAAGTGGGAAGCAAGGATCGGATGTGATGGGCATCTGTGTCTGATGTCCATCTCTGTGTCCAGAGCTGGAGGCCAGGTGTGAGCCAGCTCAGATGTTATCGCTTGAACCTCGGGCATGGGGATTAGGCTGCAATAAAGAAATCAGACGTTGTCCCTGGTGCTCCCTGTCAGCATTAATATGCTTTCACCAACACAACAGATCCCACGATGGAAGGACAATTGGAATAAGCTCTTCTAAACTGGTATAAAGGCTGCTCAGTGTGAAGCTATATTGGCAATATTATTTTGATTACCTCTGTGATCAAACATTCCATTATTTCTATGTAGCTGATGGGCACTGGAGGGTAGTTTTCTCTGCAATGGAAAAGGGAGAGGCAATTGGTGGCATCTCTAGCCTTTCCCCTCCAACAGGGTCTTTCAAGGAACCTACCCGGTCTCCTCTTACATATCTGGTCTTTGCTACTCAGTTTGCCAAAATCACCTCCATGTTTTAGGAGCTGAGGCAGAACTTCCTGGGCAAGAATGCAGACTATTCCTTATCCCCTCAGCGAGTCCATCCCCACTGTTGCAGCTGGGATCAGCACCTAAACTCCATCTCTCAGGCATGTCTCCATCGACGATTCCATCTTCCTGCCCTTCTCACCTTCATTACATCCTCTCACCCCTTTAGTGAAATGAATCTCTCCTTTCCAGCGCCTGCCCGCAATATATGTAATGAGAAAGTGCTATTCCTGGGGACCTTGGTGGCACAGGGCAGAGGTCAAGTCCTGTAGCAAGGTCCATTACGTTGACAGCAGAGGTGGGCTCCCTCCTGATGGATGTTCATAGGGCTTTGAGTGCTGTGGGATGTGTCTGTGTCGGCCGTCTGCTCCGCTTCTCCCTCGGTGGACGTTCAAGGTTATGTGACATTGGGATAGGAGCAAAGAAGTTGCAATTTGTTTGGGTAAGAAGACTCATGCCACTCGGTTGAGCTGTAGAAGATGGGATACGTACTGGAAAGGGAAGAGCCCACAGCCAAGACTTCTCCACAAAAAGTGTTTTGTGGAAAACAACATCACTCGAGAAAGATGCTTCCATCCTTTTATTTATTTATTTACTATTTTATTTTATTATTTTATTTTCCCCTATTGTTTCCGCAGGTTGTTCCTATTTGGGTTGTCTCCCATCTCATTCTCCAACGCCTTCTGCCAAACAAAAGTTTGCAAGCTACGGAAACGCTGTAAAAAGTCTGAAAACAGCACAGTCTGAAGCCAGATTTTAAAGACTTTGTGGCTGAGTCTTAGCTCTGCTGCAAATTCCCGTTGTGCCTTTGGGCATGCTGTGTAATGTTACTGGGTCGTTATTTCCCTGTAGGAAGGATAATGTCTCCGTAGGCTGCTCGGGCTGTGTCTTGCACAGCACCTTGCCCACACGGACACTCGTCTCAGTTTGGGTGGCTGCTTGGTATTTCTTATTCCTAGTTTTAGTCATATGGGGAAAGAATTGCCAATGCAGAGTTTTCCTCAATGTCCTAAAAAAAAAATAAAACAGAATAGAATTAAATAAACAGATAAACAAAAAGAAAGAAAATAAAACAGAACCCATCCCAGAAAGTCTCAGCATCCCTCACTGCCTCCCTCTTTTGTGTATTTAACAGCAGCTTGCTCTTTGCAAGTGCATCTCATGCCCCTATGCTCCTCAGCACTTTTTAAGCCTGAGTAAATTACTGAACACTGGATTATCTCCATTTTATAGGTGGTGGATCATAATCTAAGAGACGTTTGAAAGGTCTTTCTCAGATCAGGGCCAAGAGAAGAAATCCCTGCTGCTGCCTACTCCTAAAAGCATCCTGTAAGCACATGAGCATTCAAACTACCAATCTTATTGATTTTCAATTACAGTTCAAATGGAAGCGGTTGTAGCTTTGTGTCAACCCTCGGGAGAATTTGTCCTGTCATCTCCAGTAAGGGAGGGAGAAATCGCCCATGCTGATGTGGATATGTGGTTGTGTTGCTGAAACTCACTCCTGAGTTAGAAAAGGATGAGTTGTCTGGATTTTACTGCAGTTGGTTGAAATAATGAAACCCTTTCTTGTTGAGAAGGAAAGTCTTGGCTCTGTTGAGGGGGGGGCATAAGGCACAAGGACATAGTTATAGTATGGAGCTATTGTGGTATGGTAGAAAGTTATTGTTGGCATGAGTTTCAAGTATTTTTAGATCGAGTAAGGAGTTCTCTTTTAAATGGCAGCTGCGCTGAACCTGATGGTGTATTAGAAGCAGTCCCAGAAGAGTGGGATTAGCAGGCAGAACTCAGATGAAATGTTTGAAGCTGCAAAATTCACACTCTCCTTTCCCAGTTTTCAGGTTAGTCTGTACTTACTGACTGCATTCACAGGCAGGCGACAGGGCACGTGTGCTTGTAGGGGCAGCTGCCCTCTGTTTTGAGGGCACTTTCATTATTGCATCTCCTACGTCTTCACCAAAGCTGGGAAACTGTCCATCTATTTTTCTGCCTGAAGTTATCGCGGAATTAAATGACCGATAGGAAGAGCCAGGATGGGCTCGTGGTGCAATTGCTGAAGAAAAGAGATATTTGGGTTATAATTCCTGCAGTGTGACCCAGTGCTAGGAAATTATTGGTGAGATTCTGATGAGTCTTTGACTCGCTCTGCTCTGAACTCTCCCTCAGTTCATATACCCAGCCCCTGCTTCCTAATATTAGTATTTCTTCCATTGCCTTTATGCAAGAACCACAGTTATGTTATTTATAACAGCCTGTCCATTGCTGCCTGTGGCTGAGCAGCTGGAGAGAGTGTTCGGTTACCATCACCTGCTCTTCCCAGTTCCCTTTCACTGCATCAAAGAGGGCAGCAGGGCTGGATTTCAGGCGGGGATGGGGTGAGGACTGCGAATTGTGGCTGGCTCTGGTCATGGGAATAGGTACATATAGATCCCATCCCCGATCTTCCCTTATGACTGAGTCTAGGAGGGATGAAGTGCAGCAAGGCCATGAAGTGCTCTCTATGCGATGCTTCTGCAAGGGGTGAAGGAGGTCCTCTCTCCTACCTTAAGCCAAAAATCTTTATGGTTAATAATATTAAAAATACGCATCATGTCTGGGCATGATCATGGTTTCTTTGGGATCTAGCAGATCTTTTATGGGTACTGCAAATAAGTACTGAAAATAGTGAAAATCAGTGAAAATAAGTATTGAAAATAATTTCTCACCCCCTTAATAGTAGATGGAGAGGATCTTAGCCAAATGGAAATAGGCTCTTCATGGTTAAGGTAGTGGATGGCTGTGGATCAGGCAAATTTACCTCGTGGCTTCTCCTTTTGGGGGAGCAAGCAGCCCTCCCTCCTTTCCAGACCCTTATCAGTTGCATCTGCCACTATCTATCTCATTTGTTATATCTCATCCTCCCGGTAGTGGCATGAGGGGATCTCTCCCATGCTTGTCAACAAGAGGAAAAGTGAGAAATTATCAGAGTCCCAATGCACGAGTCCCTGTGATGTTTGAATCTGAACACCAGCCTTGCTGCCTGTCCCAGAATGGTGAGGATTGGGAAAATGACCATACTCCTTCCCTCTGTGTTAGCTCTGCCTTGCCCCTTGTTCCCCTGATGTTCTGCATCAATCCCTCAACACGTGAATATCTGCTCATCTGGAAGGTGCAAACTCCAGTTTTGTGTTCTGTAGCACTGCTGGAGACCAGAGGCTGCATTAACATGAGCAAACAGATGAGTGTTTTTGTTGCTTATAATGTCTGTGTTTACGTGCAGGCTGAACGCACGTGCGAGTAGGGATGCGCAGGGATGAAGCAGGTAGAAGGGTTGCTGCCTGGACAGGCAGCTTGATTGCGTGATCTCTTTCTGTCCTTCTTGAGCATCAATTGGAAACATCTCCCTGCAGCGGCTCTGCTTCAAACCCTTAAGCTTGTAGCTAACTCTGCATCCTGGTGGGAGGCCCTGGCATCGGGAAGAGGCAGCTACAAGCTGGCCTGAGTTCATCCCCTTCTCTTTATGACCCTTTCATGTCCTCGAGCTGCATTGTACTCCGCAAGAGTGATACTACCACCCCGAACACCCACCCGCAGTGGTGAAAACGCTCCAAGCTTTTGTTTTTTTGCATGAGCGGAGTTGGGATGAACTTGGCGAGACTGTCAGAACATCATGAATAAGTTAGGAGGAAAGCTGTGCTCCTTCCAGCGCTCAGAGCGTACACAGGGAATGAAAGCAGCCCTAGTGCTTGAACATCTGAGTGCTCTGGTAGTGTCCTTTTATACCCATGTCATGTTGGTCGGGATTTGGACCTTCTGGTCCTTCTTTGGACCTTCTGGATGGCTTCAGAGGACTCTTGCCTGGAGTTGGTGCTTTTGCAGCCATGGCTGGGTTCAGGTGAATGTCATGCCAATCTCTCCATCGTCACCTTGTGAGTTAGTGGAGCATCATCAAACATATTTCTTGTCTCAAACACAATATCCTCACGATTGAGAATCTGTGAGGCAGTTTTGTGTCTCTTGAATGCTTCTGCTATCGCATCCCCTGATGTGAAGCCCCTCCTGAAGTCTCTCATTCTCCCACTCCGATAAACGTGTTCAAAGGCTGGAGTGCCTAGCAGGTCATCTCAACTCACTGCTTGAACAAGCCAACCTTCATGGCCCGAGGACAGAACAAGTTCTCTGGGTATTTCTGTTCCTTAAGAGTAGTCATTTTTCCTCTGTAGTCTTCCTAAAGTTGCTGTTGGAAAAGAAGAGCTGAGATGAAGAGCCTCCTTCCTCCTTGTAGGAACATCCACACTCTCCTACTTGTTTGACTGTGAGGTTGCATTTTTGACAACCAAACCTTGATCTCAGCGATAGCTGTGCTCTTCCCTCCTGCAGAGTCTAGTTTTCCGGAATAGTCTTATTCCTCCTCTTGGCAGTTTATAGCTCCCTGTGACTTTCCACATCCCACTCTCCCTTCTTGGCTTTCAGAGTCCCTTGTCATCACGATTTAATTCATGCTGACCCCGCAGGGTCACCGCCACTTACCTCGCCGCAGTTATTTCTGCACAGCTGCGATTTTGTAATGAAAAACAAAACTTCCTATCCACTTCATTTCCAGTGCTGCTGGACAAACTCCTCATTTCTTCCTTGGATTTGCTTCAAATTAGAGCAGGCTAGAGAAGTAGGTGCAATACCCAACGCCTATAGGTTTGGTGGCAATGAAAACCATCAACCAACATCTTGCCGAGACATTAATGCTGTAAAGTCACATCCGTGTTCAATGAATAGACAGAGATCTCCAAAAGCCTTCAGGCCCCAGAGTGACAAGCTACAATTGGCGATGGCAAAGCGATGCTTGCCTCAGCATGCCAGGAATTGCACTTAAAAACTGCCTCCCTTGCAACTGCTTCATAAAATGCAGAGAAAACTGGGCAGCTAGAACATCTCGCCTATAAACGTCCCTGCCAGAAATATTTGATAGAGACATATGCTTACCTCACACCCGTGCACAAAGCAGACAAATTTGATGAAGGCATTTGTTAGCAGAGATGCTACAGTACGTGCCCCTGCTGCAACCTCCTCTGATTTTGCACTAAAGAAGTCCCTTTTTTGCTTTGTTTTTGTTTGCTTTTTTTAAAGTGCTTTCCTGATGGCTGCTTTACATTTTGCTCCGCGTTACAGAGAAGCTGATTCAGCAGTTCAGCACCCAGCCGCCGCTCCAAGGAATTTGGACTGTATTTGTTTATTTTGAGCACAGCCAGTTTTTCTTAGCTATTAATTGACAGGCAGGAAATGTTTCTTGGCCTTTTTGGATGTCTGGGTTTGTTGCTGGGACTCTGCTGTCTAGGAGGAGAAACTCATAGGAAACTTCCCTTTGAGTGATTAGCAAAGAGAATATTATTCCAGTGCAAATGCATCTCCTGATACTCAAGGTGTCAAATGCTCTGAGTAATGATCATATTTTAAATACAGTTTATAAATTTCTTCTCATGCATATACCACCCACTGTATCTGCATTGTGGAGTACACACACAGTGTGTCTGTATATATAAATGATGTAGCTCTATAATTACACCTACGGATGATGAGATCTGTCTGTATTTATATATATATATGCACACACACACAAATGCATATTATATTTATACATATATATGTATATGTATAATATCCATACAAATGCATATTATATTTATACACAATTATATTTATACACTATGTATGTATATATATTATATGCATTTCTGTGTATGTACATATATTAATATTTATATAAACTGTTTTACCCAGATGGAATCTTTTAGGTCACCCTTTAATAACAATTACAGTGTAATTACACTGCGATGATTTTATTTTATCTTTATTTTATTTTCGCTGTAACAACTGCTAATTTTCCAGCCGGAAAGGTCACGACACAGATGTAAATAAACATGTCGTAAACTGGCTCCAGTAGATATAAATTCACCTCGTGGTAGCAGAGGGTGCAGAAACGGGGGAAGATGCCTTGGTGTTCTGATCAGATGCATTAACGGGGGTTACACAAGGAAAGATCAGACCACAGCGCTTGCATGGATGTGGCTTTGATGTAGGGTTAAATTCCAAGTAAGCACAGAGTAGCAGCAGGACCCTTTTATATCAGGTGTGTCCCAGCCTTTTATTCCCTGCTGTCACTGGGACCAGCTCTCTGAGTGCCTTTACCTTTGATTTGCAAGGCCCTATCGCTGGTTCTTATCCTTGGTATTGTTGTGTGCTGGTGTTATAGGTCTATTGAGGTTTTCCTGAGCTTATTGCTGGATCAGGGAGGTATGGCAGGAAAAAAATCAACCTACGCTTGCCCTGCTCCTTGTGCCGCAGAGGAAAACCTAACTCTGATGGCTTGCAGAGGCAGCACTGAGTTCATATCACCCTGAAGTCTTACCCCAAAGCTCGCAGCTCAAGCCATTGCCTTGATTTGATTTCTTTAGGCTTTTGTTTGCAGTAAATTCGATATGCCACGGAGGGCCCGAGTGAAGCAGCTGTGAGGAGCAGCGCAGCAAAGCCCCGGTGCCTTGCTCGACGGAGGGAAATTTGGGAAAAGTCTTTTGACAAATAAACCCAGGGGAAGGAGTGTGTTAAGGAGGGGAGAATGAGCCAGGGGGAGCTGCCGGCCAGGCTGAGGTTTAATTGGAAAAAAAGGTAATTCCAAGGCAACAGGAGGGATGGTCTGAATTCACATTGAGGTTGCAGGATGGAGAGTCCTTCTCGAGTGAGAGATTCAAGCCGTCAAGATGCCAGTACCTTCCCAGGGACGCAGTTTATTTTATGTGCGTCTAGCCTGCGTGGAGTGACAGTTTGCTTTATTTAAAGTGATAAAACCCTGATTCTGCTAAAATCAGTGTCCGAGCGAACGGCCATGGAGATTTCCACCAATGCTTGGGAAGCTGTGGTTTGTAGATCATGGCAGAGGTGCATGAATCTTTGCATTTTCCCTTTTTTCCATGTTGTGTTCTATACCACTGCTCACATCTCGATTATCTTCACTACACTTTTTCTCTCTCTTTTTTTTTTATTTTTTTCCCTCTGAATCTCCTCCCCACCAGCTGTGCCTACTCCCGAGGAAATAAAACGTGGCCTGACACATTTCTGTCTCCTCCTGCATGGCTGGGCTTCTCGCGCTTCCCCGCTGGGAAGAACAGGGATGGCAACAGCTCCGCTTGCTGCTTTGTTTCCTGCACCTCTTCCAGGAGCATCCCATTCGAGTCCTTGGAGACTGCACATTGGAACTAGACAAAGAAGGTCTTTTGCACCTACACAGGGTGGCTGGAGAGTGAGAGGCTCCTTTGAGGAGCCGCTTGGCTCAATTTGCTGCTGTTTTAGGCAGCCCTGTCCCTTGAAGGTGGCTGTTTCTGCATGTTGGATGTAGGATGAGATGGAGAAGCTCTGTCCACCACCTTCTCCACCTGGTCAAGGACTCTCTATATCTCATTGCCCCATGCTGTCCTTGGAGAATGACTGTATCCCTCTGACGTCCTATGTATGGCTCGTCTTATCTCAAGCTCATACAAGTGGGGCCTTAAGATAGAGTCATAAGAGACTCTCTCCCAAATCCATCCTGGGTGGAGCTGGAGAATTCTGCAATGCTCAAGGCAGGAGATGGGATAGCAGGGCTTGTTGAGGACACATCAGGCAACATGTTGAGTCCTGGCCCTTTCCTCCTTCCCTGCAAACATGTTGAAATCCACCTGAAAGCAGCGAGCAAGTCGACGTGACCATCAGTGCTGTGCAAGAACCATGTGCTTGCGCTACTCTTTTTAAAGGGTAATTCATTCTGGGATCAGCATTTAGAATTAATTTAATTAAAGGCTCCTCATCATTCATTTATGAGGGAAGAAGGCTTATAAAGAGCCGAGTGCAGGGAAGGTCTCTGCATGCTCTGTGCTGGGGATGAAGCTTGTTTCCATACACTGGTGGGGAGCTGGGGATTTCCTAGGATGAGGAGGGCATCCGATTTCAGTGCCTGCTTATTGCCAGTGTTGGCAGAGGAGATTGAACAAACACAGAGCCGTGATTTTAACTCTAAATGTGTTGCTTTTGGATCAAATAAAACACATACTGTTAGAGCAGCGCAATGCTGGGGACCTTCATGGTTATGCACAGACGTGTCCATCTCTGGACTCCCCAGTTCAGTTGCATATACACTCGAGTGACAGCCTCACATCAGTGCTGCGGATATTACTTGCCTTTTTAATCTATTCTCTACTCTTGTCTTGTTGCCCTCTTGCTTTGAGTAATCATGTAAAATTTGCAACTTTGAGAGTTGTTTCAGGAACTATTGCCAATCTACACATTTTCAAACCAGTCTTGTGTGCTTTTAGTCTTACGTGTCTTTCCAGCCCCACAATAAAGCTCTTTTTGGCTCATCTCTTACTGGGATGAGCTGAGTGAGGGCCAGGGGGTGGAACTGTTCTGTTTTTCTTTTTTGTGTGTATGTCTGGGTCAGATTGAATCATTTGGGCCATGGGAAACTGTTCTCATTTGCTTGTCTGGCTCTGCAAGGTGAGCCTTGACCCCGATGCCCTCGAGATCAGGGTAAACCTACCTGATAAATCAAAGTCCGTCGAATGTCAACAGATAGATTGAATTACCTCACAGACCAAACTACCCAATAACAACATTTTTGGATGGTTCTGTCTCAGATGCCCTTCACCCTCCTGCTGTGGATGTCTGAAACTCTCCATCAATGTTCCCAGTCCTATATCACCTCTACACTCTTGTGCAGGGTGTGGAGAACCTTGCTGAGCCCAGTTTAGGATGGCAGCTGCTGGAATCCAATGTTTCCTAGAACTGGCTTGACAGGGAGCTGTTCCTGGGCCCTGTCCTTTTCCTTCTTTATATCTGGGTAGAAACATATTTTGACAAGCCAGCGATGCAGAAAATAACTTGCTGCTCTCCAACTGTTGCATCCCTTGACCCCAATTAGAATGTGGTGCATGCAGAAGTGTCAGCTTTTTGCTGTCTCTTAGCTCCCCATCCCCCTGACCAAAATTCCCATTATAAAGATGACACCTAAGTCTTCCATGGAGGGAAATCATTGCTGACAAAACAGAGAACCAGAGCATATCTATAGACCAGCATACCTAGTGTTTTCCTTTTTTTTTTCCTGGTCATTACTAGATGCTTTAGAAGAAGGCGTAGGAAAGCTGTCAGAGAGGAGTTATGAGATATTCCAGCCTATGGGAAAGCTTGCTCTTGACCCATTTGTGTAAGATTGGTTTATGGCTTGAAACATGAAGTTGTATATCCCTTACAGATATCCAGATTAATCTTAGAGTATTTCTGCTCTCTAGCTGATGTCCTAACTGTTCAAGCTATGGAAGATGGGTGAGATGCTCTTTGGGCTGTGAATGAGGTAAACCATGGGATATTCTACATGATTTAGGGTCGTCCAGGACTGATTTTGTTCATCTTTGCATGAGTTCCTCCATGCTTCAGCCCTTCATTTAGCTTATAGGAGGGTCTGCTGCTAGCTGCGTTCCCAGTGAACTGCGGTGTCATCTTAGCAAGCATGGCACAATGACTAGAGAGCAGAAACAGGGCTAGACTTATGTCTGAGACGTATCCAAAAGCATCTTCCACTGTTTTGACTGTTGGAATGTCAGTACTGGATGTCAGAGAGATTTCACATTAAGGATTCCTGGAGCTTTCTGATGCTTTCATCAGATTATATGTGCCTGATTCAATGGGATGGGAGAAGGACAGAGCTCTAGATCATGACTCACTCGGTCTTTTCCCACAGCTGCTATAAATTGGGTGGAAATCCCAGAAAATGGTAAAATCTTCAGTCATGCTAAAGATTCCTGGTGTCTGCCTCTTCTATATACACAGGAATGAGTCCAGGGGTCATTTTCAGCGTTGAAAGACAAGGCAGGCTTGCTCTGATCTCATTGCCTCCACCCATTGAAGAATACAAATCTCTTTGAAAGAGGCTGGTGACGTCCATGAGCATTTCCAAGGTATGGAGGGGGTAATTGCAAAGAGAGCAATGAGAAAAGTCTTTTTCCTAAAGACAACTTGGCATGCAGCGACTAATATACATGCAGCAGGTATTGGGAAAACTCAGCAGGATGCTCCTCTAGTTCACATGTTGCCCCGGGACTGTCACCTGAATTATTTCATCGGGGTTAAATTGAGGACAAGCACCGGGGAGCGGAGCAGAGCACGCAGAGTGCAACAGTTCATCAACGTGCCTCTCCTCAGCGTGGGGCTGCCCTCCCTGCCGGTGCCACGGGACCCCATGCAATTACCAAGGATGACCCCAGCTGTGACTTTCCCTCCCTTGGAGGGCATTAGGATGCTGCAGCACGCTCGGTTCTCTACGGATACTAATGCTGGATTCCTTTGCACTCCCTCTGACATCCCCTCTGGTCTTATTAGGCAGATGTTGAGTTGAAGGTGGAATATCCCCTGGCCATCAGATGACGGAGCTCACTGCAAAGGTCATCACATCTTTGCAGTGACTTTTCTTGATCTCACTGAGGTTGGGTTTCTAATCAGGTTAATCACCGTGGCCTTTTCTGCAGGACAGGGTACAGGGATGGCCCCAAGTACAAGTCTGGGCTTTGGTGGTCCTGCTCAAGAGAAGACAAGGGCAAAATTTCACAAATCCTCCTGTTTCATAGGAGAAAAGATCCTGCTGGAAACTCAATGAGATCAGGAGATAAAAATTTTCATAGGAGAAAGGATCCTGCTGGAAACACCGTGAGATCCGGAGATAAAAATCTGAGCTGTGGTCATTAAGCTCATAGTTGTTAAGCCACGGTGTTTGATTTTAAATAACACGAGGTATAACTTGAGGAAAAAGTACTCAGTTTATCAGCAACAAACTTTTATCCACGGAACATGATCGCCTACTACCGTTGTCAGATACTGCTTCAAAAGCAATCAAATGAAACCCAACCTTCTCTTATTTCTGCACAAGGAGTATCTGATGTCAGGGTGCTGCTCAGCTTCTGATCTGAATGTTTTTTATTATGAATGGAGTCAGTACAAGCTTGAGTGATGGGTGGCAGTGTGACACTGATTGAGCTGTGGTGACATCACATGGAAGAGGGTTTTTTTTTGTGCCTTTTCAATGGGAACGAGTGGCAGCTAAAGATCTCTTCAATAATTTGTGCCATGAGTGCTAAAAAAAGGGTTAGGAGCCTCTGAATGAATCAGTCACTTCCTTCATCAGTCACTTCCTGCACTCTACACTGGGATCTCTATATAATCCATATTACTCCTCCTGAAAGGGGTATGCACGAGCATCTGGAGAAGGGTGCTGGTATGAAGAAGGTTCAGGAAAAAAGTGTTTTCTTATTGTTTTATGCAGAGGTAACCTGGAATGGAGACTAGAAAGATATTCTCACAAGCGCTGCTGTTGACACAACGGGAGCCTTTGCTCCCTGCCTATGGGTCCTGGAATAGGGCAAAAATTTGTAGGGATATTTATGTTACAGAAGATAAGCTGAATGCATGTATATATATTTTGGCTGACAATAACTGAGCTTTTTTCCTTAAATAAGAATTTAACTGCCCAGTCCCAAGCTTCAATTCAAGCTGAAAAATGTTGGTTACTTGACAATTGTTTTTACAAAAGTTTTTGGATGAAAAACCTAAAGAATGGCTAACAGTTGATTAAGAAGGAGAGGAGATGTTCAGCTAAAACTTTTTAGTTGGAAAGAGTGATTTATTATCCAGCTATCTTTGCAAATGACAAAATAACTGATTAGACACAATTCATCATAGGAACTTGAATCTGCCACTGGAATAAGTTGGAGAATTTTATGAACGTATGCCAGAGCGTCTTGAGAGTTCATCAAATGCACTGAGGCACTGGGGAAGGCATTAATAAGGTTCTGAAATTCTGCCCCCCATAGAGATTTTTTTTTCTAACGAAGGATTTGAAAAGGGCATGTTAGAAGGATGTTTTATACAGAAGCAGCCTTTTCCCACAAAACATCAGCCATAATAATTATTTTTATGCAGATCCTGAGGCACAGAGAGATTAAATGACTTTCTCAAGGTCAAGCAGTGAGGCAGAGGCAGACCCAGCAAACGAATATGAGCATCTGGGTCCATAGGCTTCGTCTTACACAAGACCCTACCCCTTTTTCCTCCAAAGCCAGAGGTAACCAGCCTTTTTGGCTGATGTTCTAACATTTCCCAAACTAGCTGTTTTTTTTGAGCATTTTGTCCTTGATGGGCCAGCCAGGAGGCTGTTCTGGTGATAATAGTTTCTAGTTGGTTCTGTTGTCACTCCATATCCTGGGAGAAAGTTGTGCAAGGGCGTCAGGTTGAGGTTTTTCTACATAAATTTCTGCTGAAAAAGATGGCTGATCGTTTTTAATTTAAATACTCACTGGGATGACCATGGATAATATGGAGATTGGAAATCCTTGAAGGCTGCAGCATTTCCACCTGTAGGAACTCGTGTAACAGCGAATCCTGCATTGCTGCTGTTCCTGGCAGCTCCTGGTTAGGGATTCGCCTTCTGGCCCTGCTGCAAATCTTTCTGATCAGCCTCGTTAAGCTGCACCGTGGCCCAGGGGATATTTAAACTGAAGCTGGTGCATGCTCATTTTGTGAAGTCACTTATGTCAACTCTTTTCCTCCTTGGACCCTTGTGCCTCCTGATATCCCTTCATGAATTATTAGCTACGAGAGAGGCTTATTGCTCAGACTAGTTTAGTCTCCTGGTCACTGCAGGTTTGCTTCCAAATACGTTTTGCTCTGAGTAAGTGGCTTGGATGCTAGTCCTGACATTTCCCCTGGGCCTCTCTCCTGCGGTCTGATAGATCTTGCTGTCAGGAAGTTATTCCTTATACTCAGGCTAGTTCTTATCAGTCTGTCACTTTTTCAACTCATTGGGCTAATAGTTTTCCCATTACAAGAGCTGTCTCTCTGTGTCCTTTCGCCCCAGTCTTCCCAAGGGAAGCTCTTTCTTCTCGCACTAAAACGCAGTCGGGTTACATGACTTTACAGGTCTTTTTCTTCTCTGCTCCTCTAACTTCTTGGAGCCGGAGAGATTCTGGATCTGACCTACTGTGACCTCTGGCAGAGCGGAGAAAGAAATAGATTTGATAGAATAAACAATGAAGATGCCAGTGTTCATAAATCCCCCAGGTTTATACATTCATATCAATTTGAAGATGTTATCTGAGAAGGGGTGAGCGAGGTCTTTTTTGTCCTAGCCACACATGACTTCTGGGGTCATCAGGAAAGGCTAGGTTATTCTGATGCGGAGAAATCTCTGTTTCTTAGGTTTGCAGTGGGATTTTCTAAGGATAAGAAGCGATAGGAAGGAGATGGAAGAAAAAACTAAAACAAAAACAAAGCAGAACAAAAAGAAAACAAGCTGGAACATTTCTGATGTGCACCTGAGTGAGCAAGAAGAGGTTGAAGGTCTCTCTACAGAGTCACCCCAAGGGCTGGATAGCACTGAAATCTGCACACTGCATCCATTTAAGACTCAAAGATCTGTCCCAGCTAGGCTCCAGATGTGCACAGATGTGTGGGATTCTGCCCCTTCCCGCATCAGCATTTGGCACCATCGACGCTGTCCTGTAGCCCTGGTCTCTTCTTTGGAGCCATCTCCCCAGTCAAGCAGCTGGGATGTAGTGGAGGACAGTCGTGCTTGTTGTTGATTAAGCAATAATGAAATTAATAGCCTCTTAACATCCCCACACTAACAACAACGTCAGCATGTCAGTAGGTATTTACACTATAAGTTACACAAACGTCATTTTGGTACACTGAGCATTTCATATTTGCAATTTTCTGCCGCAGCAATAAAATCAATCAGCCAGTTGGAAGAGAAATGTATACTCAGGAGCTATCAGTATTAATGGCACTAGGCCAGGCTTTCGAAGGCTGCATGAAGAGCATGTGAGCAGAGCGGGGCTTGCATTCCTGCGCTGAGATGCCCTCAGGTCTCTGCAGGAGTCCACATGGAGGTCAGCTGAGTGGAAGCTCAGTTCTCAATTCAGCAAAAGAAGGAAATTTTGAAAACAAGTGACTCATCTCATCTGCTAAACCCTCTAGTAAACACCAAATCGCAGTGTACTCCAGGGCTCTGCACAACTTGGTTTAAAAAGTTTGGTGTCATTGCCCTTCTCTTGAAGAGCCTTTTTCCTGCATTGGAAGATCTTTCCTTGCATTTTTCTGCCTAACATCCTAAACTCTGGGTATCTAAAAGCCTCCTTCCCCATCACTCCTTGATGCCTCCATGCTCTGATGCTAGTAACTGGATTTAATCTTGGCATCCTGGTTGATCAGATGCAAGCAGAGTCGATCTCTGACACTATGGCAAAGGCTCATAGGGATATGAAAGCACTTAACTACTTAAGGTGCCAAAATCTCCTTCATTTCAGGCAGAATTTATATGTTGAAATGTCCTGAAAACCTGACAGCAGGGTACAATTTACACTGCAGCCAGTGCAAAGGGCCCTGCTGATTTCCATGGGAGCTGCACACATCCCTAGATTGGCCTTTTATCTGTTTCCTTCTCTAATGAGAAGATAAATGGGGTTTTGAAAGTGTCATGCTAATGCGTATTCATTTGTCCATCATTCTCTGCATATTGATCCCTCTTCTGGAGACTCTACTATGTAATAGTGTGGACAAGTCACTAATCTGTCTACCTCCCCAAGATGCTATTCCTCACTAAACAGGTCAGATATGTCAAGATCCAGCAATATTTGTCAAGGTTTTTGAGACCCGTTTATGTATCTTTCTGTGAGTAAAGAATGTTATAGCATTCGAAAGTGTTTTGTTGTGGCTTCAGATATAAAAGCAACCATGGCAAATGCACGTTTGTCTATTAAAAAAGAAAACATAGGGGAAGGAAAAAGAAAGAATCCCAGCACTTGAAGGATTAAACAGTGCATTGGCTGCCTAAAGCATCAAGGGCCCTTTGAAGGCCTGGGTGTGATAAAAATGCACATGCCTGTTTGACAGGCATCAAACAGTAAGCGCTGAAGTCAATGGAATTACATCAGGGATAGATCTGAATTTGCCCCCTTGCTCCCCACTTTTGCTGTCACATTATGATTTCAAGGCAGAGAATTGTAAAGCACATCCGGAATAGGCAACAGTGGGGCTGCATAAACCAACACAGGTGTCTGAGCTGCTGCAAGCTCTTGAGTCCTAGCAGAAGAACTGACGAGCAGGAGGGGTTTCGGAGAGGAATATTAAAGGGTGGAAATCAGTCAGAAGTGTCAGTCAAGTAGCCCAACAATGCTGGGAAATCAATGCGGAATCCTCAAAGAGGAGCGTGCAGGGAAAATGATACCATTTGTTTGCAATTCTAATACAATGAATCAACAGATTGCTTGCAAAATGCTCCTAATGAAAATGCGCATAATAGATGTGCAGAGCCAAGAGGGAGAGAGACAAGGTATGTACTAGCGAGGAGAAAGGGAATCCGAGTCTTAGGTTTTGCTGCTGAAATTTAAAAGCATTCTGATATAGCCGAGATATCCATAGCATCCTGGAAGAGTCTGTTGGTGAAAGACATATGTATTAGCTGGGGGAAAAGAGGTTTTAATAAAGAAACAGTTGCTGTTATGTACAGGTCAACCGTTTTGCAGAAATAGCAGACATTTGAGGATATATATTCAGGATATGTCCTGAATGGAATAAAGGTGATTTGAAAACGGGGCAAGGTCTCCTAATAATTACCACCAGTGTCATTCTTCTATTTTCTTTCGTTAGTGGTAAGTCCAGCTTCCTGCACGGAGCTTTTCTTTCAGGGTTTCTTTCCATGGAAAGTGGATAGGGATCAATTACTGTATTTTTTCCAATGCAAGAACTAAGTGCATCCCATGGATTTAGCAGCAGGCAGGCTCAAAACAAACAGAAGTTTGTTCTGCAGGGAAAAAAACACCTTTTCTGTATTCACAAAGCCTAATTGATGGATAGCACTTCCTGCTGTGAGACATATTCTCTTTTCAAAACACCACGAGAAATAATTACGGCAAAATAATGAATGGAAGGCCATTAAATATAAAGTTTCCACATTTGGCTTAAGATATTCTTCAGTTTCAAACTCTTGGAAAGTATTTTGGGTGCATATCACTGTATGCTTGTCCTGTTCCTCTGTTCTTCCCTTGGCATCTGCTGTCAACCATTGCCAGAAATTTGCTGGATCGATCTTCGGCTTGACCCAGTAAGGCTGCTATTATCCTCTTAAATTCCAGGGTGTCTTCTCACTCCTCAATAACAGTTGTGTAAGTCGACAGCTCACAACTTCTGCTCAAATGCAATAGTACTCCCCAGGCTATATGTCTTTAAGATGTCCTTTTCAGATTCTAGATGTATCTGAACATACTTTGCAGGAGCGATGAGAAAAAGGATGCTGCGTCCCTACAAAGTGAATAACACTTTTCCTATCAGGTTAAGATCTGAGCCAAGACTGACAGAAACTGCTGGATTAAAAGCCAAAGCTTTCGTCAAGCACTGAGCAGAGCTCAATCTTAGTTTCTCAGCCCAAAATCTTGAGTCGGGGGGGCATGTAGCCTCAGGAATGTTAGCTGGGAAGGAGACAGGTGATTACGTCTGGATGAAGAAGGCATAATGGCAGGATTAATTTATTTGCAGCCTCTTCATTGCAGCAGTGCAAGGAGGATACAAATCTAGACTCTCCTTCGAGTCAGAACAGAGCAATTAGGGGCCCTAAGAGAATCCGTGATGTAGAGTGACTCCCTGGGGATTAGAATAAAAAATATGAGTTAGAGACTGCGATTTGTGCTCTTACTGGGAAGAGAGTTATGAATGAGGAACAAGCTGATTCTGAGCACTGAGATGTTGGTGACTCGTCTTCTGCCTCTTCTGGCTCCCATCCAGCTGAGACATGGTGGGAATTGCACATATATCCTCTAAAGGAAGGATTCCAGGAAGGCATTCCCTGTGAATGTGGAGTTGCTCAGGTCTACTGCAACGGTTAGACTGGAAGTTACAGCATAACTTCCAGTGTAGATACAGGAATCCTTCTGGGTAGTCTACTTTGTTGTAACAAGTACCAGAATACACATCTTAAGTGTTAATATGATGTGTCAACATATGTCTACCCATTTTGAATCCTTGTCCAGATGGTTATCTATTGCTTTCATCCCTTGTGGAATTGGCCCACAGTATCTGCAGCCTTCTCTTTCCTCCGTGATGAATATATGCCTATTTTGCCATTAAACTTAGGTTGTATGAAGAAAAAGTTTCATGGATAATTTCTTGCCCAGCATCACAAGAAGATGCTTCTCTGGGCTTCTGTTGCTTCCCAAAATGCAAGTCAATGGCATTTACTCTCCAAGCAAATTTCATGGATGTTGAATTCCTCCCCAAGCCTGAACTTACACACTGCTAATTTCTGCTAATTTAAATAGTTTTCTGCTAATTATACTAATTATATAGCTTCCCCCCAGCCCTGCCAAGTTATGCTTGTTCTCCCTTCTCTCTCTCTTTTTCTTTTTTTTCCCCCTCCGTCTTCTTTTCCCATGTCTTTCAGACTCTTCCATTTTCTCCTTTCCCTGTTATTCCCCAAATGCATGGAGTGAAACGTGTATTTCTAGACTAGGTGTACCAAATATTAGACTCAAAAGGACAATAGAGACTCCATGGTAAAGAACATTTACAGAGAAAAAAATCAGTAAGAAGTGTATACTGGGTGACTTCTGCTTCAACAGGAAGAAAAACTCTTTCATGCCAAGGGAACCTTGATCTCCTCTTCCCTGCAGATGCCGTCCTGGAGATTCATGCTGCCTGTGGAAAAAAAATTGAATCAATCTCGTATCATTCATTTCCACAGTGAAATTTAGTGAAACTAACGGTCTCTGAAATAAAGATTGGGATGAATAGGACATTAAAGCGCTGGTCCGGGCTGGATCTCTCTTCAGTCATTATTTGAGCTCAATGGGGACGAAATACTTTATTGTGCAACAGTTTGATTCCATACCTGGTCTTGAAACTGTCTTCTCAGTCCTGGGACGTTAATTCAGGTTTTCACTCCATGCAATCCATGTGTTTTCCACATGCCTTTGTCTATTACATAGTTTGTACTGGTGTAAATGTTACTTTAGGGTATTTGACAGCTGGACATGGCTGTTTTTATCACTTCTTGTCCTCTATTTTAAATTTCCATTTTTACTTAAAATTGTTTTCATCTCAGTAGATGGAGAAACTAGGGTAATCTCCAAGATTATCACTGCTAAATGTTTCTTTTGCTCTTTCGAAAACACAGAAACATATTGGTCACAGAAGAGGACAGTGCAGTAGTGAATACTCAAGATACGAGGAGGCCACCAAGAGAAGGAAGGGCAGGAGATGCCTTCTTTGAGCATTGGGTGGAAATTCTTTACTTATTTCTCTGCTTGGATCTAGACTTGTAGAGTAAAGGCTGGCCTATCACAAACCTGCTGGGAGCCATCAGCTTCCTCCTGGCTAGGTTACATGGCAGGTGAATAATCTCTTTCAAACAGTCTCTTTTACTTATAGAGATTGAAGTTTCCTTTTGAAACATCAAATCCGTGGATGGGATTATGGGTGGTAAACGCGGGAGAAATAGTCCTTTCTGTTGCTGCTGAATGGCTCCGAAAAGAAGAAAAACTGTTCCCAAGTACAGTTTGGCTTTGGGGAAGTTTGATAGAATTGTCCCTGCTCTTGTTCGGTTTCTTTTTTTTGCAACACAATTTATAAAGTAATAAATGCAGAATATTTCCATGTCTACCTGGAGTTCAGCTACGGGTGGTTTTATGTTCTGCATGTCATTTCACCTTTTCCTATAGCTCATCACCTGGACCCTTGCCTTCAAGCTGTTGGTTTATTTATTAATTTATTTATTTTAGAAGAGACTTTTTTTTTTCTCCCACACAGATAAACATGATGACTTTTTCATGAGCATGGAAAAGCCAATAACTTGTAAGCGCTTTCAAGGCCTGACTCTTATTTGAAAGTCCTTTGCACAAACAAGAAGCAGTTAATAACTGTCCATGTCGGAGATATTTGATTGATTCCACAGAGTATCATTGAAGGACGATTTTTTAAAAAATTTAAAGCTAAAGGATATAGTCCATTATCTGCTGCAGAGGGAGAATGAGGTGGAGGAAGGGAGAATTACTTACCACATTCTCCCAGAATTGTTATTATATTAAACTTGTGCTCCATAGATGTAAGCATTTGCCGATTCAGTTGACAATCTCACCTCTTTAAGTGAAATTACCATCCGCTGCCACAATATAAATTACTTGCCAGACTCTTTTAGGCACTTAGTCTGGTTAGTTTAGAGTCAACACTGCAAGTAAAAACCCATTTTTTCTTTTTTTTAGGGGACATTTCCTTCCTTCCTTCCTTGAGTTGTCAGTTGTGTGTCATATTGTAATACCCTATTTTGGGCCGAGCTTGTGTAGTTTGATGTGCCCATATAAATGTGACCCTCCACCAGCATTCCAGACTGCTTTTCCATTGCAGTACTCAAGTCTTATTTATTTATTCTATTTTGAACTAAAGGTAGCTCTTACTTAGTAAAAAAACATACCGAGATCTCGGTGCTGTGTGATACAGCACAGATATCAAAGGGAGGATTTATGTTTGTTGGGTATGAAAAGGAGCACTGGTCAATGGCAACATGACAGTCATTCATGACCTGCAATATACATTTTTGGAAATCCTTCCCTCATCATTGTTTTTCAGTTATTTTTCCTTTGTGTGGGATTGGAAATAACCCTGGTTAGAGATTGCACATTAATTCATTGCAATAGCAATGAAAAAGGAGAGGTGGGCTGAGGTTTCGCTAAAAAGCTTCTGCTTTTCTGCCCCGAGCACCTGAATAAAGCCTCCAAAGTCACACCCTTTATAGTGAGGGAGAGCATCTATGTGCAGGGACTTGCATCTATTAGAACAGAATTTATATTTGCATCTATTAAAACAGAACTCATATTTGTCTTTCTGCACTTGCATTTTTTATCCTGTTAGTTGTAGTCCCTCTCTCTTTAACAATTACGTCTTACTGGGGATGGAATAATACCTGGATGCCAAGGAAAGGGAATACCCTGGTCCGGCTGGCAATAGTGTATTAGCCAGCCCTGTTGTCCCACTGGATGAACAGGGAATTAGTGGCTGTAGGACACATAACAAGCTCCCTCTCCACCTTGGGGACCAGCTCACATGGAAGGGATGGAGGCATCTTCTATCTCCCTGATCCAGGTGACAGGACTGGAGGAGCTGTGAGCACTTTAGGGTCTTATTCATAGCAATATCACCAAATTTCTCTGTGTCCTTTGCCAAATCACTTGACCTGGTGTTTAGATTCATCTTTTTTTGCAAGAGAGTTCTCATGCATAGCACAAATGAAGAGGAACAACTGAACTCCCTGGGATGGGATAGGAAGCCTAAACGGGAGGCATCGCTTCCTAACACTGACTACCGAGATTTATCCTTTCCTTTTGACTTCTTTTTATTATCTCACGAATATGATGGTTTAACCTTGCAGATACAATCTAATCACCTGGTCAGCGATACCTTGCCTGACAGCATGACAGCTCCTGGGCTCCCGTGGTCACGCATGTGCAAGGGTAGGCAGCGATGCACAAAAGTTAAGCCTGGTCCAGTGGGTAATGCATTGAGTGTCAAGGGGTTGGCAGACAGAATTATTCCCTTCCTTTGCCTACCCTGTGCATGATAGTATAGAAAAAAAAAGCATAACACTCCAATTTTTTAGCTTTTTTTTCTCCCCTGAAATGCCTATTTAGGTTGAAGTTTTCTCAGTCAGGGATCATTTCTAACAGCGTACAGTGCCTGGCACGACGGGACTCCGATCTTGGCTATGACCTCTAAATGTTGCCATAATAATAATAATAGTATGTGGCTTTTGGCACGTCACCTATTAATCACAGCAGCTGTCAGGCAAAGCGTTAAATGGGAATAGCATCCTGCAAGAAAAAGCAAATACAACAACACCCCGTGGCTGATGGAGCATGAATCTACGCTCCGGAGGGGGCCGGTGAAGGAAGGAAGGGGTAAGCAATGACATTTCGCTCAGATTTGTTAATTTTGGCTGGCGTTCAGATGTTCAGTACTCAGCAGAAGAGGCAGCAAGGAGGGGGTCTGCTGCGAAATTCAACCTTGTTAGATACTTACTGTGAGCAGAAGCTGAAGGAAAGGTCCGTGGAGGCATCAGGGACTGGTTTAGTGGTGGGGAAGAGGTCTTGGTGAGAAACAACTCGAAGGTTTATGTGCTGCTGCTGTGTTTAATTCCCCCGAAGAAAATTGATTTTGCTTCCCCAAATTTCCCTGGTTGCTTCTTGAAGCCAGGAAGACCTTGAGCATGCAGGACACCCCGCGTCAGGCAGTTTCCCTGCTTAACAGCATGTTGTGCCAAGAAGGACCTCAGATGCTCCCTGATTCTTCTGTTGGAAGAAGCGATGACCAACTACACTGTGGTTATGTTCATTAAGTTAAGGCTGTGGTCGTCTGATGTCCCTTGCCATTTGCTTTTGTGCTATGTTATGGTCATTTTTTAACAGCAGAATGGGCAGAAGTGCTAAACATTCCCTCTCCAGAGACAGTTTCTGAAAATTGCTCAGTGTCGATGCTTGCAAAATTTCCTCGTTCCAAACTGGTCCATTAGGACGTCTGCAGAGAGCAAACCCAGAGTAAGTGAGATTACTGTCAATTTGTGTTTATTTGAATTACTGGAGAAGTCCTAGTCACAGACCAGGGCTAAGCCTGTACAAATAATTGATTTTAGGCTTGCTGACAGAAGGAAAAGACACATAGGAAAATCTTTGACCTAAAACATCTTTTTTTTCCCCTAGTTATTCTGTTGAAGTAAAGACATTAAAGAAACCTGAAAGAATATATATCTTTAGTACTGTCTGTAATCTAACATCTCAAGCCAAATGAAATCTTTCTCTACCTCACCTTGATATTTTTAAAATGTTTTCATTTTAGAACCAGTTGAACATGCTCTCAAAATGAGAGCAAAATTTTTATTTTGAAGATCTGCAAAGCAAGAAAGAAAAAACTTCTCAAACTTTCCATATTTTTTTACAACTGCCTAGAAATTTTCTGCAGTGGGTAAGGTTTGGCATGTGTTGATCGGTGACGACTGCATACAAGACAAAATCTCCGTTAATCTAGATCCCTATGTGATAGATGCTGTGCAAATACTGAATATGAAGACTTAAAAAAAAAAAAAAAAGAGAGAGAGATTTGTGGCACTTTCTGCCCAGGGAATTTGTTTGCAGACCAGTTTCAGACCTGAAGCCAAGGACAGCAGGCAGTTTGGATTGCTCGGGTTATGCTATACGAATTAGCATTGCAAAATCCCGGGGGGATTGACGTAAACTTGAACTGAAAACTGATTTAAAACATCCAAATCCAGACTTGCTATTCTGGAATTAAACTTGAAGCAGAACTGAATTAAAACATTTCCTCTTTGGACTTTTTGGAAGCAACAGCTTTGCAAACAACAGGAAAAATGTCGTGAGTTAACAGTCTTAGAGTCTGGTTCCTTGAAGACTTTGCATTGAACTGGACCAGTGGAAATGATTTTTTTTTTTTTAGATAAATTCCCTTGCATGCACTGTTGAGGGCTGGGCTATTCACCACCACCACCCATGCATTTGCAATGACCGTGGCTGTGCTGGCGGCAGCATCGGTCCCTCGACCTTCCCTGCAGCATCCACCTTCCCTGTGGTCTGCAGGTAGCACTGGGGGCCCTGCTCATGGGTTAGGTCACTTTGTGAGCCACTGCAAGCTCTAAGCTCACCAAATGCGTGTCGAGGATGCTGTAAAGCAAAATCACAAGCTGATGGAGCTGTGTGCACGGAGATTTTTTGAAAAGAAGGAGGCAATGGAAGGAAGATTGCAAAGATGTCACTCCGCATGGGGTACCACCCATGGCATGGGCAGGTTTTGATGCAGCTTGACTCTAGTTACCACTGGCAGAAATAACTACGATCCTTTCCCGAAGGTCTTCCCCATCTTTGGGGACACACAGCCCTGTCCATCCTGGTGCTGATACACAGGGAGGAAGTGCAGACCTGGGTGGACTTTATTGGCAAATGCTGCCACTGATGAAAACAGGCTTGAGCTACTGTACGAATGAGGAGTTGCCATGGAAACTGTCTCTTGATGTGTCCAGGTTTCGAAAATGCTTTTCCTTTCCTCTCCCCTCTTCAATGTTTCCTTCTTTTTTGCCATTGTTTTGCTGAAGATGCGCTTGTCCTGAGTGATGTGTTGCACACAGGACCTTGGACTTGGAAGGCATCAAAAGGAGCTTCTCATCTCAAGGAGGGCAGTGGAGGTGGGACCTTGCAGATGGCTCTTAGTATAGGACAGAGATGGTCGGAGAAGAACAAACTCTGAAAAGACCCTAGAAGGTCTCTCCAGAGCCCCGTGTTGGCATGGGACGGGTTAGTAAAAGGAGGTGGAGGATGTACCAGGGATCCTCCTTCCCAAGCACCTGCCTGGGATGCTGTTTGCATGGAGCATCTCCATGGCTCCCTCTGCTCCTTGGGACCCAGCAGTCAGCATGAAGCAGGGAGCTCCCTCCTTGGGATATTCACCTGATCTAATGACACCCTCTCTATGCATGGAATGGTGGGAGACCATCTTCCAAGCAGTGAGAAATCAAGCAAGCGCCATAAAGAGTGTTTCTGTAAGAAAAACAGACCTCTCCTCCCTCTCCCAGCCCTCATACCTGGGGAGAGGAGCATTCTCGTTGCTCAAACACGTGCAAACGCCCCTGCCTGCGTGACAGTTTGTTCCCACGTGATTGTTTTCAAGAGCTATTGACGCCTGGTGCACGGCTCCGTGGAGTGTTTTCCTCACCCAGCATTCTGCCCACGTTTCATGCATTGGCTTCTGATTTTTTTTTTTTTACCATCCTCCTGGTTTGTTTAGTGTTTTCTTTTCAATCACAGAGGCATATTCGTAAACACAGGCTCCTCTTTATCTGAGTGGTTCATCTGTTTTTGCTTCCTCTCCTCACTCTGGGTAGTCCCCTTGGCTCTTTCCCAGACCTATCACAAATGCTTCAAGCTCTATGCAAAACACCCTACCTACCAGTCATTAACTATGTTACCCAGGTTGGCATAGGTCCAGGCAACTCTAGACACCGTGCATCCCCTTAGTTCTCTTTTTTTTAAGGCTCTCGCAACCAGCATCTCCAAACCCGTGTGACTAATCGAGCTTTGTTTCTGGGTGGGAGCAAAGCAAAACAGGCAACATTTGCTTTGGTTAATGCAGCCATTTCAAAGTTGAGTGTCTGGGCTGAGTTGTTGTCTAGACCCTCTCGGAAATCCAGGGTAATCCTAAATGGATTATCTAAAATACAGGGAGACTGGTTCTTTGAAGGTGTTCATCTGCTCTGCTTCTTTTCCATTGCCCCTTTTCCTCCACCCCCATGCAGGGAGCACATTATTAACCATATACCACGAATCCACATCAGTGCATCTTGTATCCTGCACAAAACCTTCTCTGCAGAAAAGTTCCTCTCCCAGTTAAGCACACTGAGGTCCCAATATATCAATTATTGCAATGGTTGAGATCCACAACCTCAAGAAATATTGTACCACCTACTTTAGGCACCTAAATTATTTGGCTAACCACCCTTAGGCTCTCCAGACTTTCATTGGCAGTGTAGAACCATTGGTATGTTCAGAGGTGATTAAGATTGGAATTGCTTTCTGGAGGAACCTTCTTTATTGCATTGTCTCACGTGTTAACTCCCCAAATTACTTTAAAATTAGGTGGTCTCACTCTAGGTGTGAATATTCACTGTGATGGATCTCTCATTTGACTTCTACTTGTGTTACTCCCTTAAATTGTTTGACACCGACTGAATATTTTGAATAGTGTTATGGTGTATAGTGTAGTGTAATAGTGCAAAGATTCTTCTACAAGGATCTTTAAATGCTTCACCTGCCCTTCCAGAACTGAAATCAAGAAGAGCAGGAAGACACCACACAAGTTGAGTTGGGCATCTCATGCTCCACCAGCCCTTTTACTCCTATTCCAAGATCATATAAATACCTGTGCAACTGGGTTATTTCACATGCCTGATTTTCAAATTTCAAGACCTATTGCAAAGCTTGGACAGTTTCTCACTTTTGAAAGCTTAAAAGAGAGAAGCCCTAGAGTCCTTCTGCAGGAACATCTCAATCACAGGTGTCATGAAAGTGATTTAATTTCAAAAGCTCTGAGTTTCACCCAGATCATGAAGGACAGGGTGGTGCTGGATTTGCTGAGCTCAGGAGGTTAAAGAATGAGGGGGAATTCACAGTTAACATCTGTGACACACAGCATCAGGAGGAGAGCGCATTCATAGAGCAAATATCAAAGGCATTTCCCAGATCTCATGCTTTTGGGAGATTTTTAATTACTCTGATGTTTGTTAAGAGCCGCTTGCAGCCAAATAAGCGGATTCTGAAATCTGAAGATGCTTCTGTGCTCCCAGAAATAACGGCTGAGTGGCAAATCACCCTCAGCCCGTATGACAGCAAAGATGCAGCAAGCTTATGGGTCTCTCCGAAGCCAGATCAGATATCAGTTCACATTGTGGTCCTTGCCTGCAAGCACGTGAGGATGCTGGTAGAAAAATTGCTTTGAAATCCTCTCCCACCTCAAAAAAAGCATTCAAGTTGGTGCTCTCCGAGGTGAAAGTCTCCTTTCCCAGCATTATATTCTCTGGTAGCAGAAGCAAGAGGTGGCAGGTGGCAAACCTCCTGGGTGCAGAGGGGAGAGGGAATCTCAGAGGTGAAATTAAGCAGGTGTTCAGCGAGGCAAACAGCATCTATGCAGGCTGCGTTTCCTCGCTTCACCTCTGAGCCACCTAGAGAACTCACGGCAGGTAATCCGGGGAAAACAGCAATGAAAAAGGGGGTGTTTTGGGCCCTGCCTTTCCTGGAATGGGTGCAGAAGGGCTCGGTGTATGGTCAGCATCGGCGATAGGTGCATGTACGCAACAAGCCCTGCACATCGAGGAGTCTTGTTGTTTTTGCAGGATAGGGGTGCGCACGTACTTGCTCCTTGACGTGGTTTTCTGGGCTAGTTTTCTGGAAGGCGACAGCTGTGGGCACAGATTTGTTCCAGCGCGTGGAGCCGCTCGGGTAGTCCGGACTTACTCGCTGCTTCGTGACATCTTACTGCTGGCTCACCGGAGCCTCGGTTAGCTGGGGACTCTTGCATAAGCTTCGCCGGGGACCTCGGCGGCAGATTAATTCCTTGAGCATCTTCCTTCTTGCCGCCAGTGAAGTCTGCTTGCTCATACGTGATCCGGAGAGACAGCTGGGCACGGCTGAGTCTGAAACCTCTACCAGACGGATAAAGCACGAGAGGGAAATATCCCTCCCTCCTAAGCCCAGGAGAGCTCTCATTTTGGGGGAGGAAAACCCTTTTTGTGGCATCTCGCAGAAGGGACACCTCTTTAGGTACCTTGTGCTGAAGGCAGAAAAGTTAAGGCGAAGAGGGAGTATGATTAAGTCCTCCTCCCTCCCTCGGGCAGAGCTCAGCCTGCGAAAATGCTTTGGATTCGGTGGCCTGTAATTATGTAATTCTTCCTCATTATCTTTTCTAATTGTTCTCAGCGCTGTTTCCTAAACTGATTGGAAACAATGGCAGACGGGGATGAAGTGGGAGGCAGACGTGAGCGTGGCAGGCTGCCAGCGTAGTACGGCGCTTTCCAGACAGAGAGAGAAGGGAAGGAAGGAAGGAAAGGGGGAAAAAAACACATATATCCACAGCGGAGACTTGGATGCCAGGGCCTGAATAGAGGGGACACCTGAATTGCTGCCAGGCCAGGAGGCACTGGCAGGGGATGCCTCATTGAGGCTCATGCATATGTGATCTGTATTCACAGTGCTTCATCATTGAAGAAACTGCAGCGCTCTCCCCAAGGCACTCCTCTTCCCGACGAGGTTGCTGTTTTCCTCCTTTCTGCTACCACAATGACGTGGGTTGAACCCCCGCGGGGCAACTTTGCCCCTTGCTAGGAGACGCTGCGCTCCTCTCACCCTGGTACTGGGTTGTTTGTTTGCTTGTGGGGTGGGATTGAGGGAAAAGAAAACATTGGGCTTGTGGCTGCAAAGGGAAGAGGGGAAGGACATTGGGATGGGATTTCTTCCTATTTCGTGGCTGGTTGCAGGGGAGCACCAGGGTGCAGCTATCAATAAACCAGTGTCTATATTGACTGTTGTCGGCTCTGTGGACATCTGCTGCCACCCCTGCATTGCCATCTCCTTGCAGAAGTGAAGGTTTGTTGCAGTGACGGGCATCACACTATTGGGGATCCATCAGGAACCAGTCTGATAAACCCTCCGCTCTATTTCTCTGATGCCTCATTTTGTTGGCATGAGTAGAAGGAGCGTTGGACTTTTACTATTATTTTCAGCTACACAGCATTTGGGAGGGCCAAAACAAGCTCAGAGCTCCTAGGTGTAAACACTGAGCTTGGGTTTCTCATGGTGGCAGGGAGTGGACGTATGTCTGATGTGACATCCCATAGCACAGCATCACGACCCTGTGATGAGTTTACAGGATGGGAGGCTCACCTAAAACAAGTAGGGCCTGTGCTTCCAGGTGGCAGCAAGGCCAGGGCTCGGATGGAGCACTGGGTCACCCCTAAATGCTGGTGCCACTTGCCCTCGTTATCCCAGTCTCCAGGTGCCTCATCTCCATCGTTGGCTGGGAACTTGCTTAAACACTGATGGAACAAGGCAGGCAGGAAAGGAGGGTTTATCATCAGAGCTGTCTGTTCTCTTCAAATCCCAGCACCGTTCTGCATTTTTTTCCTTTTTTTCTTTTTTTTTTCCATCACTGCCGACTTCCTTACGTGCCTCCAGGCTGTCTCTGCCAGCACCGTCCCGGCAGGCCGCTTCTCTGGCTTCTGCATGCGGCTCTATGGGATGCAGAGGAGAAATGCTGCCTTAGGCTTGCCCTCGGTGCCGGGTAGGAGGCTGCTTCGTTGCTGCAGGCTGCGTGGGGATATTAGGCTCCCCCGTCACGTTCCTCATCCCGTTGGTTGGGTAGTAAGTTAGCAAAGGCCGTCTGGAGCCCACGGTGAGCAGGGAGTGCAGGGTTGGGGTTAGGAAAGCAGGGAGCAAAATCCTGTTAGAGACGTCAATCAAAACAAGGGGAGGAGAGAGAGGAGAGGATGGAAAACAGCTGGAAAAGGGGGTGAAGGGAGAAAAAGAAGGGAATGGGAAAGGGAAGAAGAGACCATGCAGGGTCCTACCTGTGTGTGCATTGCTGTCCCAGATCTGTTGCACCAGCAGATTCCCTGGAATGTTGCAGAGGAGCATGGCAGCCCATATAATCTGTGTAGCACCAGATCTGCACACTGCAGGCAGGATGGTTGGTCTCTGTCTTGCATGGGAATTTGCAGGTTTTATGCTGTGACGGTCTCTAAGCATCTCTTGGCCTGAACTGCTAGGAAATGGCCAGAAAGTGTAGCTGGGGAGTGGAGGGAATTCAGAGATGAAAGACCAAAGCGATGGTGGCCTCTCTCCAGCCCTGGTTCCTCCTGGTTTCTTGGAGGTAAAGCTGGGCTGAGGGGTAGGAGGACACACCATGGGGGAGAGAAATGAGTGTGGTGACCTGTTTCCAGATGTCAAAACTGAGCTGCCAGCCAGAGACAGAAGGAAACTTCTTGATTTGCAGGTTTGCAGCCCAGGTGTGCAGTGCTCTTCCCCCAGCTGCTGCTGTTCTTTCCTACCAGAAGGCAGTGTATCCGGGATTACTAAGGGAAGCACAATAAAACACAAGAAAGCAGCTATTATTCCATAAACCAAAAGATGGATGTTTATGGCATCTGATCCTTCTCATGGGTGCACACCACACACCACAGAGTTGAAGATCTTATGCCTCTTTTGCAGTCCTATTGACCTGTAGGGATTTGGCCCTGACATAGTCCTCTGTAGCCTTTCTCCAATGAGCTTTAATGATACAAGAGGTAGGGAAATGGCAAAGCCCAAACAAATGAATTCCAGCTCCTAAAAATGCCTCTTTGGGTGCTTGTTTGGGCCCAGACACCGGATGTGATGAGCTGCTGCTGTGACCCACGGGAATGATTTGCTACTGCATGAGCCTGAAGGAGCTCCCTTTGCCATATCCTGACTATATCCTGGATTTGCTCAGTACTACCAGACACATAGCTGGGTATCTGGCAGATATTGTCGTCTCAGCAAGCTTTTGGCCCCAGAAATTCCTGCAATGAGAAGTTTTATGGGTTAACGATGCAATATGAGACAGGAAAAAAAAATTTTCTAGTGGATGTCCCACTGGAAAATATGATGCACACTCAGAGGCCATCCAGGGACTTCCAATAGGCACGTCAGTGGATAGAATCATAGAACAATGGATTCATTATGGTGGGAAAAGACCTTCAAGATCATCAAGTCCAATCATAAACCCATCACCACCACGGCTGCTAAACCATGTGCCTCATCTACATGCTGCAAAGGTTGGTCTCAACTTGAACACATTGGCAGAATCCTTATCTGCCACAACAGAAGCTACAGGTGACCTGGGAGGGAATCTCATTTTCTTCCCAACTGCAAATGCTACCTTCCAGCACAAGTGTCTCATGCAGAGATGAATTCTTCTGTCCCCATTTCCCAGCAATTACTTCTTTTTTCTTTTTTTAACTTTTTTTTTCTGGTGAGGTGCATATTTGCTTTTCTTTTATTACATGTTTGCACTACGCTCTTCTCTCTCCCTTAGAACACAAGCCAAGGACTAGCTGCCGGGAAATACAATCAGAGCAGCTCTTGTTATTTCAGAGTGTTTCACACAGTTGTTTTTCTTCTCTTATTAGTCATTTTTCTTTTTTTTTTTTTCTCCTGCTTTCTTTCTTAGACTAGAAAAAATACAGTGTGACTGGCAGAAAATTGGCAGACTTCAATGATCCAAAAGCAGTGAATTTTCTTCTAAGTAGCTTAATGGAGTCTATATTTTTTATTGTTTTCTCAGCCTGCAGGTTGATTTTTTTTTATGAAAAAAAGAAAAAAAAAAGAGAAAGAGAGAAAACTCAACAAGCTCTCTCCCTTCCTCATCTTACTGGCCTGTTTTTAAAAGTCCATGGGCTTACAAGAACTCTTCTGGGTCATCTGCTTCTTGGAATTGCACCAAATTGGTCACGGGCGCTAATGAAGGAGGTTGAATTACACTCCAGGCTAGGCCTTTAATAATGAGAAGATTAAAACAGAAACTGTCTTGCCTGCATCAGCACCCATGGTTATGCAGCCTCCCACCACTCTGCTGTTCTCTCCCTCCAGCCCTTCCCTGCTTTTTGACTGGGATCATCTTTTTATTTATTTATTTTTAATTTTTTTTAACGGTTAAACCATCTCCAGTCCCTCAAACCTCCAGTCCCAGCAGATCTTTTTTTCCATCTATGCAAGACATTGGCACTGAATCTGTTTTTCCATCCTGGTCTGTTCCTAAGGAGCATCATATGCTAACCAGAGACAAAAAGATGGGCCATTTAAAGTCCAGGTTTTCAGTGATGGCCCTGAATATCTGTTAGGACCTGATGTCAGGCTGGTAGGTCAGGTTGCCTGGGGACATCTAGGACTCCCTGGACTCTTCTGGAGAGCTTGAAGGAGAGGATGCTACTGTAGCTGCTGTTGTCCCAAGGTGGGGTTGACCTGTTCTCCCTGCCCTCCCAAGCTCCCTGCTGACAACCTTTTTGAGTCTGACCTTGGAAGTCTTGGCTGGGGTTGGCTTTACCAAAGAGCACTGGATGGAGCCCTTTTGCCATCTTCGTCTTGCTGCTCCCAGAGATAGTCTGACTCTCCGTTTCGCCTCGATTCGTTGCCTCTTAGGAACTGCTCTTGTCAAGCTACTCAGGTGATGAAGTGCTCTCTGGCCTGCAGCCATGCCATCTGCTGTCTTGATCTCCCCGTGCCTCCTGAGCGGAGCCATGAGGAGCTACTTGGGTGGGAAATCCCCAGGAACACACGAGTGTTGCAAGGAGAAGGCGTTGATGAGGCAGTACTTCTCCCTTCTCTGCTTCAGTGCAACAGATGGAAGACATGTGGGGAACCAGCCTTTGGTTGCAAGAAAATTTAGTGTCAACTTGTGCTCATAAAAAACATCCAGAGTATTTTTCTTCAGAGCTGGGAAATACCAACCTCTCTATTTTAACCAGGTTCCTAAGTAGGACCTTGCTTTTGTTCTGTTTACCTGAATCCTCCAGTTGTTTGGGGATTTGCAACTCATTTTACACAGTACAAATCCTACTTTTTTTAAGGAGCAATGTTTTTGTTTGTTTGCTTGCTTTAATGCCTTTGTCTTTAGGGAGTTTAAGTCAATAAGCTTTTTATTTATTTATTTATTTATTTGGTGATGAATAAGCTTTGCTGGCTCCATTTGTCCTTATGAAAGATTTTAGCAACCTGCCAAATGCTCTGTGATTTGCTTCTGTTGTCCTAGTCTGGTTGCTAATGGTTCTGCTATTGCCATAGGTCGCTGCATGTTTCTTTCTATAAGCATCTATGAGGACTTCTTCAGCAGTGACCCTCTTCCCTCAATCTCTTTCCTTACCCTGTCATTGAAACTGCTGGAAAATCAATTTTAACTTCTAAAATGAGTGTTAAGCGATGTCTGTGGGTGTAAGAAAAGGAGGCAAAGCACTCACATGAGTTCATCATCCACTCTTGTCCCTTGTTCGGACAGGGGCAGAATTAATTTTTGACCACACTGATGAGAATCTTTAAGTCTAATTGTTAAGTTAACTCTATTCTAGCTCAGCATTGACATCCTCTTCATATGAAGGATTTAATCAGAGGAAGGCTTCAAACCCTAGGGATGCCGAGGCAGAGATGCTCCTTTCCCCCAGAACCAACACAACAAGGATTTCATCCGACAACACAAGAACCTGCTATTACCACCTAAAATCCAGAGCAGTGAAAAAGGCCTTTGTGCAAACACTGGCTTAAATTTCTTGATGCTGAAATGCTGTCTTGCAGTGGTGTTTTAAGCAATGAGATATGGGCTTGTACAAACAGCGCAGTCCCCTCAAAGGGAAATCCTTGCTTTAGTGAGGACATAATGAGTAAGCAATGACTCAAAATGAAGACTGAGGACCACCATGAGGATATATAAGAATGTCTGGGAAATATCCATGCTCTCAGATGCAAAACAGCACAAGGTGGTGGCTTATTCAAGGCCGTTTTCAAGTTCTTTTCTGTGGATGAGTGTCACCTGCGGGACCAGGGGTGCAGAATACACAGCTTCTAGCTCCTGGTGGGGTAAAACAGATTCTTGAACTGAACTGCTCAGTTGAGCATCCTTATTTTTCCAAAAACACAGGTCAAATGGGCTGAGCTGGTAGGCACTTCTGCAACAGACAGTGCTTGTGTCAGGAGCTGTTGAGGAGAGCCCTAGCCCATTGCAATGCTCGTTCTTGGTGGATAGTCTCTCATTTGCTTTGCCAAAACCACACTAAAGCCTGATTGAGAAATCAGTAACCCTTATAACCTTCACCACTTTGTTTTTAGAGATTCTGTTTTGAGTGTAGGTCACTGGGAAGCCCCTTTCAGTGCTGGCCACTCATGAAGAACCTACAAGACAGCAACAACATGGGGAGAATCCCCAGGAGAGGTCAGTTCTTGAGGTTTATTTTGAAAGTTTGAAAGGAGCAACTTATTGGCTTAGAGGATTTTTCACTAACACTGGAGTAACCAAAAGGGAGAGATTTTCTTCTCACTCAGACCATGGGATAATTAGCAGATTTTAATGACCGCTTGAGCAAGCTACCTAATTAACTACTGGAAACACCTCCTTCCAGCCCAGTCCCTAAATGAAAGCCGCAACACAGCCAGTCGTCACTCTGACTGGATACATCTCGGAGATGTTTTTCTTTTCAAGCTAATTGTGAACGGCTGGCAGTCGCTGGGGAAAACTTTGTTTGGGAATGTGTTAGGATGAAAAACGTTTTTTTTTTTTTCTGCTCATATGCAAGTGCTAAGTGCAGTCCCCGGCGGCTGCAGTTTTGAGCCATTTGCAATGAAATCCATCTCCTGGTGCCACGGGGAGCCCCACACGTTGCAGGGTTATGTCACTGTATGAGCTGAGTCCCTGCCAAACAGATAACTGGTGGCACCTTGGAGCTAGGAACCCTTGCTGCCATGATTGCTGTTTTTTATAGGTTTTTACGTGGTAAGTGGCAAATTCTTGGATTATTTTCTTTTTGCCAATGATGGATATTAAGGTGAATTAGAGGATATAGCCAACACGGGCACGTGCCTATCCCACCTCTTTGTCTGCCTTACTTTGGAGCTTCTGGCAACTATCCCTGCTCCAGTCAGTGGAAGTGGACAGCTTTTTTGGAGCAAAATAGCTCTCCTCCTTCTGGCTGTAGTGTCCCATGCTTTTTACTTTGGCTTTTGGCATGTTCTGCTCTGTCCATTAGTGCTCCTTGCCTCTTCAAGGGGCTTCTGCTCTCCCTTGCCAGTATCTCTGCTCTCTCCTCTTCCCTTCTTCCCCAGTGGCAATCTAAAGTGGTTTCAAAGCCTCGAATAGAAACGGACAAAATGATAGAGGACAGAGGCAGCTTTCGGTTTGCAAGGTGACATCCTCTGCTGTCACTTACCATTCCCTTAAGCAGTGCTGATGCTCTGCGGCACACTGAGATGGGGTAGACATCCCACTCAGGGTTGCATGTTCTCCCTCCCTGTCTGCTCTGCACACTCTGCAGAAAGAGGTTTTTTAACAGTTTTCTTGAAAGATGCTGTCCTGCTCTTGTGTTCTTGATGTTGGTGCATCTCCAGTGATGCTTCTTTGTGGGGTATTTTAGGTGTTGCTTCTCTTGAGAAATTCTAACTACCTCATAAGTATCCAGGAGAGGTTAATATCATCTACCTGGCCAATTGCCTTTTCCACTCCATCCTCTGCAGCTCTCCCACTGTGCAATTAATGCATTTACACTCATAGTGTGTAAAGAAGAAATAGAAGAAAAAGAGCCAGTTGCTGTTCTGAGTCTTGCTAAAATATTTGGTGGGAAGAAAAAGGGAGCTGTCACAGAACAGGACTACTGTTGATTTCCTACAATATCTTTTCTTCTTTTTTTTTCCACAAAAAGTTCTTATCAGTTTATGTTCTTCTGTGGACAAAGTGAAAACCTTTTCCAGTTTATTCAGTGATGCTCTCAGCTTGGCTAATTAATACTCCTTAATCAAGCTAGCAAAGGGGGACAGCTTTTCAAAACAAAACCTCTCCCCAGCCCATAGCTGCAAGCTCTGATGCTTTTTTACTTTGGCTCTTGACATATTTCCTCTCTTCATTAGAGCTCCTTACTCTTTAGGGGGCTGATGCTCTCTCTTACCAGCATCCTTCCCTTCCACACCACTGCTTCCAGCTCTGTTCTCACGGAGACCTGCTTCCTAAGTGGGCTCATGTCACACAGTTTCCCGCTCTCCAGTTTTGCAAAATTCTCAAGTTTCTTCTCTTTTAGTGCATAAGACCTAGTATATTCATGTGCTGTGGTTATATCTGAGCCATCAAATCCCCTGTGATGCAGGAGGATACATGGGAGATATAATAGATATAGAATAGACTTCTCTTGCCTTTCTCTCCTCTCCTCTTTAGGGAACAGTGTAAGGAACATGCAAGACAAGGGGGTTGAACCATTGACCTAAAGAGTATGTTTATGTCAAATCTTTAGTGTGATGGAGCCTCTATAAGGACATTAAAAAAAGGCATGTGAAGCAATGTGGGTCAAGATAGAACAGGCAACTATGGTTCTGTTTGAACATTGGCTACCTAGTCTAGGGTTTAGGGGAAAAATGTCTTTTTTTTTTTTTTCTATGCTTTAGTTCCAGCATTCATGAAACAGGGAAGATAAACTTCCATTTTAACTCCAGGGACAGAAACAGGGAGTTTTGTTGTCTCTGGAAGCATCTCACATGGAGCTATCATTGATTTTGAATATTTCTGAGAATGTTCTTTTCTTTAAGCTGTTTGTTGTCAGGCAGAGACTTGAATGCCTCGGTCACTCAGGCCTTGGGTAGTGACCCGTTCCTTAGGCCAGTTTGCAAATGACTTTGTGTTGCTTGAGCTGACAGTGAGTTGTTCCTCTGTCCTCCTCCCACCCCAAAGATCCTTCAGGGAGAGAAGGACAGAGAGAAACCAAGTGCTCTTCAGGGGTTGTCTCAAGTCTCCTCAGAGTCACATAACACTTGTCAAACCCAGCCAAGTGGAACTGGTGATGCTCACCAAAAGAGCCTGGTCTAAATTAGGAACAGCTACAGAGACCTTGTAAGTGATCTCTGGCTGATGGCCAAACTGGAGAGAGGTGGCAAGTGTAGTTTGCCCTGTGGAAGAAACCAACGTCAAGCACAGCCTCTTAGGACGGCTTTGCTAAGACCTGGTTTATTTCAGCACGCCGAGCAAAAACCAAAGTAGGGAAAGAAAAGTTGAGTTTTGCTCATGAAATTCTTCTAGTCTTTGAGTGTCTCATTTCAACTAACTCGGTGATTTGATCTCTAAGCACTTGGAGCAGGCAAGGATAAGTCGGGGTCCTAACCAAACTGCAATTGCGATTGCTTCCTGTTTCCCCTTCCTTCAGCGAGAAAATAACCTTTTCTGAAAAGTTTTATCATTCATCTGCTGTGTCTCATCTCAGAGAAAACCACATCCTATTGGTGAACTTGGGAATCTTTCAAGATATAAGATACGAAAATATTTTTATTGTACAACATTTCATTATAATTACAATTTCTTCTATTTTAAATCAGATCCTACAGCAATAATTTAATCTACTTTTGGTTATTCAGAGAATTTTAACCCTTTTAGTTACTACATGCAGAGTGTTACGAGCTGCAGCAGTATGGTGTAATGGACTTTCTTTCTGAAAAGAAATGAAAAGTTCCCCATGACTTTTCTTTTTGTTGGAAGAAACAAAGGCATCTTATGACTTGCTGCATTATTCCAAGTGCCACCTTTAAATCCTACAGGTTGCTTAAAGGAGAATCGTATGGATCTGTCTGCTCTCGGCTTTAAGGGGTTCCTGCAAACTTCAGTAGAGCCCTAGACATGCAAAACTGGGAAGGGAAAAGAGAGTCAGGAAGGCCAAGAGCCAGCTGCCGCTTTACTGATTAACAATTAAAATTTGAAGCCACATCAAAGAAGGATGTGGTGGTTTCTGAGTGCAAAAAGGAGCTTCCAGCTTCTGATGGCTCCTGCCTGGCTCAGCCAAGGACAGGGTTGCTGTGGCTTACCCAGGAAAACTGCGATAACCTGTGTGCATCTCAGCTCTGCAAACATCCAATGGATTTGCTGAGTACAGAATGAGCAGGGAGGAAGAGCATGAATTTGATGTAAAGGGTCTGTGCTGATACATGGGTGTCTTGGCTTGACTTTCATTGCTATGGCACTTCCAACACAAGGGTTTGAGGTCAAACTTATTAGGAGATAGTCTTAATTCACCAATAATGCTAAAGAAATCTTCTTCCATTGGTGGAAAGTGCTGCAAAATATAGCATGCAGTAATGCTAACCATGAGTCTAATTTATAAATTAATTGCATCCATTCCTGTTGGAGAGTCTGTGTTGGTGGATACATATATAAACAACCCTGAGATGACAGTGGTGTGTACAGTAAGAATACACTCATGTTCTTATAAGTGACTAATGTGGATTTAGCAGTGGGGAAGCTGTATCCAGGATGATGGAAGGAGGTGAGTGGGCCAGGGTTTGCAACAAGAGGTAAAATGTGCTTTATTGGAAAATCTGATATAACTGAAAAAAAACAGGCACTTATTTTATTGCAAGAAATTCTTCATGAGATCTCAAAAGAAACAGCAAAATCACAGCTAAATACTAGTTAGTCACAATTACAGCTATTAGTTTAAACTAATTAAGCTTTCAATTTAGCAAGAAGAGTAATTAGCACCTGAAAGGCAGAGAGGAGTGTTAGAAATGGTGGAGAAGGCAGGTCCTTAGCCATTGTGTGAGAGAGATGATAAACTGTTTTTGAAAACAGTGTAAGAGGGATTTGTCATCTAGATAGCTACAGAGGACCGTAAAAGCAACAGCTCTGTTGAGTTCATGGTCTTCTATATCACAGAACTATGGATTGTTTTCTCCAGATTGTTTTTCAAGATATTTCCTGAATTAACAGTAAGGGTCAGGAATGAAAAATACAAAATTAGAGTGTTTTCTGTGAAAAATGCTCCTCCAGTCAGCCCATCTTGTGACCGTAGCCCATTTTGCGGTAGAGCTGTGGCCTTTTTCACCCGTATAGTTTCCATGAGGATATTTGGTGCTTTGCATAAAATGCTCTGTGTTTTGGAATTATCGTGCACAGGATCCATGGGTTTGTATGGTTATGTTGTAGTTACAATAGATTTTGAGTTTCTTCCCAGAGAAACAAGGCGAAATAGAAATTGCCAAGGTCTGGTTTCGTTTGTTGTTTCTTGGTCTACGCAAAGCTTGGTGGAAGATGTGATTACTTTGGCTAGATTGCTGGGCTGCTTGGAAGCTAGGGACAGGGAATATGGGAATATTGCTTTCAAAGCATGTTCTACCTTCAGCATATCTTGTACTTATTTAATATCCTCTGCATAAATTCCAGTATGGGGTAATATTTGGTAGCATATGGACACTAGGAGGTTTATTTTATAACTATAGAATAGTTGTATCTAACTTCTGAGTAGCTTGTTCAAAGGAAATATAATTGCAGTCTCAGAATCTCATAAGAAGAACAAGAAGTGAAGGATGAAATAAAATGGTTAATCTTGCAAGAAGAGGTTAATGAAAATAAGCAGGTCTGTGAGTATTATTCCAGTGATCCTATTTAAAAGGACTATAATGAATTGAAATGAGCTTAGAGAAGACATCACTGCATATGGGTGCATTTGAAGTTTCCAGTCCAAATGCAAACTATCTCCATCTGCTATGAGATGTGAAGATGCTGCAGCAATGACCATCTACATGGGACAGCACTGAGGGACTGAGGGCAATGAAGAACTGCAAAACCTCAGAGATGTGAGTCAGGGTCAGCAGAAGGAGGATGCCAGCTTGGCAAATAGTGTAACAAAGAGACTTATATCAAGTCCTTTCCACATAAAAATGTATTTTTAAAAGTGTCACAAAAATAATTGAAAAATGTCAATAACCATTGATAAAAACACATAAGTGGACATGCCTGGCAGAACCTCTGTCTTTGGGAAGCGATAAACGAAGATCCATAGAGAACTGAAATGAATTGTTAATCTCTTGTTACTTAAATGAGATTCACAAGAAAGTTGCTGATTTTTGCATGAGAAGATGACCTTGTCCTGAAGCTAGATAAATCTCTAAAGTCTTCCTGCCCATTGGAACTTTTTTATTGGAGTTGTGCTAGGAATATATTTGGTCCTGACTAAGTTTTACTGGAAGTAGTGAACTTAGCTGAAGTTACAGACACTGCAGTATTAATTTCTCTGTAAGCTTTAAGCTAAAAGTGACTGGACTAGGTTAGTATTTGCATAGGAATTTTAAAAAACCCACAGTGAAGAAGATGGAAATATGCAAGAATTTGGGGGAAGGCATTTGCTTCTCAGAATGAAGTGGTCTGGACTATGCTAGTGTTTTGGCATGATGTTAAAGGAAAATGGTAAGCATATTAGTCCTGACCCCACTGCCCAAACTGGCAGACTGAGATTATTAACCTCAGCATCCTGGCCAAATCTGGCTTAGGCTTTCAAAACAACTTGAGTGGTATTAACTGTACTGTAGTCATGTTCAAAGGTTTCTTTTTCTTTTCTTTTCTTTTTTTTTTTGATTTATAGTGTCTAATTATTTTTCCTGTTAGAAATCCAATGCACAAGGGTTTCCTTATAGTGTTTGTATATGAATTTACTTTTTTTTTCAGATGCCATAGGGATAGCCTGTCTACCACAGACTGAAATCCATGGAGTCTTAGTATTCTCCAGTGATTGAGCTCTTGTGTGCAGAGGGGAATTAAGTGAAGCACATAGAGATGAGGTGGGGGGTTATAACACTGATCATGGGAAATTTGGTGGGCGAGGGTGGGAAGTGGGTTCATCCTCATGTGATCCAAAGTTGAGATTCTTGGACCCATTAGGAGATGTAAAATGAGGTCAAGAACCAGTATATGAGAGTGGTTTGAGAGGCCAGAGGGATGGAAATGACAATATCCAAGGACAGAAGACAAGGACTCTTCCTATCCAAGAAAGAGTCACTCAGATCCCATGGGAGTGTAGGGTTGCAGAAGGCTTCATTTTTGCCTCCGGAGTCTTGGTATGAGTGGGCCCCCTTCCTGTCCATCTTTACCAAAATATTTCAGTTAACTTCTGATACTCTCTGCCCACTTCTGTCTGTCTGCAAGCCCTTTCTGATCACTGATTCACAGTTTGAACTCATGTTCTTGCCCTCAAGCTTCTCCTCATCAGTTTTGGATTGATTTATTCAGCCCATCACGTCCAGACAGCTTTGGTGCCTGCGTGTTGTCTGGAGTTGGCTGCTGGATCCTTCCCAGGGCTCTGACCTTTCGTGAAGGTCCATCTCCTATCTCTTCTCCTTCTCCTCCTGTAGAAGGAGCAGGTCAGTGGGAAGTGTCAGGATAAATTATGTCCCAGGATGCTTACCTTGAGTTAGGTTTTTGAAGAGTTTGAGACTGAAGAGCTCTCTGTTGTGTCTTAGTCCTAGTGGTCCTTAGAGGGACCCCAGATCTGCTGAGGGATCTCCTACATTTTCCAAAACACCTCCTCCATGGATAGTATTTACAAAACCAGTTTACAAATCCAACAGACTGCATGAGCAAGGCTAGCTCCCTGAAGAGTCCCAGTATAGACATGGGCTTGAAGAAGAAATCTCTGATCTCTATTCATCCCGCTTTAAGGCAACCTGGATATGGATGAGCCAATTGCAGATTCTCTGGTTTAGCTCAGGTTGCGTTGTGGATGATGTTCTGGTGTTTCCATCTTCAGAAAACAAGATCTGCAGGTAGAATGGGAATTTGGCTCCTTGGAGTTTTGTAAAAGTAGTGTCTCTGGAGGCAAATGCAGCCCAGAAGTGTAAATATACAGAAATACAGATATGGGAGCTGCCAAAAGACAACCTGTCTATGCCTGACCACTGTGCAAGGAGCTAGACTCAGTGAGGTATGATGAGATGAGATCATGACCTGACACCTGAGGCAAAACTCATTTATTTCAAGTTTCCCAAAGCTTCTACGTCTCTGCCTCAGATCTCTGTTGATGCCTTATGGATGAGTCTTGTAGAATTAAACAGCAAATTGTTTCCCTGTGTCTTTCATTTGAAATGCCTCCTGGGCCTAGGAGGGGAGTTTCATACCTGTGATAGAGGTTTCAGAGTATGTAAAAAGAAATGAATGCAACAACTCATCAAGTGGTTCATTCTCAGTTATACCATCTCAATGAAACCTGGATATCTGTTTGTACCTTGATTTTGTCTCTGCTAAAGTCCATAAATTGCTTTTATAATGGATGTTCTCACTGCTGTTCCAAACTGTGCTCTTTACCCATAAAGTTTCAGCAGACTTTCTTTTATTTTTAATTTTTTTTCCCCTCTCCTTCTCTCCATCTCTCTCCTGTGAGATTCAATTCCAGAGACCTAGGAGGATATGAAGTGGTGGCTGGTGGCTTGGGACTTGATAAATACTTCCCCTCCGGAAGATTTAGTGTTTGCAGAAGATGTGTGATTGATTTCGCCGGTCACTTAATTGAAGTAAAATGAAAAGCGAAATTTCCAATAAACTAAATCATTATTCACTGGAGATTATGAATCTGTGCCCAGAGAGCCTTCAGCAAATCTCCTTACCCATGTACCTTGTCAGTGCAAGGGAAGAGAGGGACCCTCTTTCTCATTCAGGAGTGTCAGGGAATATCAAAACTGCATCATGGCACATTGGGACTATTAGGGGTTTTCATTCAGCTCTGCTGTGAATGGTGATGTGCTGTAAACACATGACGCTGTAATAACAGAAGATCAAAAAAATATCTAGCTAGATGGATGGCTTCTGTGATGCCTTGGGTGAAATTTTGCCTGAAACCTGGTCAGAGCTTTACGATTAACTTCCATGGCACCAGGATTTAACTGCTGGATATCCAGCTAAATGAAATGGGATGCAAGAAACCTGCCAGTTAATTGCAGCTCCTCCTGAAACCGAATGTGTCAATGTCTAAACAGTGGTGACACACGTATCACAATACGCAACTGTGATGGGTGTTTGGTGCAGGCAGAAAGTGCATCATTTTCTATTATTTCCTTTATTTTGTGAGACTGGAGCCTGGGAAAGCAGCAGGCACCTCGTCCTACATCTACACCAAGGTGCCAAATGCTTCTGGCCAGGACCCAATGTTGCTTCTCCTGAATTAAATCATCGAGAGGAGCTGATGAGGAAGGGTGACAAGGGGCTGCCAACAATATGGCAGGAGCTTTATGCAGCCAGGTAAAGTGTCACCAAAGGGTTGGTGTTAATAGAGGGATATTATCTCTGTGGGGAAGTGAGGGATGCGCTGATTGTCATCTTCCTTGTGCTGCTGGGGCTTCACGTCAAAACCTATCATATTCCTTTTGGAAGTCCTGAAGTGACATGTAAATATAGGGTGGTGACTTGCTAAGAAAATTACATGAGATCGGAGACTAAAGATTAGTACATAACTCCTAGAAAATGCAGTGGATGTTGCCTCTGCATGTGTAAACCAGCCCCAACATATGTCATGAGTGCTGCTGGGGATGGATGTAATGTCTGACGTAGAGGAGCAGATGACCCAAGCTAAAGTTGTGATCCCAACACCCCCCAAAAGCAGGATATTCTTCTTGAATCAAGGCCAAACAAAGGAGGAAAAGGTAGTCCAAAGGTAGACCTAAGACTTGACCAGAGATTGCTGAAGCAAAGGTGAATTCTTTGCCTTGAATCCCATAGTGATCCAAAACACACCTAAATGCAGGATGTTACTTGCAATAACTCTTACAGCAGCAAACAGTTGATAAGAAGAAATCAGATGTGGACACTTTACAGATATAAAGTTAGTCTTCAAATGAGACCAGATTTCAGAGACTGTGTTTTTTTCACGCGTCTTTTGGCAACCATCCCCCATTCTCACTTCCCTCATCTTCCTATAACATTTTGGGACAGACTGGGCTATCAGGTCACCTTCCCCAGCCCCTGTGCCTGCATCACAAGAAGTTAAAGATGACCAAGAAACCCAGACTCTCCATCTGGGGCACGAGCTCCCTGCAATAAGTGTCAGCCGTAACACAGGGATACGCGGCAGCAGCAATGAGCAATTCTGGCTAATCCAATTAACTTCCCTCTTGACTCACCGTGCTTGTCAAGGCCCCTCTGTTATTAATGTTAACAATGTGCAATGGCTGGAGAACACATTTGTGTTTTGTTGTTTCCATAAAATAAGAAGTTTTCCACAGGGAAGACGCTCCTGCTTTGAGCTGGATGCTCAAGTCCATCCCGGCAGCTCTGGAGACAGGGATATTTTTCGGATATGCTCAGATACATTCGGATATGTTGTCAGGCATGGTGATGGGGACTCAGGGATTTCTCATCTTCCTTCTAACCCCTTTATAGGGGCTAGAAACTTAAGGGAGCAGTCTGCACCCCATGCAAACATAAATGGGCCCTTCTCCAGCAAGCCCAGCACCTGCAGAGGAAGGAGGAGAGGGATGAGTGATGGGAAACACAGTTATATTTCCCAGTGCTTTTCCCTCGGCGCTGCTACCATCGACCTTGGCTGAACCCACTACACTCACAAAAATGAAACCCATTTCTCACTGCGGGCTTGGGGCCCGGGACCTGTCATTTTTTCTCAAGAGCAAGGCTTAAAAGCCTTTCAGCCACCACGTATCCAGAGATCCTGGATGCAAGTCCAGGGAGGTCCAGCCGAGTGCCTGGGAATTGGAAGATGGAGCAGGAAAGGAGATGTTGCCTCTTGGGACATGGAGAAGCTTGGCCCCATCACCCTCCCCTTGCCTCTGAATTCTGCTCCACTGGGTTATTTTACCTTTCCTCGTCTGGCTCTAGGTTACCAGTTGGAGATAGAGAAGTAAAAAGCTTGTCTTTAACCAGGGCTGCCTAGAAGGAATGTCTGTGTGCTCAAACAATGACCCAGGGAAGAGATGTGCCAGCCACAAGCAGCACCACGTAATGATGCTGCTGCTAGAGCCATTCTGGAGCTTGAAATATCGCTGCAAAACCAACAGCTTTTGTGTAGCGTGACTGTTCTTGCTGTGGGTAATGGAATCTTCCCCTTTTCCTCTCATTGAAGAGCACTTCACAGTGTAATAGAGACTATTCTCAATATATTTTCTGTAGATACCACCTGAATTTCTTCCACACATCCTACCCAAGAATCAGTCAATATTTTTCTTTTAGAGTCTTTTTTTTTGTTGTTCTCCTTTTTTCCACCTTTGCTGCTTGTCTGGTAGCTGGGCCCCATTAAACCCCAGATGAGCCTGTGGAAAGCTGGATTATCTTTTCAGTTGTCTGTGTCATCTTGGGAGAAGAAGATATGTTAGAGGGCAACCAATTTATTTGCTTAATATTCTGAGAGCAGCAGCCTTTTGCCTCCCCAGTTGCATGTGGCTGTGTATAATAACCCTTCTGGGAAGCAGGGATGGATAGATCGGGAAGTATCTTTAAAACAAGGATGCACTCTGCGTGTAGGATAGCGTCATTTGATTTGCTGTGTGTACAGACTGCAGCAGAGTGCACAGAAAATTGCTCTGGCGGATCAAGAGGTCTGAATTGCCTGGCAATGAGAGCAGTATGGGGCACAAAGTTGCCCTGTTCCCAGTGCTGCAGGTAGGAGAAAGCTGTCAAGGACGTTACATCTCGTAATATTCAACTGGGCATCTATCTTGCTGCATGAGACCATCAAGCCTTGGTCTCTTGAGACTAGGGTTGGTATCCGGAGCATCCTTCACCTTCAGTTAGAAGGTCAATTGTGGCCTTTCTCTTTGGTTGGCACTGCAGCATATAATCTGCTGTGTCCTGCAGGTATCTGCTCCCAGAAAGCCAGTGGAGACCTGCTTTGAGCCCAGCAATTGCCAGTGTCTCTAAACTGTGCTTCAAGCTCTAGTTTAAAACCCGAAAGGATGTACCACACACTCCCCCAGCGGCACTAACAACATAATGTAAGAAGAAATTAATCCATCTGCTAAACCTCAACGTGTCATCAGATAATTATCAGCACCATACAGTCTCCTCCAAGGAAGATCTCACTCTGTTAAAAAGAAATTGGCCTACACTTCAGCGGCAAGAATGACAATGTGCTCTTTATACAAGATTTTATGTCTTGGAGTTAAAGCATCCAGTGAATTTTGATAAGCAGCTTTTTGGCTAGAAAGCTCCAATCATTCTTTGTAAAGAATATAATGATTGTTATTATCAGTAATGTTTGTTTTGCAAGCTTCCACCTGGGATTTCAATCCTATTTATTCTTGCGCTGTTTAAGACTAGTTTTGAGCCCTGACCTTTCCACTCAGCACAGTTACCAAAGCTCATGGATTAGTGATGAGAAAAGAGTACCCAGACTAAGTCTGCAATATCTGTACAAGAGTTAATTTGGAAATACCACCTGGTCTACGTAGTTAAGAGGTCCATTCCATGCCCTCCGGGCAGGGGACTCAAGAAGAGGTTGCAGCGGCTTCTTAGGAATCTCAGCATTGCCCAATGGAAGAACATTTTGATGATGATTTTTGATGATGGTTTTGGAGATGACTTTGCATCTATTCCTCTTCTCCTCCTGACTTTCTTGGTGCGCAAGAGACTTTTTTGGTGTTCACACCACAGTGGGGATGCGATCCTGTTGAATTTGGGCTCTGCTTGGATGCACTCAATTCTTGTTCCTTATAGACGACTGATGCCAAATGTGTCCCTTTTCCCAGTGTTGTAAAGATGAGCCAGCAGCTCTCAGCTATTTAAATCACCACTAGATTTAGCCACAACCCTGTGTCCTCTATCCAGGTCTATCATCCCAGGAAACAGAGAAGGGAATTCAGCCACAGGGAAGCCGCATCTTTTCCTTGGACCACTGACCACCCAAAGAGCAGCTGAAATCCCTCCTTCTCCTACTTCCCTGCCCTGCACAGATCAATCGGGCAGGTGTAGCATGTTCTGGTCACGCTGGCATTTGTTTTCTCCTGGATCCCGAGCACGAGGCTCCTGCCAGAGACGCGGTATCTGGCTGGAAGGAGCCTTGCTCCGCCGCGGCTCCAGACGTCTCCCCGTTCTCTGCCAGCAGAGGTTACATTGATTGCAGTTAATGGACCAGCGGCTGCTCTTTGCATGAAGAGGCACTAGGAAATCATCTCTATTAAAAGGGAGGGCTGAGGAGATGCTCCTGAGAGGAATACGAAGTGACAGGCAGAGCATGGGCAGGGATGCTCTGCCCGGGCTGCACTAAGCGATGCTAATACAGTAATTGCAGACACTTCAGATCCCTTCTGTCTGCACCGAGAGACAGCGCGGTCCCTCCATCCATGCAGGGAAGCTACGGGAGAAGGGTCTTTTGCTAGGGAAAAGCTGGGCTCATCCTGCAGTGTTTCTCCTGGGCTTTCCAGGTTTTCAACCCTGCATTTCCTGCATGTCCTGCTGCACCATAGGGAGTTTTGGGAATGCCAGGACTGATGTGACCAATGTCCTCTCCATCTCTCCCTACCAGTTCAACTACAGTTTTGTGCTGTTTATATTTTTAGCTTGCTTTTTTCCCCCCACAAAGTTTAGGCATTGCATCAACTGCCCATCCTCACCATCTCCCTCCCCAACAACTTTTGAGGCCTTTCGCCAATCTGAAACACGGGAGGAAACAAGCAGCAGTCTCCAAAATTTTCATTTGATTTTCATCCTTCACGTGAATTTTATGAAAGCAGGTGGCTGAGCACAGGAGAGGGAGGCAAATCATTGCTGCCACGTTGGGAAAAGCTCATTGTGAGAGGAACGATGCTGCAGGACACCCAAGACCCTGCGCAGCGCGGGGCTGGCAGCAAAACGTGTCACGAATGGCACCACGAGGAAGCTGCTGCTATAAACTAAAGCTCTGCCCTGAGGTATTTGCTTAATATATGTGTGGCCAGCTGTTCCCTTTTGAGAAGGCAAGGGCTGAGAAATTCCCCCTGCATGTGCAACAGGAGGAGATGAGATCTGCAAAGCCCTTGAATTACTGAGTTCATGAGCCCTTCTCCGGGGACTTGGAAGGAGAGATATTAAATAACTTTTTTTTTTTTTTTTTTTTACTTTCTTTCTTTTTACAAATGAAAATCCAAGCAGATTCAATGTCATGACTGCAAAATGCCATGTGGAAAGGCAGAGTCTGATGCAGGGGTGAATGGGAACAGATGGTACCCAGTACATGGGTATCACTGGCAGTTTTATGTCTCTCCAAGGAATAGGATGGGATGTTGCTTTTCCCTTTACCTTGGCTGGGAAGGCTGGTTCCCACCTGGATATTTCCAAGCTCCTATGATCTTGGAGCCTCTCTTATTGGCTGTGTGCAGGGTTGCACGGAGGGGCCGTGCCTCAGTTTCCCTATGTGCTTCCCTGTGTGATTCACAGAGAAGATCCCCAAAACTGAGTCCTGTTCTGAGTGCTGGAGCCATGGAGATGGGTCCAGGGAGGCACAACCAGGACAGACAGTCATTTTTGCAGCCAATAGACCTCTACATTCTCAGGGGAAGCCCATCATTACCTCCCTAAGACCAATTGATTTGCAAAGGTTGCCAGCGCGGCGGATTAGGCTTGGAGAGCTCCGTGTGCACTGCAGCTCCTTTCTTTCCATTGCACAATTCCCCTCTCTGCTTGCCTCTTTCCCCCTTTTCTTCTCAGTGACTATTTTTTTTCTCCTTTTCCCCTCTGCAGATTTCACATCTTCTTTCAATTTTGCTCAGTCATTTCCTTTGCAATGGCAAGTCTGGCCCTAATTCTCCAGATGCCGGAGTGGCTGGTGCAAGGCAGGGAATTGTTATTGCTTGTGTGCATGGAGCTGCACAGCCTGCTGTGTGCAGGGTACTGGTGAGCAGGGGGATGCCATGAGCTTTTGCCACTTACAGGACAATTTTGAAATCTGATATTTGGCAAACAAGAGCAAGATCATGCCAAAACTGTGGGATTTCCTTAAAATTCAGGAGTCGGGTCCCACACAGCTCTTCCTTGCCAAGGGGCTGTTGAGTTGCAGGTGTAGCTCTGCAGGAGACCAGGTCTTTTCCTCCAGACTCTTCTATTACAAAACCACATCACATCACTCATTGCTCTGTCTCAATCGATGTGTTTTGGCGCACACACAATGCCCTGCGGCATGTTTCTTCTTACTCCCATTCCCACAATCCTCATGAAGTCCTGTCTGCATCCTAAACTATCAGAGATGCCCTCAACCTCGGGTGATCTCCTTGCAGACGACAGTATAGGCACCGGGAGAGTTTAGATGGCGTTTCAGACCATATTCGAATGACTTACACAGGTGGGAACTGGGATTTCACATTGGGTCAGTCCTTTTTTTTTTTTTTTTTTTTTTTCCCTATCCAGATGTTCAGCAATTTTTGTATTGAAGCAAAAACAAAGACTCAGATTGAAGACCTATTTCAGGGAGGGATTTCAGTGTCTAAAACTCATTAATACTTGAATATGTCATTTTGGATCAGATCCAAAGCCTCTCCTGATGTCGGTGGAAGTCTTCCCATTGCCTTCAGTGGATTTTTGCTTGTGCATCTCATCAGCACTCTGCTAATTATCCTGCGTTATTAACTGCTCAGTAGCATTTCTGCACATCTTTATACGTGTGTATTTGTTAGTCCAATGATGCTGACAGTCAATTGGTGAGTCCTTATTCTTGTTGGCCGTGCTCTTCGGGGCATAGTGCAGGTTATAAAGGGATGTGCTTACTATGATTTCCACTTAATGATAATGATGCTGCTGGCCCCTGTCCTCTGGTCACCTCTGTCCCAGCTGGACAGTTTAGGTGTAGCCTCCAATGTAGATATGAACCTTCATTGGGTCTGAAATGAGGCAAAGAAGCCTCCAGTCTGCTTTGTTAGCATATTTTCAGGCATAACTATACAGTCCTCATGAAAACATGACCATGGCAGGGTCCGCACATGCTTTTCTCCTTGCCAATAGATGGTCATGGACAAATCATATGTCAAATGGAGTAAAAAGCATGGGATTTGGCTATTCTGGTGCTGTTTCTTCATAATCTGCCCCTGTCTTTCTTTAGTGACTGTAAAATTCTCTCCCTGCATCATTGTCTGAGACTTAACCCATGCTTGGCTGGAGATTTCCTCTGTCGACATTTAAAATAAAATTTGCTCTACTGAACTTCCTATTTGGGTATCTTGGATTACTTAAAAGAGCAATAAAAGAAACCTCAGAAGTCCCTTGAGGACTGGGAAGTTGTCGAATCAGATAGAAAATAGTAGGTGTTTCCTACTGAAAATTTTGCCTTTTTATCCACAGATTTAAAAGGGTTTAGATTTTTTTTTTTGCTTGTTTGCTTTACTGGAAAAAAAAATATGGAGGAAGCTGGGCCTTCTGCAAATGGTTCATTCAAAACCCCAGTTCCCATTCCTAATAACGCTTGATGGGAAATTTTCAATTAGCCTCGATCATTATCAGCGTTTTGCAAATTAGGGAAACTCAGGCACAGAAGCTTAATCATTTGTTTATGGGCCTGCTACACATCACAAAGAAGATTATGTCCCTCCCCTGGGCCATTTCTGATGGGCCTGGTCGGTTTCACCGGGGGCTCCAGATTTGTTGGATCTACTGAGCTCCATGACGCTTATTCTGCATGTGAAGGGACTGTTTGTTCAGTGTGGCTATTCTTTATTTTTTGTGTGTGTCTGTAAAGTGACAACTCTAATATAGATCCAGGATGCAGGATCTATATTATAGATCCTATATATCTCTAATATAAATCCATATGGCTGCACATGAGGAACCTCCAGACATGGAAGGTAGCAGCACCAAAGATACTGGGCAGACGTGACACTCCAGCTTCAAATCCCAAGAGATTGGTAAATGCAGTGTGTTTGTCTTTAGTTTACCAAACAATTCTCTCTAAAGCTGAGGGTCTGAACCTAGTTTGGTCTCTGCAGTTATCTCTGAAATGAGGAACCAGCTTTAGCATCCCTACCAGGTCACACATGACAGGAGAGCAGCTCTTGGGCCATATGACCATGTGTGGTCCTCTCCATAGCTGCATCCTCTCAGAAAACAATCCTGCCTTTTGCCACCAGAGCATCATCTCTGCTGCAGATCCACCTGCACCCATAAAGTTGTAGTTTTCTTTGAGATTTTGAGTGTCAGAAGGTGATGCCAGGCCTAGTCCAGGATAGCCTGATCTGGAGACAGCCCCCAGATGATGGTTTGGATGCAACTTCTTGCTAGGGAAGAGTATCTGATCTCGTTTCTTTGCATATTGACAGATGCAGCTGTGGTCTTGCACAGTCCTCAAGAAAGCACAGTGATTCCCATAGACAAAATAGTGTTTCCTTGAGTCCTCAGGGCTGCTGCTGTTCCTCCTTCTCCCTTTTTGGGGGTATCTTTTCTGTCCCAGGACATGTTAGCCCTATCATTTGGCTGCCAAGAAGACGTCTTGGCATCGTCCACTTGCATTCACTTGTCCTGGTTGATGTGTGATGCACAACACGACCCTGCTAAATGCCCCTGCTCATGTCTGCTTGCTTCACGTGGTTGATATGTATAAATAAATGCTGACTGCTTTGCCTGTCTCCAAGTTTCCAAGGGAAAAATTTCCCCCAGCCAAAGATTTGAGCCTCATACTCCGTCATTTATCCATCTCACTGTCATTTCCTTACCCACTGCTTTCCTGGCCCTTCTCAGCCTGAGACAGTGACTATTTCCAAGGAGGAAAATAACCCTAAACCCCGTATCTCTTCTATGGCACATGTAGAATTTAGAGCAGCTTTGATTTGAAGCGGAACATTTGGCAAATGATCAGTCCATAAAATATTCTAATCACTGATAGAAATTTAAATTTTCTTTTTCTCCTTTCTTTATCTTTTTTTTTTCTTCTTTCTTTTTTTTTTTAAGTACATTTGCAGAAGGAATCGTTAGTGAATCAGGTGGGAAAGAGAAAATAAAGCACAAAAGATTGGGTTACAGTTTTACGGCCAGAATCAGCATCATTTAGCGCCTGCTCATGCTTTATTAATTGTGAAAGCACTGCTACCCCTCGTAGGTGCTGAGCTGGCTCGGAGTCCCTGGGGAATCTCATCTGTTTGTGTTTGCAGGGATAGACATGGCAGGGTTGTTTGGACAGATCCTGAGATGCGCTAATTAGAAGTTAAAGATCCACTTTCCAGCATGAGATGAGAATGCATTAGAGTGGGAAACACTTTCTAATGCTTTGACTTTTTAAAACCACACGCCACATTAAAGCCCACAGTGCTTCTTTGATCCATGCCACCAAAATAATTCCAGGGACAAACACAAATAGGGGATAATAACTAATTTAACTGGAATTATTGGAGAGCGACACTGCAGAAGATTAGAATTTCCAGAGCAGACTGTAATTGTTCGGAGATTGGGGTTTGATGCCTATTTATCTATTCTATTCATCTCCCTCTGCATCTGTCCATCTCCTCTATCAGCTGCCCATTAGCCATCATTTAACTACTGTTCCTGTCTTCGCTGCTTGCAGTGTCTCACCCTTTCTATCTGCTTGTTAACTAGAACAGATGTAAGAAAATTGCGTTCTGCACAGAAGGTAAATATGAGCTCTAATGGGCCAGATTTTGATTTTTGCAGATAATTTTGTGGAAGTGATGGAAATTCCTCTGGGTTTACAGTAGCAGAGTGGACAGCAGAACTGGGACCACCTCACTGACATCCTATTGACAACTTGTTTGGGACATCTGTAGACAAGTGGCATTCCAGAGCTAGATTTTGAGGTGTCAGGATCCGGACCAGAAGGATATCTGCTTTGGGGCAAGTTCCTTGATTCCTCTAGCCATTTCCTTCCTCTTCCTCATCCTTTTATCATGAGTTTAAATTGGGATGCAAGTACTTTTGTGGAGCAGCTCTGTGGGGTAGATTGGGGTAGATACAACCATCTTCCATGTGATGTCCCACTCCATCTATCATCTCTGGGGTACCATGCTCCTGCAGCCATATATTCATTTTGGAGACTTATTCACTACCCTCTACTCTACCCATCCCTCATTCATCTTTTTCACATCTCCATCTACTATTTTCCACTTGCTTCATCTCCCAGTGATCTCCCATCCCTCTACCTGATCTCTCTCTGCTCTTCTCATGTACCCCAGGCTGTTCATTTAGATTCATTTACCTATTCATTGTTGGTTTTGCATATTAAAAATCTCTGTCCATCTTTGCTTAGCTAATGGGGATATTTATTGGATCTCATTTTGTAATAAGACATTAATTAGAGTTTTATAATAGGATCCCTTTGGAATTGCACATTGCATGTTGCATCCGCAAGAGGCCTTGATACTGTTACTTTACTCTTGTAAAAAAAATATAAAATTAGGTATGTTTTTCACTTTGGTCTTCAAGCTTGAGCATCAAGCTCATAAAGCACAAGGAGATAATGAGCGGAGCAGTGTATCTTCATATCTGTCATATAAAATAAATAAATAAAAAAGAAAAAACTCCCTCAAGTCAATCTAGGGGGAACACACATACTATGCGAGAGGAATAATGAAATGAAATTAAGCAGATATATTGATATGTCTGTGCAAACTGAAGAAAACACAGACCCCAGAGATCTTCGGGAATCTTGTACTCGAGTGTTCTTTAAGCTTCCATGGATTTTTGTCCGCGTGTTGAAAGTATTGTTAACCCCTGAGGAAATTTAGTGTCCAGGATCAATGAACACAACACACAGACGCCTAATAATAGAAAATGGGATTGACGTGTTGCTGGTAAAATCGTCCCAGCAGTTAATTTTGCTGCCACAACAAGAACATCAATAATGTTCCCTGCTGACTCATGGAAGGTTTTGGGGATACAGCGTGGCATCTGGGAAGACAGCGGAGTTTTGTTTGTTTTAGCAGTAGAGTCCCAGGAGTGTTGGAAAAAGGTGGGAATTTCATTCCAGGAAGGAAAATATGTACTTTGGAATAGAGGACACGGTTGGCTGGCATCCTGGAACATAATTTATGGACGAACAAAAGCTGAAACTCATCTAACGCCAGCGAATTATAGAAATCTAATAGCCATAAAAGTCTCAGATATGCAATGTCCTGCCCAGGTTCGGCCAATGAATTGAGGCTACAGCATGAAAAGCACCTGGACACCCTAGTTTTATACATAATATATTTGGCACCTTGTCTTAATGATGGTGGCCCCACCTAGTGCTCCATGCATCTGCAAGACAACTGCTCCTTCCATTTACCTGGTCCATCCAGCATCATCTCTGGTGGGCTGCATAAAATCATATTGTTGCCTCCCTACTGCCCATGAGGAAGCTTCTCTGGATAGATCACCCTTGCAGTGACTCAATTTTGTTGCTGGAACGCGCTGCGAAAAAGCCAGACACCCCAATTCGTAGCAAAGAGTGGGAAGTTTTACTATAAAAGGAGCCTTGGATCACACAGTTTTGTAACCCGAAGCCTGAGAGTGGAGAATTGCTGCAGTTTTCCAGGCACTGTTCCCCTGACTGAGAAACTGCAGGGAAATTCCGTGCAGCTCCTTTTCTTTGGCATTAACTCTTTAGCACTTGCTCAGCACTTGGCCTTGTTTTGTGGTTGATCTTCTTTTTTCTTCCTGAAGCTTTGGGCACATCGGTGCAGTTAATGTTAGTTGCTGGGCTGCAGCGAGGCTGTAGTATGGCACACAACGCGCTTACTGGTTGCGTCAGAAAAGAGAATTGGGTCTGGATCCAAATTTCAGCGGATTTCAAGGTTGTCTGGATCTTACTCCTCAAAGTCCCTTTGGAGGAGGTGACTCTCTAATCTCCTCTCCTCCTCAGCCCTTGCCCAACTCAGGGGTTTCGGGGTTGTGCATCAGCCCAATCCCTGCATCTCCAAATCACAATAAGGGGATTATCCTCCTGGTGTGTGTGGAGGGAGGAGTGGGCTCTGCAGGAGACTATCTGGGACCCATATGTTGGTTAGATGGTTAATTTTTGCAGCCAGGCAAGGAGTAGTAATCTATATCTCGCTGAGGCTGTCATCTCATTGGGTGCCCCAGATCCTGCCGTGCTCTTAGTTCATTAAGAACCAGGGAAGAAATTACTGATAGTGCCTCATGCACTGAGGAGGAGGAGGGATGGGGGCGTCTGTGTAAGTCTATTACTTCTGGGCTTCTTTCCAGTGAGAATAACAACATTCTTTATGTCCGGAGTTATCAACATCTTTTTTTATTCCTGTCAATTAATCTACTCTGAATGAGCCTCCGCCGTTCTCAGAATAATAGCCCTGAATGTGAGGTATTATTTCAAGACTGTAGCGCGTCGGGGATTAGATCTTGCTGATCTTGCTGGCAGGTTGCACCACCACCGCGCTCGGAGCTGATCCCTCTTGGACCACAGCCCCGACGGCAGCGGCGAGCGGCTCCCACGTGAGAGCAAGACTTGTTAAACAGCTGCTTGGAGCTCAGGCTCTAATATTCCCTTTATTTTATTTTATTTTATTTTATTTTATTTTATTTTATTTTATTTTATTTTATTTTATTATTTTATTTTATTTTA
>JAWLRI010000771.1:932297-965143 GCA_034781795.1 Crypturellus tataupa
TATTTTATTTTATTTTATTTTATTATTTTATTTTATTTTATTTTATTTTATTTTATTTTATTTTATTTTATTTTATTATTTTCTTTGCTTTTGATGCATGTCTTGAGAACTTGCTGGAGGTATAAGACCATTGCAAGGCCACCAATTTTGCTCAACATTGCCCAGGGGGCTCAGGTCTCCCTGTTCTGAAGCAGCACTGGTGCAAAGCCCGAGCAAGAGCAGGAGGCAGAGGCAGGAGCACGTTCTGGCATACCAGGATCCGTCTCCTTTGTACGTCTGAGGGAAGAACCAGGCAGATGCTCTCAGGTGTGTCCCTTCCCCATCCCTGGTGGCCCTGATGCTTGTCTAGGGTTTCCCCAATGGATGCAGCGATTGCTCATGGATTAGACTTGCTCACAAGAACAAATGTCCAGGGTTTTCAAGGCAGAGCTTTCCTGCAGGCACGTTCCCATCTGTGGTCATGCTCCTGCTGCCTTCCCTACCTGTGTCTTGCTCTCTGGATGCTGCTCTGTGTTCAGGGTTTGCTTCACGTGACTGCCCCATTAGCTGCGCTACCTAAAGCCTCAGGCAAATAGTCATCGAGGATTTATTTTTATTAAAAAAAGAAAAAAGAAAGAAAGAAAAAAGATTAAGTATTCTGATGAACAAGAATAATGTTAGCATGTGTGACCGCTCAGTGGATGTGATCTCAGCCCTCATATAAGCCGATTGCCTGTGCGGGTCAATAAGTTGCCCCAGAAGCCCCTCTCCTATAATACTTTGCATAGATTATTTTGATAGCACTGATTTTGTGGAACACCTGGAAGGACTTGACAAATGCCAGAAATCCCTTCTTCGGATGCAAGAGGTTGAACAACACACCTCAGGGCTGTGGCTGCAAGAGGCCGTTTTGCAAAGGTCCCTTGGGCAAGCAGCAGATCCTATTGCAAAGGGAAATCCATAAGCAAAAGGGAGGGAGAGGGAAGCAGTGAAGAGAATCCCCACTAGCATCACCACTGCCCACCGGGCACTCTTGCTGCAAAGTGCTTTTGCTGCAACCACTTCTTTCATCTCCAGCTTGGGGTAAAAAGTCCCTTCTTCTGCCCTCAAAACACTCACAATTCAGGCTGCTCTTGGCTCAAGTGAGCAATTGCTGGACCAACGTTCTCCCTGCCTGCTGGCAGCTGGCATTTGTGTTCCCATGTCCCCGCTAATGATATCAACAGTCACCTTAAATCCCGCTGAAGCTAAATCCTGAGTTGGCACGAGGCTGGTGACTCGCTTCTGCTTCATAGCAAGGGACTCGCCAAAAGCTGTGGGATGCCCTTTGAAGGCTGAGAAGCCGGTGCTGTAAAATCCTGCAGCCTTTATTAGTATTGCTATTTGCTCCATGCAAACATCTGAGGCTGAGGATGGAGGATCATCCTCCCTCCTGTCCTGCTTGAAAGTGGAGGTGGCTGCCCAGGACATCCTGCAGGAATGTCCCTTTGCTCCGTATCCTGTGGGGCTGAGTCCCCACGTGTGGTGATAGATGCTTTATAATATAAATTGCTGCATGCCGTCACCCGCACACAGGGCACATGAAGATGCCACCAGCTGTGAGCCTGTCATCAATGCTAGAGAGGAAATCATGTTGCCCCTGTTTGGCCTTCAAAACCCAAGAAGTCCAAGTAATGGCCTTGATACCAGTCTCATCTTCTCTATTAATGCTATTATTGACTAGACTTTAATGGATGAAGGAGTAAAGGAAGCTCTAGCAGCTTGGATGTCCCGTGCTCAACATGGCCAAGAGTAGAAGCTTATGGAAACAGGCTAAGATCATAGTGTGAACTTGGTATTAGACCCCTCAGTTTCCAAAAAGCAGAAAATGAGGAACTCATGCTGGAAGTTGCATGGAGATCATCACGTTTAATTGCTGTGGATGGATCTGTCACTCATGCATGTGCCCAACTTCCTTTCTAATCCATCATTCTCCTTAGTCCAAATGTGTGCCATCCTTGTCCAAGGCACAGCAGGGCACTAGCTCTGCCATCATCTAGTTGTGGGGGAAAATAGGAAGGGAAAAATGGGCAGGAAAAGGAGAAAAAGTCCTGCTTCTGACATGGGAGATTAAATAATTAGCAAATGTAGCATAAAAAAAAAGAAGAAAAACAAGTGCAACGATTCATGTTTTATGTCTCCTACCGTACAGAACACTTTAAAGTGTCAGACAACATGACAGTCACTCTTTAAAGTCAATTAAAGTTTTATAATAAATAGAAGCTTTTTTTTTTTTTTAATCTCTCTCTCCATGTGGTGGTGATGTAGTTCACTACAGACAGGCTTGTGCTGAGTTTATTAGGAATCCACAAACAAATGGGCATGGAGGCCTTCTTTTGAAAAGCTTTTTTTGTGTCAATTACTTACCTTGCTTATCTTCATCTCAGCTGCTGAAAGTTGTCATAGTAATATTGTTTTGTTTTATTTGTATTTTTTCCAATGCTTTTCATTCAAGGAGATTATATCCAGCCCGCTATAGAAGATAGGGAGAGGTGCATAGGATCGGTGCCACAGAATACGAGAAAGAACAAACTTAAAGAAAATATGATAAACACGGTGTGATCCATATGCAGCTTCTGTTTGCTTGGGGTCCATCTCCTCCTGTTAGGGGAAGCATTATGTCATGGGGCACAACATTAAGGCAAGTTTAACTATAAATTGTCTAGATTCAGTGTTCTGGCGCAATTCAGCCCCCTTTCCATCCCTCTCCCTTCTGGTCCCCTGTAAGCCAGGAGAGGGCAGTCCGCATTGGGGACTATAGATGGTTGTAGCCCTTTTTCATTCCCACATAAATTACCCTGTAGTTTCCCTTGGGCATGAGAAATGGAGCTGTTTTTGTGCTGGATTAATTTTGCCAAGTTCCTCCTTGTCTCCTTCATAACTCATTGCCATTTTTTTCTTCAAAGTAACAACGCTTCTTGATAAATAGAAGGGATCCCCCCACCCCAATACAAGACCCTGGGCTAAGATCAAGCCCACATCTCTGAATAAAAGAAATCTCGCTTTACCCAAACCTACAGAAGAAACTGAGGACACAAAGTCTGCTTGATTTCCAATGAACCCTCTTTAAGTCATCTCGTCCTCTTTCTTCTCTATTTTTTTTCCTCCTCATTTACTCTCCCATCAATGAAGCTGGTATTTATTGCATCTTTATCTCTCGCATGCAAAAATACACCTCTAACGAATTGAAATTCTAATCCAATTAACATTAAAAGCAAATGGAAAGACATTGAAATTGGAGGTGCCCCCTTGCTGCACCCCTTGAGTCCCCCTTGGCTGAAATTTCTCTGTGAATCTCAGCTTGAGATTCCCATTGCACAGCATCACTTTTATGTTTTTGTGCGGGCACCTTAGATGCAGAAAATAAATAAATAAATAGACTTCTTTGTCAGAAATCTCCTCTGTTTTATTCAGGGGTGATGAAATTGTTCTATAGTTTCCCTATCTTCCTGCCAGAGGGGAGCTAGAGGAGCAGTGGTCCCTCCATTAGGCAGGAATCCCTTTAATTGGACGGGGTGAATATTCACTCTTTAATAAGTGACAGGGCTCTAATCCCTCCTTATGCGGCCGCAACCCCCCTCCCCGAACGGTTTTTTAATGACCTATCGTCTAGATCATTAATAACGCAAGTGCTGACACCGTTAGGAAATGCAACAATCAAAGGGAAACCCTGAGAGCTCCGGGAGCGACAAGAGTTTCCAAGTCCCCTTTGTTGTGGAAAACGCCGGCGTGGGCATCTGATCTGCTCTGCCCCTCTTTGAAACAAAAATGTGCATCGAGGTTTGGGCCTCCCGTGGTGAGCGAACGTAGGGTTAACTCTTGCAAATTACAGAAGCTCAATTAGTTCAATTAGGAGCGTGGAGGAGTAAGGCAGGGATTCCCGCGTGCCTGTCTAGGGCTGCGGGCTCTGCCTGTGGGTCTGAAATGCCCCCACTCTGCCCCGCTCCCTGGGGCTTGGGGTTTTTGAGGCCGGTCTGCGTTGAGGAGAGGAGGTCGGATTCCCATTGCCTTTATTCAGCCTGGGAGGGAGACGCACCATAGGAATCAATGCACTCACTCCGTTGTATCCTCGGGAGAATAAACCAGGGACTCCCAGCTGGGAGAGCTTTCATAAACGGATCAGAAGGAAAATGGTAAAAATCCCCTTTTTTTCCTCCTGTTCTTTTTACTGCTTTCCCAGTAGTGCATGAGCAATAAGCACCAGTCACATCTGTCCCCAGCAGTAATTTTTTTGCTGTGTGACAGCACCTGCCTTTTGATGGTTTCAGGAGGAGACGGGGGCATTAACATAACAAATCTGTGGCTGTCTGAAGGGTACCACGTTGCTAGCACGTCACAGAACATTTGCATTGAGTGCTGCTACATTGTCATTGCTCTAAAACCACTGCAAGTATTAAGACCTAATGAATTATTGTCTAACGAATTAACTGCCTGGTGAAGGAAGCGGTGGCTGCAATGCCCATCTCCCTCCCCGTGGTATATTGCATTCTGCAGCGCTTAGGCTCATGCTGCAGCTCTTGCTTTGCAGAAAAGTGTCTTGTTTCTCTAAGTTACCTTAGGTGAAAGAAGAGCATTTGCCTAAGCTAGAATTTAGCAAGAAAATGGGGGTTGAAATCTTCCAAGTCCTGGGAATGCGGGATTTATTTTATTTTTTCTCTCTCCCTTCACTTCATCATCTGTCACAGAAAGAGTGACATAGGGTCATACCTGTTCTGTCTTAATTTGTACCAGGGATGGTTGGCACTAAGTAAGGTCTCTCCCTAAAACAGGGCAAGGTTGGGGTTGGACCTGCCATCTTCTGCCACAAACGCCACTTGGGGAAAAAAAGAAATGTTTGCTCCCAAGTTTTCTTTTTCTCCCTGAGTTTTCCCTCAAACCCTCAGGCTTCCAGTCCATCTGCACTGCAAATTGTGCTTAGGCAACTTTTGTTACCTGAACTGCTCTGGGAAAGCTCTCATCATCATTACCATGATGCTCTCCAGAACATCTCAAGCAGTTGCCTCCCTTTTCTTTCACTTGGGTTCAGGCTTCTTCCTTGGGGCAACTATGGGAAGCGAAATGGACTCTTCTTCTAAACCATGGAAAAAAGCTTTTCTCTCCCAGCTCTATCAGCCCTTTTCAGCCTTCCGTGCCTGGCACCAGCGTGGTGCATATTGACGCAACCCCTTTTGTGGACCTCGCGTCCCGTGCGGCGGGATTAGATGCCATCTGGAACCCTCCCGCCTCAGCGTGACAGCGTGATGGATGGTGTCATAGGTGACGTGCTGTTGACACCTGCTTATCTTTCTCACGGCCGGTTTCTCCCACCTCCGCACACTCATTAGATCAGCATCTGTTTGCAATTGCTGCTCGGCATCTGCTCTTGGTATCTGTGGCGTGCACTGAAGTGTATGGACTGGCAAGGATGGAGAAGCTGGAGAAATTTAGGCTTATGAGACCTAAATATGCTGCTAGATTGATTTCTAATTACACCAAGTATCCTCCCCCAGGCCCTCCAGTCTTGAAAGAGCTACTCATGTTAATGCATTCGTATGGAGCCAGTGTATAGACGAGGGATTTCTTTGGCTTTGTAAAACTGGGGACTCTTCAGGACAGGATATAGTTCACGCTATGCAGCCGTGGCATTGCCCAGGGTAGTTTATGCTCAGATGTTCCTCCTTTTTAAGTTGTTTTTGAGTGTTTTCAGAATGCATTTGTCCTTGCATGCACATGGCATGAACACACGTCTGTTTATGGATCCTGGAATAACACACAGGATCTTCTCTGTGCAGAGCAGAAAGGCCCAATGAGTGGTCCAGCTGCAACGTCTAAAGCACACACTCAAAGAAGAAATTTCTTAAAACACCTACATACAACTTTCACACGCAAGGGGCATATGCAGTTCTCTAGATCTCTATGTTCTCTAGAACATACATGTGCTTCAAGGTCTATTATTATTATTATTACTATTATTATTATTATTATTATTATTATTATTATTTTGACGTGAGACTGTCTCCTGATATATATTTTTAATTCTGACGTGTTTGGAAATCCTAATTTCTACTGTGTCTGGTTGCCATATCAGCCTGATTTGACTGCTGCCATCAAGATCACCTCCTCCCTGTGTAGCTGTGCAGGAATATTCCCTCTCTCCACTGTTCTACATTCGCACATGACACTGCACATGTATTCACACACGTATTCACACTCGCACTGGCAGACAACATGAAACACACGATAAAGGCATCACTTGAGTACCGTGTCCCTCTAGGGATAGATGGGATTGTGTCTCTCCAGGAAAGAAGGGAAAGGGGCCAGACTCAATTAACAGTCTGGAGAACAAAATCTGGTCTTTGGGAGTCTTGCTGCAACTCTTTATAATATATCAAAATTAATAACAGATCCAACCACATGAACAGGAACAGTTTTATGGACCAGCTGAGTTTATTTCTTATTTGTTTGATCTTCTGCAAGTGTGCTTCTCTTTTCTGTCTTTAATGACACTTAATCACCATACCTTTTTGTCCAGAGTGTGTTTAGCCATAGCTCATCAACAACAACATTTCTTGTCCCCTGTTTGTCACTACTAGCAATTCAATGCCAAACCATGCGTACTGGTACATGTATACCTAGCGCACTCATGTGCTAGGTGGAAGTGGTTCTGGATTGTACCCACTAAGCAAGGGTTAAACCCAAACTATCTTAAAACCCAAGATTCACATGAACATGAAGAGCATCAAGGGCACATCCTATCTCTTGAAATGCCTGGAGTTAGATGGTGGTGCCGATGCTGCAGGGATGAGACTAATGCAGCCCTGAGCAGAGTCCCAATTAATGCTAAAACCTGAGCTCAGCTTCCTGATCTCCATGTGCTGCATTTCCCTCCCTCAATGTCTGCTTCCTCCAGACCCCTGATACCCATCCTCCTATCTCTTTGGTCCTGTATTTTTTTTATCTTTTCTGGTTCTCTCCTCCCCTAATTTCTGCATCCAATTTTCCCTCATATCCAGGCATCTTTCCCTTTCTTTTATTCTCTGCATTCAGATCCTGTAACCATGTGGCCATCCCTTCCTCGGCCTTTATCTGTCTCCATTCATTCTTACCTCCCCATGCCTCCCACATCCTTCCCTGAATCCGTACAAGGCTCAATCCTGTAACAGACACTATCTCAGCTCTGGAACAGCACATGACACTCCTGGCAGGGATTTCGAGCTTGGCTTCTATCCCCAAGTTGTCTTAGGTTCTTCTGAGAATGATGAGAAGCTGCTGTGTGCCTTCAAAGTCACAGCTAATTGTATTAACTCCAGATCACGTAACTCCCAGAGATGACAAATTTTGGAACCACTAATGAAGTTGGTAGGGATGGTGTGCTGGATTCAGCATAAAGAAAATCCTAGGTGCCATCAAAAGCCCTGATGAATGTTCTTCCAGTTTCCCCAGTGGCTTGAATTACTTTGTGCCATTTTCAAAGTATGCTTTTCACCTCACAGTGCAAATGTATCTCATTACTTCTCTTCTTCTTGTCCCTGTTTCCCTACTTGCCTTTGAAGCCAAAACTCGGTTTCCAAACTGTGATTCCTATTTCTGTGGGCTTAACTTGATCCTCTAAACCACAGAGTTCTTTATAGTGGAAGAATCCGTTGCTGCATAATTCAACAGACTATCTCAAAACCCAAAATACTTGCACCAGAGGCATCCTGGTGTTAAATACTGCCTCTCAGAGCCTGCTTTGTTCATCTCTGTCCTCAGGCTTTTATGTTCCTGAATTTAAAGAAGTTTAAGGGGGAAAAAAGTGAATTTTATCCTCCTCCATTGAAGTTTTGAGGTTGCTTGGCTTTGCACCATATCCCTTTCCCTGTTTTCTTGATCCTGAAGCCACAGCTGGGAGTTTTTCTCCTGTAGCAAGATGAGCTGCATTGTTTCCCATTGCTGGTGGAGGGTATGAGCAACATATGAACTTGAGAACATAACAGACCCTGGGGAGATCATGCAGCTTAGGCACATGCAAGGTGGCATCCTTCCTCTCCAAGACTATGGATGATGCATCCATCTGAAATGCTCTTGTAACATCAAAACAACCATCCACCATAGGACATCCAAACCTAATTCTTACAATACTGAAATAAGGTTTGTGTTCACCCACTCCCTGCAAGCAGCAGGCAAAAATGTGGAGTGATTAGGAGGAAGACAAGATTTTATCTCATCAGATCTCATACAACTCTATTTTGGCTTATCTCGATATCACTTATGAATTCATACACAAGTATCACAAAATGCCTTAGTTTAATCTGAGTTCAGAAGAAACATGAATATTGAGATAAAAGAATTAAATATAGCTCTTGGTCATCTGATTGAATAGCTTTTACTGGTCTCTGAGCTTTTACTGGTCTCTGGGATCATATTCCTCTTTTTAAAGGACTCCAGAGGTGAAGTGATCTTGTAGCTAGTTTAGCTCTGAGCACATTGGAGCGATGGGAAGAACTGATAAGCCTCGTCCACTTGGGGTTCACATTAGGCCGAGTCCTGAAGAACAGAGTGATTGGTGTGAACTCATGTGAAGGGACGTGCAGCCTAGATGCTCTCACCTTGTTTATGTTTGCCCTTTTCGGAGAATAGAGCAAAACGTTTTTATCTGTTGGAATCAAGAGCACTTTTATACGGGTTGTTTTAAGGTAGTACATTTCATATTTGTCTTTATCACCAAGACTGGCTTCTGAAAGGTCAGTTAATGTGATCAAAGGAAGAAAGTATAAGACATGGACCATTCACTAAGCCAAAGGAGCCTAGAGTTCCCTAATTATTGCTCTCTATAGCAATTGCATCTGCAGGATCAGTTGCTTAGTTTGCTAGATGCTGAGCCATTTAGAGCACGCAATCACTGCAGCATTGGTCTTAAAACCCAAACAAGCAAGAATGAGGTAGGAAGAAAGATAATATTATTTTTTCTTTCTGGTGGTGGAACCCAGTAAGATTGTGACCTGGACATTGAAAGACATCTAACAGGTTTAAGAAAAAAAGAAACAAAAATAATAAAAAACCCACAAAGTAACTCTTGCCAGTGAGTGGCCATGTCTACCCATGCTCCTCCCAGCCCTCTGAATGTCCAGCTGGTCCATGGAAATGGTCATCCTTTTGTGGATGACCAGAAAAACAAAACAAATGATTACATTTTAAGGGCGGAAGAAGCAAGAAATCTGCTTAAGTCTCCGTTTAGAAGGCGGGAAGAAAGGCAGATGCTGCCCTGTTCGAAAGGGGATGTTCATTGCTTTGAATATTGTTATCAGGTCTCCCTCATCTTTAAGCCAGACAGCTCAAGTCCGCATTAATCTCTCTTCCATCCATAAATCCCTTCCCAAATCCCTTGGTCTGTGGGTGGTGAGCGATCCCGCTTGTTAGGGGATGCAGAACCACGATGCAGACCTTGCAGGACACTGAAAGCCACAGATGTTAATACTTAATGGTATTTTATTTATTTATTTATTTTAAACATTGAGAACTCAAACCTAGGGTCTCCGATCAATGATTGCAGCCACAGCTGCAGCTGCAAAGTCTATGTTACTGATTTTGTTTATCCAGAGTGGACAGGGGATATAAATAACCTGGTGGATGCTGTTATGGAAACCATGCTCTGGCCATGCACTGTGTTTACACTCGGTGCAGAGGACCAGGATGCTTGATATGAAGCATTTCAAAGGTGACTCCCAGCTCTCCCGATGACTAATAGCTGCAAACTGATACAGCAGATTCTTTCCAACATGAAGCAGACAGAGGGATGTCAGCAGTGCTTGGAGGTGACGTGAGGGCATTTCATGCCAGGGAGTTTTCACTCAGTGCCTACTGTACTGTCACATGCAGACAGGGATGTTTAGCCTCTACATCAGGATCTGGGAGGTGATATTTATGTGCTGGATGCTGCCACAGATCCTTGCTATGTGAGACAGCGTTGGTGCCAATTAATCCACATTAATTCTCCAGAGGTGTGTGGGGTTCTGTTCACTGCATCTCTCATATCTCAGGTTAGTTCATAAACACTTGTAAAGGACTTCTTACGGGACTTTACTTTTTTTATGTACTTTTATGGAATATATCCTCTGTTGCTCCCCTGGTTGGCACTACCACTTCTTTTATAACATGAGGGGCAGAGAACAAGGACAAATCTCAGAAAGTCCATTAAATGTCATAGCTTTTCTCTGTGCCTTCAAGGTGTATATGTCTAGGTGACACCCAAGCCTTTGGTATATTTGCTGGCAACCTGAATGTGCCCCGTTTCCCTCTGAGATCTTCAGATCTCCCGCTGAGCCAGATTTCACATCTGAAAAGTCTCTATCATGCGCTCAGATGGCTCAACTTCTGGCTGAGACCGAGCTGTGAAGAAACTGTGAACGGAAAAGCAAGGTAATCCACCAGTTTGGAAACAGAGCCTCCCAAATAAGGGGAAGCGTTATGGGGAGGGAAAGCTCGCTTTGCTTTCAGGTCAGGTCTGCTTTTCCTTGTCATCATTTGGGCTTGGGCAGCCCCAGTAAAGACATCACTGTCTTAGCCAAGATGTGACTTGTTGAAGACTTGTGTCTTCCAGTGCCATCTGGACTGTGTTTAGCAGAATACCTCCAGGGGTTCAGAGCAGGCTAGAGATTGGTTGGGCAAAGCTTCAGAGAAATCTCATCTTTGCCTTTGACAAGCGCTGCTCTGAAAGGAAATCCCACAGCTTGCAAAACGCTGGTACCTTTTGATAGCGATACAGTCCTGTCATGTGGGCAAGCTGGCAGACACGTCTAGGATGCCTTGAATATGCCCCAAAAACCTCTCTGGGCATGTGGAGCTTCTCACATTGGCAGAGGAGAAGGGACAGCTAAAAAGGGGATAGACCAGACAAAACCAAATGCTGATGAGTGGGAGTGTGGAGTTTGGGTCCAGGAAAGGATCGGGATTGGGTTTCTTTTATCGTGAGTAAAACAAAAAATCAGGTTCATACTCATTTGGACTATGGACAAGCCATGAGCTGAATGAAGAACTTTACCTAAGTTCAGACCCTGTCTTTTCTTTTCTTTCTGTAGAAAGTCCTAAGTGCCCTTCATTTTGCAACCAGATCAGAGTAGATCTAGTATTTGCCTGACAGCCCTGAAGTCTAGGATTGATCCAAACTTTAAATCAAGACTTTACATATAGACCCATATAGGTGTAAGTTAATGTTTACCATCTTTTTAACACATTTAAGATACATTTCTTAGTGAAAAGAAGACTCTAGCTTTGTAGAGACAACATTCAAACTTTGACCCTGAATCCTGACTTCTGGAATTCAGCCTATCTCCTTTCTCTGATCATGGTCATCATCCCTTCACTACTGTGGCAGAACTAAAGCTAGAGAGAGACTGAGTAAAACTGGGTTAAAATCAGGAAGAAAAAAAAAGCCAAACTGGAGGCAACACTGCCTTTTTCTTGGTCCTAAAAACTTCCTTGCTAACTTAGAGCTGACTCTTCCCTCCCTCTTGGTATTTTCTGTCTCTTCCTTGGAATTTGGGAGGATGATAAGGACAGTGAATCTTCCCTCACTTCTTGTGTGACATCTCTTAAGCATGGGCTGGCTATCTATTCCTATAGGACATGCCATGTCGGCAATCTTGTCTTTGGCTTGAGATCAACTTTGGCTGTTATCCAAAGACTCACACCAAGTCCAGCATCACAGGGACAAACTGTCAGAAACAATCCTTGGATCTCTCTGGTCTTAAGTTAATTCAGTCCTCTCAAAGGATTAATTTCGGGGAGAAAGACAGATATAGAGAGCTGTAATTACCTCTCTTTCCCATGCATATCTGTTCCCTGAGCTTGTACCTTGCTTGACACTGCATAAAGTCTCCTTGTTTCCTACTTAATAAAAATAAAAATTAAAAATAAAGAGGTATTCAGGACATTACTACACAGAGAAAAAATGAGTGAAAATGGGGTGAGAACCTGCAGTGAGACTGTTCCCTACAGCTAGAAATGTCACCACTAATGCCCATTCCAGCTTTTCCAGTTCATTTATTTGTGTCTAGACTCTCCATAAAAAGCCATTTAGAGGTGAATTCAGGATCTTCAGACTCAGTGGCTGGGAGTATGCAGAGAAACTCAATGAGATTTAGAGGCTCCAGGCTGGAGGGGACCGTGAGACTGTGGGATTACGGGGAAGGACCTGACCCACTGTCTTGTTTTCAGCTGTCTTCCCTATGATTTGTCCTTGGGGTAAATACCCTACTCTGCTTCTGTGGTTGGAATCACTCTGGTGGGAAATAGCATTGGCCAAGGGCTCTAGTTTCCTTGCTAGCCATGAAGATGCATCAAGTCCCATCAAGCAAGTGGTCCCAATGTTCTGGCTCCGGGTGGCTTGGAGAGTGAGGTGCTGTGGTAAGCGCCTCTTTCCAGGCACAAACACACTCGGGTGGCTGTTTTTAGAAGCAAGCAGATGATGTACTAATAAGAAACTAATAAGAAACAGGGCCTAAGCCATCCGGGATGGTTTCGAGTGTCGCTGCTTTCATCAGGATGCAGGCGGCAATGGAGCTCCCTGGCTCTGGAACAGAGCTTCTCCTTTCCTTGGAAAGAACAAAAGTCCCATAAATAGAGCTGGAAAAAAAAAAAAAAAAAAAAAAAGCAAACACAAGATCTGGGGGCAAAAAAAAAAGCCATCTCATCGTCTTATCGGCTCCATGGGGAGTGAGGGGGAGAAAGCTGGAGTTCAGACTTTGGGTTTGCAGGATTAATCCTATAGATATTAAGAGATTCAGGCTGCACCAAGTTGAATTTGGTCCTTTAGATTATGGGCAGAAACCTTGTGCCCTTGGAGGTGCTGGAGCGATGTTTTCATTTTGTGGGACCTATCACGGCGTGCATCAGTTCTCAGTGTTACCGAATAGTGGTGGTGTGTGTGAAACAGAGCTTTGCCAAAGCTGTTATTCCATTCTCCGGAGGGAAAAGGCTCCCTGCGTCTGTTTTAGATCTCTGTTCTGGCTGCCGAGTTTGACTTTCTCCTCCTGCTTTGCTGATGTTGCCCAAAGACAAACACAGAATAAACTAGGGAAGGCAGCGGGTTCTGATTTGCCCCAAATCTTAATCTTAAATCTGGTCAGAAAAACCTCATCTCTACTTGGCTTTACATATTCTGTGGATAAATCTCAAACCTGCTTTGAACCGTGCACCTCTCATGTGGACTAAATCATATCATGCAAAAATGATCCACGAGGGGAATCCTGGCATATCACTGAGAAAGGAGAGAGTGTTGGTCTCAATCCCTGTAATTTTCAGTTGTCTGTTGTCATGAAGAAGTGAAAAAGGCCTTTGTGCGCTTGGTCTGCAGCCCTTTGAAGTCAGTGGGAAATTCGTGTTACTTTGGGGCACTCCAGGCAAGGGAAGGAGTAATTTTCTTGCAGCAACTTTGGGAAAGTTGTATTTTGATCCTAGAGAAACATCCTCTCTGGGGAAGGCCAGCATTCACCTATTGCTCCCTACTTACCCCCTGGTGCTTTTCATTTTTTCCTCTTTCAATATTAGCCATGTGAGTCCCATCAAAGTCTCACATTTCCCCTAAGGATACCTACAGGGAGCTCCACATGCACAAATTTAAGAAATCTGATAGGAAATACGTCATCAGCCAGAGGAAAGCAGCTAGAATCAAACTCAGCCCGTGCAATCAAGGCTTTTCCGGGCAAAGAGATTGGTGAGCGAATGATGTTGTGTCACTTTGCAGTCTGAATCTACACAAAACCCTTGATTTATCATTCAGTTCCCATGATGGTTGCAGGTAGATGAATGAGGTGTGGGCAAAGCAGATCTGCAGAGATCTCTGGACCTGTGCAATCAGAATGACTTTTTCCTATAAGAATGTGAGTATCAGTACTTGAAAAAAAAAGCAAATAAATTATAAGAAATAATAATTTATAAGAAAATAAATTATAAGAGAAAATATAAGAAAAATAAATTATAAGAAAAGGCATGAAACTGGAAAGAGAGAACATCTTCTTGCAAAGAGGAATGCCTACAGTCCCATTTTGTTAATATGTGATGTGCTTGAGCGTTTTATATGAGTTCCAGGCTATCTGACATGGCTTGTATGGTGTTCCACGAGGTGGTACGGTGGTGAACACATTGTTTGGAGGGCAGGTGTTGTTTTTAAAACAAAGATTATGGTTTACGGAGTAGCAATTATCGCGTTCTCCCTAGCAATGTTATTGCTAGTGCTTTTGGCTTCTGCATTCAGGCAATGTTTGGATTTCATTTCAGGGGAGAAATTGATGATGCAGTTATTATTCTTTTGATAGAATCTTGCTGTTGTATAAACGATGCATAAAGTTCTGTTCCTTGAATATATTATGATCAAACAACACGGAAATTAAAAAAAAAAAAAAAAAAAAAGAAAACAAAACAAAAAAAACAAACAAAAAACCCCAAACTTCCACTCCTCCATTCTAGCTCTCTGTGGGGATTTTGGTCTCATTTCTTTATGTTTGCCTCCAGTGTTTCATCAAATCCCTTCCATTTGCATCCAGGTGCTCTGCGAACAGGTCTCATATTGTTGCTCAACTCCAAGCAGTGATTTAGTTTTTCTTGTTGTCCTCTGATGCTGCTTTGTGCCATGGTCCTGAGCAAAAAACTTTCCTCAAGTCTGCTAAGTTTGATGAGTTTTCATTCACCCCTTTGCATTATTATTTACAGAGACTTCCAAGAAGAGAACTCATAATTAATGTTCTCCAGAGCAAGTTTTTATTCAGAGACTGCCATTATATGCAGTGAGTTTGTAAAACTTTAAAAACTTTGTGGGTGATTTTGGGGGAAGATATTTTGCTGTCACTGATTTTATCAGAATAGTTGTCTGTGTCTGACAGAAGATTTGCAGGTTGCAGAGGGGAGCTGGCATTGGTGTTTGTTGCAGAAAAAAATAAAAAATAGAAGGAGGAAAAAAAAAAGTTTTTTTGATATTTGAGATCACATTCAAGCATTTGCAGCCCTGGCAAGTCCTCGACCACCAGGATTTGGTAATGTATAACCCAAGGGGAACAGGAGTGGAAGAAGAAGAAAATCAGGTAATAGCCCTGGCACTGCTGCTTGCTGAGAGCTTTGAGAAAAGTGTGTTTAGTCAGAGCCCTGTCTAGTTTGCTTGAAAAATTAGGTTACTAGAATTGGAGCTTAGCGTGTGCTGTAAATACTCGGGCAAGGAGAGCTCTCGCCCGGCTCTGTGGCACCACAGGGGCTCTGCTGCCTGCATTTAATTCCCAACAGTTTCCAGGGAGTTTTGCCAGTTGTAGCCTGCTCTTATTTAATAGAGACCTGGGAAATCATAAGCACTGCCCGGTTCCTAATGGTCAATCATATTAGAAGCCCCGTTCCAGTTCAGCGGCACCCAACCTTTGGTGATTGATAATGGAGCTTCCCTGCGCGTTCAGCTGGAAAAGCAGGGACAGGATGGGAACAGAGTCTTTACCTGCCTTTTCCACACTGGTTGAATTGCCTTGCTGTGTTAGGCAAGGGGACTTATATTGCATGCATTTGGCCTGCTGTTTCTGAGTCTTAAGGAGGTCAAAATTTGTGTATATGTGTGTTTTTAAGGATATGGATGAAATCTGGTCATATCATATAACCACTCCAGTCACTTGACTTCACCTTAGCGTGATCAAATGCACTAGAGAAAGTCAATACTGTTCATTTATCTGAACACAGAATCAGACTCTGGGTCCTTCCTCTAGGTTTTGCTAAGGGCAAGTCAAGCATTTCCTGTCCAAAATAGTTCATTTCATTCCTTACTATTATTTATTTTAGCACAGCAAACAAACAAATGAACAAACAAACAAGCACCTTAACTGCACCTTTTTGTTTGGAAAAAAAAAAAAAAAAAAAAAGATTGTGTGCAGAGATTGCCAATATTTCTATAAGAATATTTACTAGACAAAACTAAGGGATTTGGTGGGGCTGGTGGTGGGCTACAGGACCATCATGCCTGCCTTGAGGCCTACTCATTCATAAGCAAACTTCCACATAGACTTGAAAACTAAAGGACATCATACTTTTCTGGTGGTAATTTGAGAAAAATCACCATTTCCACTGCCAAATTTGGAGCACAACTCTGTTTCCATCTCCTCTTCTGGTCTTCTGTCCCCAGCCAAGCTGCCACCCTAAATTTTAGATCCATGCGCAAGCTTTACACATTAAAAAAAGGCAGGGAGATGCTGAGCCTGCCTAGGTGTTTGTCCTGGGGTGGTTTTCTGAGATATTATTCTCTCTCTGATTGCTGGAGCACTGATTTCAGGCTAGAAAGATGTATATCCCCGTGCCCGATGACCTGGCCTCAGCACCTTTCCTACAAACAGCATCCCAAATATTGATCAGGCACAAGATGAGGACACTTTCCTTCTCCATCCATATGCACGCATATATGCATGCGCATTGACATGCAAGATTTCCGTTTCTGATCCTAGCCTAGCCATTTACAATTCCTCTCGCATGCTCCTCGTGCTTTCTTCTCAAAGAAGGCAAATAAAAGTGTGAATAATCAATTTCCTAACTGGAATTAAAAACGGCTCCAGTTAAAATAAGGGAAAGCGTGAACCAGCATGTAAAGTAGGATAGAGAGGTTATCTGAGCTCCGATTAGTATCCTACTCATGCAGGAGGACAATTAACATGTGCCTGAGAACGATTAAGCAGAAGGTAAATTACATGAAACTCCATCCATTCAACAAAACAGCCTGATCGTGGACGGGGTTGGTGTGATAACTTCCTATGGCTTAGCTGGAACGGGGTAACTCATGCCAGTGAGCATGTGATTTTTAGCTTGCTGAGAGCTATAGGCCAAAATATGTTGATAAGGATCCTGTCTCATCATGAAATAGCTTTTATGTGCAATGGAGCTTGCTGCAAGTAAAGGGAGAATTGGAGATGGTTTGAGTGATCTTTTTCAAGGAATGCTCTGTGTCTTCTTGCATGAGCTGCTGGACCAGGTGGTTTGTGGCTTGTGTGATGCTCCCATGAGTGTTTCCTGGGGCTATTCTGCTTTGGGCAGAGCAGTGTGGATAAGGCCTCCTTGTTCTTCCTGGATGCTCTTTGAAATCCTCCAGAGAAAGCTGTTGGGTGAACACAACAGATATGGCCAAGCAGCATCTCTTGTGAAACTGGGGGTTGCAAGATGATGGATGTCCCCAACTCCAGTACATTATCGTTGTTGAGTAGAGAGTGAAGCCTGAATTGGTGAAACTGTTCACATGAGCCATGAGCTGCAGAGTTGCCCCATTTGGGATACTATTAGTCCGACAAAAAAACAGAAAACAGTGCAACAGTAGATATTTTCCCATTTCTCCACGTGGAAGATTTCCAGAATCCCTCTAGTGAGACAGTGTAATGGATTTTGAAGGTGATCTCAAACGTAAGAGCAACTCTGCTCATTAAAGCCAATATAACAAATCACAGCAGGTGCCTTCCAGGAGTTTGACAACAGACATCAACTATCAACAAGGATAAAATAAGGACAAGTCAAAGGCTAGTAGTGATTATAGGGGCCTTAAATTCTTGTGGCCCACTCAGCATGTGGAGCTCAGGCAAGTTTCAAAAGCTCTGTTCCATATGTAAGGCTCAGTGATATATATCCATAACAAAAAAAATAAAATAATAGAGAGAGGGAGACAGAAAAATTACACAACTTGCTGTAATCAATGAATAAAGAAGAAAAGAAATGAAGATGTAATGGGAGAAGCATGTAAGGAGGAGCCACTCCACAGATATTTGTCATAAAAGAGGGCTATAAAAAAAGTGTAAAGAACAGATTGTTTTTTAAAAGAGACATTAAGAAGCAATAACACATGAGAGCCTCAACTTTTAAGCTTTGAAGTACTACTAATGAGGGCTATGTGTGCAGTAAAAATATTATCTTGGGGCTGTGAGATAGTTTTAAGGTAAAAACTAGTAAGTTTGGCATGTTTTAAAGAAGAGACATGATTTTGCGTGGTTTTTGTTTGTTTGTTTTTAGTTTGAATTAAAACTATCCTCAGTTCTGGAGAACTACGATAGCAGTATAGGTCAAAACTATAAGAACGAGACCCCACAACCAGCTGAAATGAGCTAGTCTGGTCTTACTGTCCCTGCAGAACAAAGTGCAGAAATTCATGCTGCTACAGCTGTGCAAATTGGGTAAAATCAGATAAAGAATTTTCCATTTCACCTCCTGATTATTTGAAATCCTTTAAATGAAAAACTTTGTCCTCATTTATGGTGCATCAGAGTGTGTTTCAGAGAGTGCTTGGTCCAGGTGCTGCCCTCATCCCTGGATTCAGCACAAGCTGGAATTGAGATGTCCCCTATTCCTGCTTCCAGGAATGGGAATCACTGCTTTATTTTGCTTCTTTGGAGGTTTGTGTTTAGGTTCTGGCTATATTCTCTCGTGGGAGGTTGTGATATAGTCAGTATCACATGAAATGCTTTTATAATCATTTTCTACAGGGTTAAATGGCAATAAGGAAGGCTGTGGACCATCAAAATCACAGTCCTCGTGTAGTGACCTCTGTAATGAAACGGTACCATTTCCCTTCTAGGAATCCCAGAGAGGGGAGAGGAGGAAAAAATGAGGAAAAAAAAGCAGCAGAAAGAGCTCTTTCAAAATTCATGAAGGAGGAAAGCGAGGTTTTGTTGACATTCATGTTTGATGAAGAGCAAGCACGCAGGCAGGATGAGTTACTCCGAAAGCAAACACTGCTCTAGGCTGTATTCCACACTTCCTGCTCAAATCAAGGGATATAATTAGCTCCTGGAAACTTCAAAGCATGGGGCGCAATAAGAGGGGTGCCATAGAGGAGAATATTATTTACCAGGTGGGCTGTATTATGCTTTGGGGAGAATTCTTGGATGGCAGTGAAGGAAGAGCAGCTTGGGGTAGCACTTTGCTCTGTGGGTGGGAAGGGAGGGGGGAAATGTAAGATCCGCACGACCTGCTGCGGAACCAGAGAGCGGAAAAGAGTTCATTTCATCCCTTGCTATTCCCTTATGAAGAATAAAAGGGCAGGGGATGTTAAGCGGAGTCCATTGAATTAGATTAAGGGAGATTAGCTCTTAGGCCGTTGCTAGACTGGGAGATCAGTTGACCAGTTTTTACTAATTTTCCCTCTTGGGGTCCAGTGTTATCTGAGATTGATCGAAACCCATAGAACATTGTACCTGGAAGGCAGTTGCCTCTGATCTAGCCAGTGCAATTTGGAGCCTTGATGAGTCACATCTCGCTTAACGCCCCTTCCTTGCAAAGCCTGTTTTCACTTGACACGGCTTGAAAGCTGCCCATTCAAAAAGGCTTTCCTCTCCAGAAGTATTTTGAAACCAATGCAATGTCTGAATGAGTTGTTTCAGCACACTGAACAGTGATGCAGTGGGCTCGGGATGCCCCATTGTGTCTATTGATCTAGGAAATGGGAAAAGGGATTTTTAAGGTTGCCTTTGTCTGATAAGATTTTTCTTTCTTTAAATCACAGAAACAGAAAAGAACCTATCTTTAATCAGGTTTGGTTGTTGACGTATGAAAGTTCTTCCAGAGTAAGACAGAATGTGAATTTAAAGTGAGTGAATTTGAGTGAGTTTTTGCAGAAAACAAGTCCTTAGGGAGGTAACGTTGCCACTGTTTTAATAAAAGAGGATGAGCCCATAGTTAATGCTTTGGGCTGCAATTTAGGAGAACAAGGTTCAATTCCCAGCTCCAGTGTAAAATATCCGTGGCTTCTGGTATGTCTCCAAAGGTCTTATCCGTTACTTCCCAGTACCATTTACACAAATGCAATACGAGTGTGAGCTATTTTAACCAGAATGCTTCTTATTTGCAATAAATATTTGAGCAGGAGGGGTATATTTGGTCTTTTGCTTTCTTTTGAGACCTCTGTTCCCATTCTGTGACATGAGGTGGTCCTTCCTTCTCTGTCTCTTCACCACCTGGTACCTTAAGATAAGGCTGACATGGCACAGGATTATTAAGCATTATTAAAGCTCTATTTTAGGAGATTTTTGAGGAATATCCAGAATGCTGTTGTCTTCACAGAGTGTTTTCCCCTTCTTGTGGCTGGATGGAGTTTGGGAGTTCTGGTCAATATTGATGCAGGAAATCCTACCAGTTAATCCTAGTCATCTCTTACTGTGAGATCCTATATCTAGAAGCCAAAAGTCATGGATGGGAATTGTTAAATTGATGTTCAGCAGGGCACCACAGATCCATTCTGTCTGTGTAACTGCCCCCTATGAGCTCCTTTCTACAACAGCAACACGACTGTGCCTTCTGGAAATGCACTGAGAAATAACAGTGGCAGGAAAAATATTGTAAATAAAATGAACTTGTTGAACTAAATTTTGTAGTCAAAACAAAAAGTTGGCTTCAGTGCTCCATGAACTCTGAAAGTGCTTCTTCATGCGTTGCTCTGAGACATGTAATATAACGGTCCACCTTTTTAATTAAAAGTAGGATAAAAATCCTTAGTTCTCAAGTGGAGCTATTGCAGAGTGTGTCTCTGTACTGAACTTCAACCCATTTCGAGGAATTTTATTTCTTTTATTTCTTCTGATGCTGCGTGACAGAGGATCACCCATAGAACTATAACTGATGTCCACTTACAGAATTGCATGTGACAACAGAAATGAATCCATCAAGATCAGCACTCCTAATGAATGTGATATCCCTATCCTAATGAAAACCTTAAGGAGTTCTGCAGAGAATAAGACTGGGGTGGTTTTCAAAAGCAGATACCCTTGTAAAGCAAAACAAAGCACAACAACCCTTCTCGAAAGAAATATTTGCAGTCTTGAATTTTCATTTGAATTTCTTTGTTACTTCCAATAAAGAAAAACAAGTGTTGATTATTTCCCCCTCCTATATCCCTCCCAGTTGCATGGATGTCTCTTTGATTTGAGCTGGCGGGTTAGAGAATTAATTGAATCTAATAAGGTCTTTTCAGATCCAGGAAAAAAAAAAGAAAAAAATACCAAAACAAAAGCAATGCACTGACCTCCCCAGTGCTGTTTATATCCCCCTGTCCAGGGCTTGACAATCTGCATCGTCTGTTCCAAAGGATCCAGACCACCTGAGTCTAAGTTTAGATCATATCCTGCTACATTAAACTCCACACATAATACTCTGGCCACATGGGAAAATTTAAGGAAAATGAGATTTTATTAAAACCAGGGGACCGCCTGACTGCAAAGGGATATAATAACAGTGTTATGAGGTTCTTATCTCACATGAAAGTTTTGCATTTCCCTGGTTTCCTTTCCTTTATGCTACTGTGGTTTCCCCCTCCTCCAGTTCCGTATGGATGACTATTTAACACAACTGCTAAGAAGCCAAAGCAATTAATAACAAAACCATCCCAAATCTTTTATTTTTTAATGAAGGCCCCGCAGACTTTGTGAGTTAGCACAACGACATCAAAGGTCCCCATCACTGTCCCGAGCACCTGATGGGTGATGTGATCCGCTTTCCAAGAAGGATGAAGATGCAACGTGGGAGAGTAAAGTTATTTTCTACGGCAGGAGTGATCTTGTGTCTGAATTTGCTTAGTTTGTGCATCCTGGAAGGAACTGTCCAACTTTTGCAGCTTTTGCAGCTTTTTTTTGGAGTTTGGGCTTGATGGTCACCAAGTCTGCCCAGCATAGTGTGTGATTGGGTCCTGGGTTCGGCATCTCAACTTATTTACTCTAAAATCACAGCAGGAACCTTGCTGGTAGGATAAACACGACCATCGTATGAGTCTGTGGAGCTGAAGGGGACATGGTCTGCTCATGGTGAGAGCTGTAGATTTTCTCTCTTTCATCACTTCACACTGTCAGACCTTCATGTTCTCAGCTGAGCATTGTGTTTGGTCTAGGACGAACCTCCTGCACTTGTGACGAGACAGCATTTCTTGCAGGAAGTAATAGAGGGGGATCAAAGGGCCTCTGATGGCTGTGGCTCTTTTCAAAAGTTTTTATTCTTGGAGGCCAGTGGGTTTTTTCACTATGGATGGAGTGAGGACACTGCCAGTTTGGGACAAACCTTGCTGAAAGCTGCAGATAGAAATTCCATAATTCACCTTCCTAACAGTGTAATACAAATCCCCATGTGAAATTCCTTCTGGAAGCCTGAAGGGTTTTCTTTTTCCTTTATTTTTTTCTCTCTCTTATCTCCTTATCTCCTTAACCTGTGTGATTAGAGAAGTCACCAAAAGTCGCTGTAGAGCATGGGGTTGATCACCTTAGTCTTTGGAGACCCTCCTCATCCTTCCCCAAAGAACATCCCTCCAGCACTTCTCATAGGCGCTCTGATCTTTACATCACTGTGCCCTAAGAGCCTTGCTTTAATTATACCCTTGAGGACTGCACGTTATGAGAAGCTGTGAGAGGGCTCCCGAGAGACAGGGAAACCTTTTGCATTCCCAGCTAATATTCCAGACAAGTGAAGGCTGCAAGAGAATTTGCTAATAAATGTCAAATTTACTCTTTTTTTATTTTTTTTTCCCAGGGAAGAACCTAAGCTTTTTGCAATGTTACTGGACAGCACTTATACCTCTTTGCAGACCCTTCCCAGGGCTTTGCAATGGACAGATTAGATATCAGATTTGGCATTTTGAAGACATTATATAAAAACTAAATGTCTTTGATGAGCTTTATGTTCAAAGCAATGTATTCATGGCAGGGAAAGTGCATTGGCTATACAGTCTGCACAGTTATTACTTTTTCCAGTGCAAGTCACTTATCACTTAAATTGCTTCTTGTATCCTTCTCTGGGTTACTCTATTACTAGCATTTTGCACTGCCTGTCAAGAAAATGTCTCGCAGACAGAAATGCAACGATTTGGGCTTCACCAGCCTCTCCTTGAAGTTGGGGAGACTTTTTCTGGGTAGCCCATCTGGGAAGTCATGGGTTGCCTTCTCTGGAGAATGCCTGTTTACCAAGTAAGGAAGGTATTTAATTATGTTTCTTGCACCCTGGTGGTTTGCTGGGAATTGTAATCAAAGAGGAGGCTTAGCGAAAAGCTTAACACAGCCTGGGCAACTGATTTTTGCCTGAGGGGAAGATGGGAGTTGAAAGGAGCAGCAGTGGTCAGAAAAACAAACATGCAACTGAAAGTAATGAGACAGTTGCCTCTCGGATGTCAGAGCTCCTGGAGCGACCTCAGCGTTCCCTTGCACGCTCCCAAAGACCTTACTCGCTTGTAAGGCCATTTCCCTTTCCTTTCTAATGAATTTCCTAACAAATCAGAGGAGAAAAGCTGGTGAGAATATATTGCCTTAAGGAGGGGGAGAGTGGAGCATCAGGCTGTGAGCAGGATCGTGCCTTAGAGGTGAGGAATGGAGCTGGGAGTTTCTGATCATGCCTGTGCTGCAAAGTCAACTCACACTCCCTCCTTTTGCTGTTGCTGATCATTACAAAAATTGTGAGGTTTATCACATGCCTACGAGCAGTTGTGCAGGCTGAGATGGGAAAGAGATGAGGCCGTTGGAGGATCTTCCGAGCATATTGCCCATATCTTGGCCCAGAATGGCCCCTTGGCTGTTGTCTCATGACCCTTGGTTGCTCAGAAAATGGATGGAAGGTGCTGAGCACCAGTTGTTAGAGGTGGGTGACATTTGTTTCTGGTGTTTTTTTTATTTCCATCTATTTCCCTCTGAGGCTTGACTGGGTCTTCTTCAAATTTATATCCTCCAAGGAAATGATGAAAGAATCAGGGCTGTTTAGGGTAATCTGGGCATGAGACAGGAGACATCTCTAAGTACATCAGTGAATACTGTAAGGAGGAAAGGAATCATGTGTTTCCTTCACCTGCTGTGAGTGGGATGAGAATTTCAGAAGATATAATTCAGACAGGAGGAAAAACACCTTTGGTGGCAGCATCATACTGGTGTTGATCCACAATAAAATCGTGGAAACTGAAGAGCTTGTCTTTGCTCATAATTTTTACCCGACCTCCTGCTTTTGCCCTCCCGTGTCCTGAGCAGCTACAGATATCAGAGGGCGTTTTGCAAAGCAGGACACCCTGATGTGTCTTCTCTTTGTTCCACGTGTTCCTTTCAGAACATAAATATGCAACACCCAAAATGCTAATGAATTCCTCCCACTGCCGTCCCTCCTTCCAAAGATATATGCGCAAACAGTTCACAACCCACACACAGACACACTGCCCGGGCGTTACCCGAATGGAGCATCTTCTAAGAAGGAAATGCATTCACTAATCCAACTTTTGACTGCTCCAGTGCTTCCAATTCCTGACTTGGCAAGTGCATGGGCTCCCGTCACGCATAACTTTGACGTGTGGGAGATGTGGACCTGCTGTGAGCTCTGCTGGGGTAGGTTTTGGGGAGGATGATCTGTGTGGAGGCTCCTCTTTCCTCTACTGAGGTGTTTAGTTTTACACTTATGGTTGCTCTTCATCTTAAAATTCAAAGACATAAAAGTTTTGCATGTTCAGGGCAGTGTAAGCACATACTTAGGTTTGTAAGGAGTTCCTTCTCCTTGGATTTTAAGATTCAAGTTGATATTCAAAGTCTAGAAGAGCAGTGGGTGCACTTGTGGGTCACATATCTCTAAAATCCGAATTTCATCATGGCCTGACACCACATGGAAGAGGGAGCACTAGGGTCGGGTGTAGAAGAGAGATGGCATGGAAAGGCAGAATTGGGGGGAGAGACCACGCTCATCCCTCCGTGTATCTTGTCCATGACTCTTGCCCCAACACGGCCTTGTTTCCCAATTAGGAAACTTCATGCAAGTGATAGATGAGCTGCATGTGTAGCTGCTTGGACACCTTGGGACCAGTCTCGCCTAAGGAATTACTGCAGCCCATCATGGGATGCTGCAGAGAGCACAGAGGGAGAGTTTGAAATCACAACTCTGCTCCCACCTGACATAGCGAATATTCCCACCTTTGCGCAAGCAGAAACAGGATAAGTACCTGCAAAATTCCCACTCTCATGCAGTGTGCATATAGGTCTCCAAAGGCTTCTTAAAGGAGTCAGAATATCTACTTTACAGGTAGAAATACCCATGGAAAAAGGTGCTGTGACTTTTCCAGCATCACAGCAGAGCTGGCAAGGCAAGTGAGCTCATGCACCCTACTTCTTCCATAAACATCAGGCAGTCTGCGATCAAAACTTTATATTCTGCATAAATTCCTTCATTCTCCCAGAACAGATGCTCATGTCTCTCCAATAAACGCAGCTTCGGGGCTGCTTAAAGACAGAGCATTCCTGCACCATCTATAAGCAGATAGAGTTTGCATCAGTCGTCACAACAGGCTGGCGGCGACACGGGGGAAGGGAGGGAAGTCTGCCAAGTAATTTCATGTTATTGGAAATATTGCTTTTGCACTCCAGCATTTGGTTTTCATTTGGTGGCTGTGCTCTGTTCATTTCTTCTTGCGTTCTACTTCTGATCTGATTGAGTTATCGATGCAGGTGAGGAGAAAGAAGCAAACAAAACTGGTGTCTATTTTTCTTGTGGTTTTGTTCCCTACCTCCCCCTTCTTCTTTTCTACCAGAGATCAAAAGAGGACAAAACAAAACTTTGTATATAATGGAACACAGTCAAGAAAAGAAAAAAAATGGTAGTGCACAAAATTGTTTGCAGGCTTTTTTGGGGGTTCTTGTTGGTATCTTTGATTTAGGCACCACAGCTCTAATCAGAGTGTTGGAGGCGACGCAGAAATTATTCATCTAACTGATCTCCTCTCTCACTCTCTTCCCAGTTTGTTTTCTGCCTCTCTCTCTTTTTTTCTTTTTATTAATGTGAGTTTAAAAAAGGGTTCTCCAAATACAGGGCTGGCTTAGTTCTGTTTTTTTCCAACTAATAACCGAAAGCAGGATGAGCTATATTGCAGCTGACAGATCTGCCTCTAAACTGTATTGTCTTTCCTGCCGAATTCATCCATCATGTGTGGCAATAAAAATAAAAATAAATAAATAAATGGATGAAAATAAAAATTCCTTCTGTGAGCACATTGCCACCTGGGACAGCGGTGCCCTGAGCTCATCCATGCCATGATGAGCCCGCTTTTGGCATGGCAGAACCAGGACACTACTGAGATAGCACAAATCTCTGTTGCTTTTGTGCTTGGAAACTGCATCCTGGACCAGGTAAGGGCTCAGTGGGGCAAGTTTTGCCCCACTTTCTTTTCTAAGGAGCTCTAAGGAGTTCTTTTCTAAGGAGCTTCCAGGGAGAAGCCAATCTTGCTTGCATCTTTGAGGGAGAAATGGAGTAAACTGAGACAGCACATCTGACCTTGCACCTTATGCTATTCTCCTAACCCTTTTTTGCAATTGTACCTTATCCTACAGGGCCCAAAACATGTCGTTATTGAGCAACTTATGCACGAAAACCTTAGGGTTTATTCCTAGGTCTTGTGCTTTGCATCTTGCCCCCTTTCCCAGCACACAAAAGGAGCAGAGCTGCCCTGTGCTTTAACCTCAGGAGGTTCCACTTAGGAATCATGCAGGCACTATGCTGTGACCACCCCGTTGTGATGGATCAGCAGTCCACGTAACCCTGGTGCTATCGTGGAGGTTCACAGGGCAGCTGGAGCTGGAGATGTGCATGGAAAATAGGGCACATGCTGAGTAATCCTGGTCCTGAATATCTACTGATGTGCCAGCAGACAGCGGTGTAGAGACTTCCCGAGGTGAAGGTTACATCCTGAACGGTGTTTTATAACCCTTAATGGACCCATCCTCCTTCAAGCCTTTTGATTATTATTTTCTTTTAATCCATTCATATTTTTTTTGGCCTGGCTGACACCCTGCCCTGCGAGCTCTCTAATTTAATTACACTTTGCATGAAAAAGTGTTTCCCCTCTTTTGTCTCCAGCCCTTCCGCCTGCTAATGTCAGCGCACAAGTGCCATGTGCTGGGAAGGGGCCAGCTGCCTCCTCTCCCCTTTCTCTGGGTTGTTTCTGATTTTATGGGCTCTTTATTTGTTGTCTCTTCTCTAGGTTGACGGGTGAAAGTTCACTTAGCATCTCCTCTGGGAAGCAATTTCATACTTCTTCTTATCTTTTGCTGTCCTTCTGCATAAATATATGGGATACATACTCGTTTGTGTAGGACCTTACCCCGTGCTGTGGGCATGGCGTATTGATTATACGTGGTAGAAACTCGGAGCCGTATGAGGCATGTTTTTCCCCTAGAAGGGACAGACCATTATTCAGAGGGGTATAAGTGGAAGGAAGGGGAGAAAATTAACAGAAAGGATTTTGAAAAATCATATCCAGCATCCAGGCAGCAGGATCGGCTGGAGAGGAGAAGGTTATTCCTAGCAGAGCGGTAGGAGCCTGGTCACAGTCTTTAGCCCTAATTTGTCATATCTCTGCTGTGCTCACTATGCAGAATGATGCCAAGCAAACAGAGAGGTCGATGGGTTTCTTTTTTCTCTTTCTGACACTACTTTTTCTTTGCTTGGTTATTTTTTGTTTATTTTTAATTGCTTTTTGTAATCTCTGACTGTTTTCTTCTTAAAAGCCGTTTTGGCCAGGACCAGAGACCATCCCTTCTGGGGCATCAATGAGAAACTGTGTAATGGGGAGGTGTTTTGGAAACTCTTGTGATTTGGTAGAAGGCGTGCAGCATAAGGGGAAACCAGGACATGGTATCTTTAACTGCAGGCCCCCAAAGGGAATATATTTGTTAAACATTATAATTACCCTTCAGTGTTGAACTCTATAGCAATTGAATCCACGGTGATGCACATTATCATTTCTGAAATGATGCTTTCATTTAGATAAGGCGTGCAATTGTACATCTTGATTAGGTCACTGTTCCCAGGAGCTTTGGGTTATTTACGATGAGTTGCCCCTTCTTGTAAATTATGCGGTGAAACTGTGGATAGAGACATATGCACTCCCTGTCCTCCCCTACACCTTTCTCCTCCTCTTCAGACCCTCTTATTGCTCTCATTCTTCCCTCACCGTATACCTTTGTGTAGGAAAAATAAAAAATCTAGTAATTGGAGAGAGATAAATGTCAGGTGCACGGAGCAGAGCTTGCCATGAGATGCCACATTTACAAGACTTGCTCATCCTCAGGTTTTTTTTTACAAGACCTGCTGGCTTTCTGAACAGGGGCATCGAGGCTGATATTCCCACCCCATCTCACTTTAGACATTTAAAAATTATCATCTTTTGCACATTAGTAGCCTTGTCTTCTCTGTCAGTGGAAGTAGACAGGCACTTCTAGAGGGTGACATACAGTATCTCCTCTTAAACAGTGACCTGAAGACATGACTTACAACCAGACTCATAAACTATTAGTTCTCCAGTGCTCAAATAGCTATATTGGCCACAGATCTTATGTAGGACTCCTCTTCCTCCTGGGGGACAATTTCAATGAATTACCACTGAAATACTTCCAACTTTCATAGGACAAGTAGAATTTAGGGCTGCAGGATTTTACATGCACCGATCCTGTCGCTTAAGTGAGTGGTATGTGAAGGTTGATTGAGGTAAGGTGAATGCATGTGAAATCTTTTAGATAATGGAGGTGGCAAGAGAATACTTAGTGACATGAGAAGGATTGCAGCTGCTTTGGTAGAGTTTGAGGAATTCTTCCATGCTGGAAAATGGACTTTAAAACATTTAAACAATTTAAACCACTGTTAGTGCCCAAATGAAGGTGTTTTTCACTGCCAATCCATGTCCAGAGCATGATGGTCAACTTGGCATAGTACTGAGAGGTGCTACAAATTCACCAGGCCTAGAATACACCTTTAAAGACCTGTGCAATTCTGGAAGGCAAGACACAGCTAAAAACAACCCAACATGGTAGAGGAAGAGATGGTGCTGTGTTAGTGAGAGGATTTTAAACAGTACTCAGTCGTCTTCCCTTTTTCCATCTTCAAAGGATGCATTGGGGAATCTTATTGAAGACCTAGGCCAGATGACCCAAAGGCTCTTTCTTAACTGTCCTCTGCATATGAAGTTCCTCAAAGGGCAAAGCACTTCATAAATAGATTAATGTAACTTTAGCCTTTCTCTCTTGTAGTGCCCATTCTCTGCATTGTAGTAGCTCAAAATTACCTCTTGGGACATCATGAAGGTGTTTTCTGCTTGGTGCAAATGGGCAACCCAATATACAATCTTAACGTGTAGAAGCAAAACAAGTGAGAGGAGAGGTGATGATACATCCAATGGGAGAGTGTCTCTCATCTGCAAATATTTATTTGCAATAATTATCCCTTTTTGAGATTAAAAAGAGCTATCCACATGTGAAAAGTAAACTATCTTATCTCTCTTTTCAAATAACATGTTTTGAAAGTTTGACTAAGCATGAAAGTTCATCTTTTAATATTGCTACTTGTAATCCAATAAGCAATATTTGCTGTGTTATAATTGGTATCATTAGGCTTAGGTGACATTATTAATATTACTAATTAAACTGCTATAAACCTGGTCTACAGTTACATAAACACATCATCCCCTGAATTGCCTGCCTACACTTTTCAGCATGAGGGCTGGGATAAAAGCAAATTCAAATGCAAATGATATGAACATACTTTAATCAGAGGATCAGACAAATCAGACAGAGAGGAGGCTTATTAGGTCTTGCCCATTCTCCAGGGGCAGAGCAGGATCGTCTCCCCATAGAGATTCCCAGGAGCTTTGGCCAGTCTAACTCTAAATGCCTGAAGCAATGGGACATCTACATCCCCAGAGAGATCTACAGACAGACTGATAAAAATGCTTGATATTCAGCCTAAATTTCCTTTTGTGCAACAAGACTAAAGCAACAGTGAGGGACTGCAGAATAATCTTGGGAAAGGTCTTGCAGGCACGTGCGAAGGCAGAATTGGAGAGAAATCCATTTATAAGCTGGTTGTTTGTGCTGCAGGATAGGAAAATCATCTCCTTGCTCCCACTTTAGCTTCCTAGCAGGGCTGGACCAGTCCTGGCACAGCTGGCAATATCTAACAGCAAGCAGCAGCAGAGCACTGGAGGAAGTTTAGTTCAGCTAGGCACTGAAAAGTTCAAATGTTTGACCTAGTTTCTCTGCAGCTGGAAAATCCATCTTCTGTCTAGAATTTCCCTGACTTCGACTACTTCAGAAATATCACAAGGACAGCACTTTCCTTCTTCCTTTGGTATTTTGGTCCCATCTGGAGCCAGAAAGTGTAGCATCATGTAGAGAGTTTAAAATAGAAAGGTTTTGAGAAGCTTACTAATATTTGCTTCAGATTTTGTGCTGGTTCTTATTTTGATCTCCTTTTTCTCATCTGGAGCCAAATTGTCTATGGGGGTGAAGTTACCTTTTATCATAGGAATGACTTTAAAGCAAGAATTGCAGGTCCATTTGATGGCTACTCTATGGCTCATCTGTCATGGAAAATCCCTAAACCTCCCAAACAGACTTCTCTCTACAAGAAGTGAAGAAAAAGGGAGATTCCTGCAACCACTTAGCAATAAGCAAGAGTTGTTTATTTTGTTTTTTTCCCATGATATCTGCATTACAGAGATGGTACCACTAGTCTCAGGCGAGGTGAATGATTATGAGCTTTTTGAATGCATTCATTAAAAGTTTTTCATAAAAAATTAAATCTGAATATAATCTAATTTGTCCAGCTCAGGCTACCCTCCTATCCTCCCATTTGTCCCTGAGTAGAGTCATGGGTAGATACCCAAAATTTCTGTTTGAGCCTATGCGGATGGGATATCCTATGCCCATTGCACTCACTTGAGCGTGAGCTACAGCTCAAGGTCTGTGGCTGCTTGAAAATTATGCATTGCTGGGGTGTACTGCCACCCTGAATCCATCATCCTGCTTTGGCCTGCCTGAGCTTCGCATTTACATCTTGAAGTAATCCAGAAATATCACCAAAGGAATAAAGTTTGTTTCATCGAATGAAAAATACCACCCTCTCAGGCAGCTAAATGTTTGCACTAATGGGAAGCAGCTGCAGAGCTGTGATATGTCAGATCTCATCATACACACACATACGCACACACACACTGTCATATGATGCACACAAAACACATGCACACATCCCACATCCATGTGTGTGCCCATAGAAAGTGCCACACCAATATTTCTGCTAAAAACCCTACTATTTAGAAATGTTAAATCCCACCCTTTGATGTTTCTGCTGCAAGTAGCAGCAAATTCCTGACTTTTCTTAGCTTTCCAGAAAGGATGGTCTTATGTGACAAGGTGAGTGTAGGTGGGGAGGTTTGAACCAGGGAGCTCTGGAGAGCAAAGACATGAACCTCATCCAGGAGCTCTGTGCCCTTTCAAGAAGGATGGACCTTCAAGTAGTTTTTCAGGAAAACCACAAAATTGGGACAAATTCATGAGATTTAAATACATTCTACTTGCAGACCTTTAGTGTATGATGGTCCCTTGACACAGTCAAATGTGAAGTGGTTGGTAATTTAAGAAAGGGGCTGTATTCGTATGAGAAAATTGTGTCAAGACATTGGAGGCAGTGTAGAAGCTCCTAACATCATATGCTAAGTCCAAACCAATCTTTTGCATGGTGGAAGGTTTTTCTGCGTGTCCAAGGCTTCAAAAGAGCTTGGATGCCCCTTAATAGACCCTTGTTACTGGAAGGAAGTCATGGAACAGTAAGTGCCAAATAAGAGATATATCTGGAGGTACAGGATGAGTGATCGCTCAGCCCCTGCCTTTATTAAACCTGAGGTGCAGCGTGTCCGATTCAATTATTCAAGTGCATTTTTTTTTCCCTTCTTGAGCTTCTTTTCTCAGGTGGGGCAGGCTCTATTGGAGAGATGTGAAAAAAAAAAAGAAAAATTAACGGTTCTTGTAACAGTTTTGTTTCTTCAGGGAAGAGTGTCTTGGGGGAGCGTTGAGCCTGACAGCACTTGTGTTTCACAAGATCACATAAGATTCATGCAAGAGGTCTGTGTTTCTCAGGGTCACCCTCCTACAAAGGAAAGGGTTGCACAGAGACTTCTCTTGTGGCTCCTCACCTCTGCGCTCTGGAGACGCTCCTGTATCTAATCAGGGTACGGGTGAAAGCATCAGGTCACAGGAATGCCTCCGAACTCACATCTCCAGCGCGGGAGGAGCTGCGGGGTTATGTTTTCATGATTGCCTGTGGCGCTGATACTCTTGGCTCTTCGGAGGTTAAGTCAAGGTCTTGGCTTTGAGATGCTGTTTTTGTAACCTTTTCACGAGCAAATACTTCATGAGAATGCTGGGAGGCAGCTTGCATCCAAGAAAATGCCATTTCGTCTGAGCTGCAAAAGAACCAGAGTTCTGGCCGTGCTGGTGAGACCCTGGCTAACGAGTGGCAGTGAGTGTGTATTACGTTTTGGCAGCCAGATTGCTTATCAGATTGATATAGGAGACTATAAGCAATTACATCTGGGTTTGAATGGGTTACCCAGCCTGCTTGGCTGCTTGGGATTTGTGCCAAAGGAGAGCAGAGGAGTTGTGAGGAGAATACCCAATGTCTCCCTGTGAGGACTGATTTTAGTTTAATGCAGCCTCCTCGCCCTTAAATCCAATTAAAGGCCTATATTATGTCAGTGGAAATTTATGCCAATCCTAATATAGTCTAATAAGCCTTAAAATAGCACTTTGCTGGTGAAAAACCCTGTGGTTTAATTTGATTCTGAGCCTAATAACAGGCTTAATATGAGGGAATTGGCCCCTTTTTATTTTCTAAGGGGGCTCCACATGCTTGCTCTCCTTTTTAGGGAAAAAAAAGTGTTTTCCAAAGCAGAGGCAGGAGACTGCTCACCTCAGCAGGGTGCATCTTTTCCGGTTGCTTCCTTTGCTGTGTGAGGAGTCTGCAATGACATCCTGGAGAAGGAGAAGAGAGGAGCGGCGAGGAGAGGAGAGGCGAGGAGAGGAGAGCAGAGGAGAGGAGAGAAGAGACGAGCAGAG
>JAWLRI010000771.1:970519-995073 GCA_034781795.1 Crypturellus tataupa
AAAGCAAGTGAAATTAAACTAGTGTATATCTCGAAACCCATATGCTTGCAAAAAAAAAAACAAAAAAACAAAAAAAAACCAAACAACAACAACAACAAAAAAAAAAAAACAGCAAAAAAGCCACTAACATTTCAGGTTTGAAGCATCAAGTCCCAGAGCAAAAAGGCACTAAGAGCATCCTTGTAAAACTATAGTGAAACTACTCTGAAACCCCATAGCCAGGGCAGGGGAGCTCTTCAGAGCTGTCAGTGCATCAGATGCTGGGTAAGATACTATTTGCAAGGCAGAAAATTAGCCAAATCTTGCACTGCGGTGACAGGGCTGCTGAACGATGCAAGGAATAAGCTCAAGGCATAATATTTATCTATCCCAATGATAGCTGGTAGGAGAAGAAATGAATTATCTTGCAATTGCGTGCCCCCTTTTGAGGACCGGACTTACTTTTCGTTGGATTTTGAGACTATTGTCACCGCTTGAATGTCACCTTCCAATGGCAGCAGCTTACAAAGACATCAGATCCTACGAATGCATGAATAGATAGACCAGGCTCTTGGCTCCAGAGGTGAGAGTTTTCTTCCTTAAATTCAGCTGAGCTCGTTTGCTTTGTTGCAAGGGTAATTATCTTACATCTCTCAAGGCATCTCGGTAGATTGGCCCAGTCTGACAAGCAAATTGGGAGATTTCCTATTGAAATGGGGAGCTGCACCTGTGTGGCACGCAGGCTTTCAATGGACAACAGATTTTTCTTTTTTTTTCCAAATTCTTTTGTCATTCCAAGCAATTTTCGAACAATTTCTCTGAATTATTTCCAGAGGATATCTCTTATGTGAAAAGCTCACAGAAAGCTCATTATGTGCCAAATTTCAAAGGTACTGATTCTTACATGCTAAACATCCATTAGTGACAGGATAAAGGCAACTCTTCGGATTGAATTTCTATAGAGGAGCTTTTTTGCTGACATGTGCGTGAAGTTTGCTTTGTGTGAATCATCTCTGATACATTCTTAAAATAAATGGAAATAAATTGTCAGGGATAAAATATGCTAGTTGACATCAGGTTTGAGATGGACAGGAGTGAATACAAAGCCAAAGAAATCTATCAGGACTGTTAAGTTATTCTGAGAGGAGGGGAAAAAAATCATAGTTTGTAGCTCCATTTAGCACTAACCATTTAGGGTTAATTTCGAAGGGGCTGAATCTTTGTATGGGAGAAAATATGGTGTTATCATCCCTGTCTCGATGCTCTCGTGCCGTCTTTGCCATGAGGCTGCTGAGGGGGCATTTTTGTGGATTTTTGTTTTTAATGTGATGCTACTGCTAATACATTAGGTAAAATGTAGCAGCAGCACTTTCAAAGCACGGGGCAGCTGCTGTATAATTAGTGATATTGGGATCTTGGGGAGGCTGCATCAATGATCTTTCTAAGCCACCATTTCAAATATGACCCTTGCAAAAGGAGCATCCTAAACAGCTTCCTACACCTAGTTGCTCACTTCAGAGGGGACAAGAAACTGTAGGATTGGATCCCGTGAAGGTGAAACCACTCCTGGAAATGTTTTAAAGAACAACATACAAATCAATTCACCAATTAAACTCTGGTTGCAAGCTCTGGCAAGTAGTTCAGACCTGAAGAGCTCTGTGGAGGTGCTGGTCTGTCTCTTATGGGGAGCCTAAGATGACTAAATTCCCAACTGAGCACCTTAGTAAGGTGAAAGCAAAACAATGACAAATCTTTCCCTTCTGCTCTCCGTCTGCCCAGAATAAAAATGCAATTTCATTATTCTATATTACATTCATTGCTTATCTAAGGAAAAGACAAATCTCAGAAGGAGGGAGGAGTGCACCACAGAAAGTGTAGAAAAGTAAAAACTGATAAAAAGTCATTGGGTCTTTCTGGATATCCTATGAAAATCAGTCTGAGTGAGTTCAATGCAAAAGTCTGCATTAGTTCTGATATTAAATGTGATGGATCCAAATAAGAGCCCAGGAATCTCCTACCCTCAAGTTTTGAGAAGGCTTCAGCCTTGAGCTTGACTATTGGTCTGATCATTACAGAGGTAAAGGTCTGCACTGAGATCTAGAACCAAAAGTGTTGCCAATGTGCTGATATCTGTGATTTGGACTTTTGCATTTTACTCTTATTCCTTCATCTATTTATTTATTCATTTAAATGAGCAATGAGTCCTTGAGGTGTCTTTGGGTGTATCTACACCTGATAGTGTGATTGCTGCCATGAAAACATGACTTTATCCACTGAAGGGGAGGATGGCTTTAGAGATACAGCAACAGAGACCTTTGCTTGCACTGGTGACCAGTATATGCACGCAGGGACCCTGCTGGGTTCGTGCCCTGGATGCTAACGGAGACTGACACGTCTTCATCGCTCTAGCTGCGACAGCAATATTAAGGGTGTTTCATCGCCGTGTTTTTGCAGACACGCTTGGCCTCACTTCGCTCGCGCTCTGGGCCAGCTGGATGTGAACCTGCTATTAATCAGGAGCCACAGCGCTGTGGTTGTGGGGACCGTGCTGGGTTCATTGGCTTTGCCACGGTGTCGTGCTGAGCGGCTGGTGTGCCAGACCCCGCTTGGATCGTCTTGCTTGGAGCATGAGCTTAGGTGGGGTTGCAAAAGGCTGTGTGATCATACCCTAAACATAGCCTGGAGCATCCTATGGCCTTCCTAGGGCAAAGGGGGGTTGGAGCACACTGTGATCCTGAAGACTCGTGCTGGCACGTGTGCCCGGCGCATGGATGAGGGCCTGAGCTCATCAGCTACCAGGATGGGTGGCAGCTGCAAAGACCAAGCACTTGGCAAGAACAAGGAGAGGGTTTCACCCTCTGCTCCAGTGAGGCTGGTGCGACATCCTAATTCAATCTGCGCGCCTCTTGTGCCTGTGTGTTAATTCATGTGGGGCGACAAGCTCAACTGAACTTAAATTAACCCCTTGACCAGCTATCATGGATAACATCTGGGTAGGATGCACCTGCGCCATCACCTCGCATGCTGTCAGTTTGGCTGGGATGGCAAAGCAATGGCAGGGATGAAAGGAAGCAAAAAGGCCAATGGGGGATGGAATGAGCGTTGATTTGGGCCAGAAAAAAATTGGCATGTGCAAGACTCCTTGTCAATGGAGATTTACCCAGTGTTGGTCTTACCAAGATCTCTCCATCCAGCAGGTCAATCAATTCAACCAGTAAATTTCCAAAGCCTTAGGGTCATCCCATGGAGACTTCTTCATCTGTGAGGAGAACAATCACTTCCCTTTCTACATTTTCTCATCTTCTGCCTTTTCGGCCTCCTCTATGCTGGCAGAAATGGGCTTGCAGGCTGCCACGCCGCAGGGATTTGAGATCCCGGGGAATTAAAGCCATGTGTGGAAAGGGAATGCTCGCTGGCATTAGCAGCCTCGTCTCCCTGCTGCTTTGAGCCCGACGGTACCATACCTTGCAGGCGAAGGATCAAAAAACATTGTTGCCCTTGTCAACGAGCTGTCATTGGGGTCCTGGGTGCAGCTGGGTATGTGGGAAGGGCTCAGTCTATTTACTCGCTGATGCAGGTTCATTATCTCCAGACCAAATTCGCGTGGTAGTCCCCTAATTCCCAGGGGAGGCCGGTTGAGGCTGGCAGATGACACGATGCCCTGGGCAGGAGGTGGATGGCAGCATCCCCGGCTGCGCATCCCGTACCGCGGAGCATGGGGAGAGCCTCTCGCTGCAGCTCCTGCAAGGAACGTGCTGGTGAGCGTCGAGGTTCTTCGCCCAAAGTAAATGCCTGTATTTGTCACTGTCAGGAGGATTTATTGTCCAGTCGGGCTCTTTGGAGAGAGGGAGGATGTTCCACCTCTGCTTTTCAATTACGGCTACCTGGGTGAGCAGGGCTGCTGGTCTCCTTGGGGATGCGGTTCTGCTCTTCTACCAAACAGCAGTTACCTGGTTCTGGCAGCCACATGTGTGTCCCTGTGGTGCCCACAACACCCCATCATGAGCCTTCCTGGTTTGCACCTTCAACCTGGAAAAACACCAGCGAACTGCGCAAACCAAAGGCATCTTGCATCCATTACCCACATCCTTCCCTCACTGGGCACCCACATGTGTGCTTAACACATGTTATTTACTTAAAGCATGTTTACATACCTACTTTTCTTGACCTAAACATGTCTTTGATGGTGTTTGTATGATTGCAGCAGGCTGAGTGTAAAGGCACATGTTGGCTTGTGTCCTTACTTTGCCTGCGTTCACTGCTCATTTGGACCCCCTGGGGATGCTAACGAGAACTTGAGATGCTGTATAAACTTTCACTTGCTGTTGCGCTTTGCCCCAGGATCAGGCGCATTTCTTCAGTGGATTCAGTAATTGCACATAATTTATAATTTATAGAAATCTTTATATTCTCCAGTATGCTCTTGGCTCTCCCCTCACTTAACACTGAAATGACTTGGGAGTAAACCTGATACGAAAGAGTAACTTGTCTCTGTACCCACTGAACTTTTACTGTCTGGCTTGCTGTAAACAGATGCAAAACTATTGGCTTTCCAGAAATAAACCCAGAGCAATGGCAATTTCAGAAGTGTTGTGCATTAGGGCAGAAGGGAGCAAAAGAAATGCTAGAGAAGAGCCCAAAGGGGTTAAGTGACTACTTTGGTGCTTAAAAACCTCCTGATGCTTCATGGGAAAACTGGAAAATATTCTATTTAGAGCTTGCACTGCTCACACATCAGATGTTGTCTCCAATTCTATTTCTCTGCATTTTTTTTTTTTGAAAAGAATAATTAAAAAAAAAATCTGGGGCAATTTGCACGAAAGGGATCTTGGTAGCGGCAGTGCCCATCTGCTCCTCAGCTCATCTCCACCTGGTGGCACCACCACCTGCTTGTGACCCCTCCATCGCTGGGCGGAGGAGCAGACCCTGCACTATTAACAACTTGCAGGGATCTATCCCATCTATCCCGTCCCATTGGAGCAGTGCATGGGATGTGGGTAGCGGCACGTGGCAGCACTATGGGACACAAAACAGGCTATGAGATCCAGGAGCAGTTTTGATCAAGAATTGATTTTTTGGAGGATGTCTCTTTTGGATAGCACCTCCCATGAGGGTAGAAACTTGTCATGACTACATTTTAAGACTCAAATAATGATAATTGCAAAGCCAGTGATAACACATATGACCTGATGTTTAATTGCATACACTTGCATATGCTCAAAACCAGTGCACTGGTGGCATTTATTCTCTGACATAATATGCAATTCACTGCTTATCCCACCCAAAGCAGGTAGCAGTACCTTAACAGGAGCTTCTTCAGCCCAAGAAGAAGAAAGGGTTTCATTCCTTCTTGCTCTTTGCATCTGATTTACCTGGCCAAGGTTTAGACATGCTAGGGGAAAGCACACCAGCTACAAAAGTGTGTTTCCAGCAGCCCAGATGGCGATGGATGAGTGAAAATAGTGCCACCTTCCTAAATGCCACCCTCCCTTCCCACCGCGCATCGGCAGGTGGGAAACAGCACAGCCTGTCACAATTGCTAAACTTATGAATTTGATGTCATGAATTAAGAGATGTGCCTTTAGATTAGGGTTTTGATGCATCCGGGTTTCTTAGGGCATCCATATATTTTCCCTGGGTGGAATTCAAGGTTTGAGGCTTTCGCTGTGTGTGAGTATTTTTGCTGTTGTTCTTTTTCCCTTAGACATTTGCTGTGAGTTCTTATCCTTTGGGACCTAGCAGAGTCACGGCAGGATGTCTTTGCTCTGGCATCCGTCCATCCAGAAACCTTGGGTATTTCCTGCACAGATCATCCGTACAGCAATGCACCGTAAATTGATCCCATCTTGCAAGGACCGTGTCTACATGGACCTTGCGTGGCTGCAGGATAGGTCAGAGGATGCCAATGCTGAAGCTCTGCTGCAGGGCAGGGTGTAGAGCAAGAACAAGGCCAAATATCCCACCTCATTAGTTCACTCGCCAAAAAAAATGCTGCGCTGTGCTAACTAAAAAAACACTCATGTCACACTCAGAGTTTTGTTTTCAATGGGAAAAAACTTCCATTCTGCAAGCGAGACTAGGACAGGGTTAACTTTGAGGGTTTTGAAAGAAAATTTCTTCGTTGTTCCTTTTGAAACCAAGTTTATCTTCTCATTGTCTTAACTAGACGAGTTGGCTGTGGTTATTACTGGTAATGTTGGCATATTGGTGACATTGCTTTGTGACATGATTAAAAATAGATAAATACAAATGGGGAATGAAATCTTTTGTTTTGGGCTGAACAAATTGTTTTATTTCACCTGGCCATTTTCCCTTCACAAATCTTTCATTTCAAAAGGAGAAGTAAAGGAAAAGTGTTGCAGATTAACCCCGAGTGGAATTAGGAGCAACAAGAGAAGTTTTGCTTGGCTTGCAGAGCCTGGGAACAAACACAGCACTCGCGCATGTACGTGTGCACAGACGGACTTCAAACTGCACTAAATCAAGGGAGAAAAGTTAAATACAGGAATGACAGATATGCGAGCAGCTTCTCAGGCTTCCCAGTTGCTCCCGTTTTGCATGGGGAATGCCAATGCACGGCCCCAAATTCCTCCAGAATTAAGACCCATTCTTCGCCCAGCAGCAGGGGGAATTGAAAGGAACAGCAGTGCAAACCGTTTCCCCAAGTTTTCCTTGCCAGCCGGCAGGTCCCTTAATCCCGTTGTGGAGCTGCTGCGGCACCAGGTGCGCGGATTAGTAGGGTATTGCCCACCATCCACGCCAGGATGGATGGCAAGGGGCGGCTCGTGCTGTGTGATAACACTCACATAATCCACTTACCGGAGAGAGCTTTTTTGCTTTGGTTTGAATGCAGTTTCCCCCTCGGATTGTGGATTCGTCGGTGTAGGCACCACTCGGAGTGAATGGAAACTCTTAATCCTTCACGAGCATCTGTCAAGTTGTTTCCCCATCTGGGACCCCCTCTCCTCGCGAGCCAGGAAGCCTCAAGTTCGGTGGGAGATGAAAGCCACCAGCACCTGGTGGGATCAAGCAGGAGTTTATGAGCAGGATGAGAGGCGCAGTGCTTGCTCCTGGGGAGAAATTGATGGGGAATCCAAGAATCCAATTTCTCTCTCTATTTATTTATTTTTAATTATTATTTTCTGAAACTTCATCTCAGAGAGCATCCTGATGAGGAATCATAGAATCATAGATTGCCTAAGGTTGGAAGGGACCTCTGGAGGTCATCTAGTCCAACCCCAGTCAATGCCTAGCAGTGCCAATGAGGGTGCTGCAACATTGTGTCTTGCCTTTTCTGGAGGTAACAGCAATCCTATTCTTGCCAATATTAGGAATGGGGCAAGCGGGAGCTGGGAACATGCTGATAGTGGTGCTGAGTGGGATACAGACAGAGGTCGAGAAGTTGTGGGGTTGTTAGAGGTGGCCAATTGGGTTGCTGAAATGGGAAGTCTCCTCAAAAGGGGCAGACGGCCTTGTATTCTCCATGGAAGGATGCTCCATAGGTTTCCCTCCAAAAGTTCCCCTCTGCTTTGATGAGTTAGGAAAAGGAAGGAGCTGGCCAAGCAGGCAGAGATGCACAACAGCTTTTTCAAGATGCAGATAAGCAACACGGCTTCAAAGAGCTGGGGCATTTCTGGTTTTATGACCTTGCTCTTACTCTACCTTCTCTTGTTGACCATGGAAGGGCATCACTAGGATGGTTTCTTCAGATGGGTGTATCTACTAGTTGACTTTACACCCCTCTTGAGCACCCAGTCACTGATGGCTTTCAGACATCCTCAAAATCTATTATTGGGCTCATCAGGTTTAAAAAAGAAAACATTTCTGCTATCCCTTCCATCTTCTTGGGTAGCCCAAAGAAGCGAAGCTTCCCAGATTGCAGATGACACAAAACATCATACATTTGTTTTCCCCTTTTCTAGCAATTTAACACATTTTGCTCTTCACAGCGGTTCAAAAGTTCAGGCAGCAACAGTTGGTTCTCTCTAGTGCTTGCAAAGGCCTCTGGGTAAACCTAAAAAAAATATAGCACCAGTATATGACTATGGGACATTAGGGTAACAAATCACATCTCATGTTCTTAACATCACCAAAAGTTTGCAAACATGCTAACAGGAAACTCCAGTGTATACATGTTTTTTGGTTCTTCACCATATGTCAATATGTTCTGTGAGTCCTTAAAATGAAAACTTAACCCTCTACAATGGCCTCTTCCTCATTTTCTTTTAATTTCACCCAGCAGCTGGGATCAAAGCACTGGTACACTCGGACAGGCTAAAAAATGTAAAAAATCCTGTTCGTCCTTCAACACACTTTATTATACAGTTGGAAGAGTGCTTTGGAGAATGCCTGGGCGACGGGCTGTATTAGCAGATGTTGCCCACATCATGTTGACAGCCTCGCATTTACGATCAGTGCCAGTTCCAGAGCTGAAAGCCAAGTGTTATGAACCGCTGTTTTAAATACTTACAGATTTTTTAAGCCATGACTTGACATATAGAAACTAAAAATGGACAAAACACACTCAAAACAGCAAAGGCCCTGAGCAGAGGCTGTTGCTGAGGAGCAGACTTGGTCTGATGGGTCTTGCAGGGAGTTCACAGCTTGACTGAAGGTGATAAAGAAGGGAAGATGACAAAGAGGTGTATCGTGCCATGGGATTAACTCCGCTGCTGTGGGATGGTTGACACAACTTAAAACTGTGTTCTTTACTGACTACATCAGCTGTGAAAGAGATTGGGCCAATGTTTCTCTTCAAGTGGTCTAAAAATGCTATAAGAAACCACACATTGGGCTTCATCTTGTTGGAGGATGAGTTAGGAGTGGGAAGTGGTGGTTGCAGTAGAGCGGGGCTGGACTGGGCATAGACCATTCTGGTTCTGGTTCAGTGTTTGGGCAGCACCTAGCACTGCTGGGACCAGCTGTGACCAGGGCTTTTTGGTGTGGTTATTGCATAGTAATTGCAAGGAGGGAACTATATCTGATGAACAGCCTTGGGTTCATTGACTTTCCCAGGCACAGTGTTCTACTCACATGCAATTATTCATATATATGCATCCTGCATCCTCTGAGTGCAGTCCTATATCATCTCTCATCCAAACTCTGGTGGTTTTTGTCCCATGGGCCCACCACAGCCTCAGAAAAGGTCTCCAGAGCATCCTATACAGGTTGCTGACACGGGCCCCAAGCTGCTCGCTTTACTCCGAGTTTATGCTGCATGTCACCAGACCTGTCAGCAGCCTGCAAGAACATTTTGTGCATAATGCAGGGAGGTGGCAGACTGTCAAAGCTTCATCGTGGCTCTGCTGGCTCCGCAGCCAGCTTCCAGAGGGGGCCTGCCGCATCTCCTGGGCTGTCAGCCATACAAGAAAGTTGGAAAGTTGGAGTGTGTTTCTTGGCATTGCCTCGGGCTGTCGTGTCTCCTGCATCCCTGCGCCGCAGCCAGGATGCTGTGTGCTATTGTAGGCAGTTTTCAGGCTACTTCTATGCTAGGACGCTAAGTGCCGTCAGGGTCTGACTTGAGCTGCGGCCTCTGAGTGACCACGTTTTGATTTCCAGCATATTTCCTTGTGTCGTTTTGCAAGTCAATGCTATCTCAAGACAAAGCCCAGACATGTTTCAGGGGTTAATGCCTGCCAGGAACTAGCCTCAGTGAGCAGAATTCATGCTGTCACCCTGATTTGGTTGTAAGAGAGTCTATATGCATAAAAACAAAACAAAACAGATATGAAAGCTTGTGCCATTTGTCAGCAAGAGACATTTCCTTGGCTCTTTTTAGGGACTAGTCAAGACAGAGCAGAGGAGCCAGGCTGTGGAGGCTCCAGTTTGACTGTTTGCTATGTGATGTAGAAATGCTCCCGAACCTTATTTTCTGGCAGGACAGATCCTGCAAAGCATCCGCCCTCAAACAAACAAATTAGCAACCCCCAGAAGAGATTTATGAGGCATCCTGGCTTGCAATACAGCACTCGGTCCCGCAAGACATGCGCGTGGCCCCAACCCTTGTTTCTGACACAGTGAAGGGTCCCCCTTCCCCATGACAAATGCCAGACTTCAAAGGTGGACTCCTGTGATCCGGGGCAACGCGGTGCGCGAGACGTTCGCCCTGGACCACATGTCGAGGAGGGGCTGGGGACGGCTGAACAGATGCACGCACAAATGCTGGGTCAGGGGACAGATGTGCCCCTCGGCAAGGGGGAGGGCGGCCGGAGAGAAGCAGCTGTACCAGCCTGCTGCGTTTCTCCCCCTTGCTCCATTCTCACTCTCTGGCATCAGCAGAGCACGAGCCACATGCTCCAGAGCAGCAGAAGAGCAGCGGGACTGTGACCCCAGCTCAGGAGTATTGTAGGTGGACGCGATGGATTTTGTTTGCACAGTGGAGTTCAGGTCTACCCATTCATGCTGAACTACATGGTGAGGGCAACTGGGTCTGTGTTACTGGGAAGCTACCTTTGCTTTCACGAGTTGCATGGGCCAGTGAGGTGGTCTAGTAAGAGCAAACCTATGGAGGGAGGTATCTAGTGTTGAGGAATCAGTATTCTGTCTTCTCTCTAGGCTTCATCTGGAAGGGATCCGGATCATGTGCACCATGATGTGACCTAAAGTGCAGTATGAGGGGACAACTAGGGGGTTTAACTCAGAAAAGTATTTCCAATCCATGCTTAAGTGTTGGTGCAGAAGCATCTTCAGGCTCCTAACTGGGTTCCTCAGGATGGCACAGAAACAATAGGATTAAAATAGCGTAAAACAGTTGCCATGAATTTCTTCTTAAAAGAAGATTTCATTTGCCTCCTGAGCCCTTTCGCAGCAGTTTCTGTGGAAAGAGGCACATGTGCACATGCTTATGTGCCCACACACATTGCTCCCTCCTAGGGCATACTGTGACCCGTTAATACCACCTCAGAGGTGTTAAACTGCATCTGCACTGGGTGCTAAAAGGTGTTTCATCATGTTAACTGTACGGAATAAAATAATAATAATAATAAAAAGCATTCATTTTTCTGTCTTTCTAGGATCTGGGTGCTCTGTGAGGCTTGTCCATCATCTTTGCAACAGTTTTCAGTCTGTCTTGTGTTAGAAAGCACTGACAAGCTTTAACTATGTTCACCATAAACTTATATGAAATATGTAGTTGTAACATCATTTCCCATTATAGTTGCATTTTCTTTGCTTTAGTTGTGAGTTCCATCACTATTGCTGCATTCAAGGACTTGAGTGCTTTTACATTGGTCAGTTGGTCTAACTTCTCTTAGATAGATTTGTACATACTTCTGCCATCATCTTTCCCTGTTTCTGTCTAATCCAAGTTTGGCTAATAGTGAAAAAACAATATAACTTGTTTATTGTGAGGATGGTTGAACACTGGAACAGGTTTTCCAGAGAGGCTGTGGAGTCTCCAACCTTGGAGATATCCAGAATCTAGATGGACACGATCTGGGGCAGCCTGCTTTGTGTGACACTGTCTTGAGTAAGAAGGTTGGACCAGATGATCTCCCTAGATCTTTGCCAACTCAAATTATCCTGGGATTCAGGAGATCTCTAATAGGAATACATACAGACTCTAAGCAGAGTCTGCCAGACAGTTTCCACTGACTTGCTCTGTTTGTACCGTTATTTGCTGAACCCCATGCTCAGATGAGGATGGCTTGAGCCAAGACCTGAAGTCTTTTTCATACTGACACACATCTCCAAGAAAAAGGATGCCATGACGATGTGTTACAGTGGTGTCAGGAGAAAGTGAGGGAAAAGACATAGCCCCATAGGGAAGCAGCTGTTTTCATATTGTGCCCCCAAGATGATCTTCTACTGCACAAGTTATCAGAGATAACAGACACTGCAGGTTAAAAACTACCATGAGTGCAATGGTCTAGTGACTTGTATGTTGAAGCAAGCACCTTTGGATGTGTTGGGATGCTTCTGTGTGAAAGTCCAGCTGTGGACATATGGAATAACACTCCATCTGTGCTTTATTTGTGTGTGTGGTGCTTCCCAGGGCTTCCCTGGGCAAGTAATACACTTTACCTTGTGTGCTGTGGTAGACAGTAGTGCCAGGAAGGGATAAAACTTGAGGTTTTAGACATCTACATGTCTATAATTCACACTGTTAGTAATTCTGCATGTCAGTGTTTGTAGGGATTCTGCATAATATTCATTTCTTTTGTGCATTTATGTGTGGAGTGCATATTGTATCTAGCTTTGTATGCTGGAGTTCAGAGGAGGCAGCAGCACATGTAGTATATGCTGTTACCATCCATAATGCGAGTGGTGAATATGAAGCACAACTCGGCACCCTTGAGTTTGCAGAGGGCTCTCATTAAGCATGTGCATTTGCAAACAGGCATATGCAAATATATGCATATAGGTATGTGTATATGGATGAGCTCTCCTATGCCCCAAACTGTGGCTGTTCACAGTGGTGATGCTCTTTAACTGTGCAGCTTTCTGATTGTCCTTGAACTGGGAAATCTGCTTCCTTCGCACCTTGCCCTGGGATCAGGCTGCCCAGGAGAGTCCTTGGGACAGTTCCATCTCTGCAAATTTGGGGCACTTTCGAGACAGATCCTGCTGATACACCTTTACCTGCAAACACCCTGTGAGGCAAATATCTATAATTTAAAACCAAACAAAGCCTTTCCCATTCCCTTTTGTGCTGCTAAGGAAGCTAATTAAGCTGCAGGCTAAGAAACGGGTTGATCTGGTAGGAAGGCATGGGGAGCAGAAGGTGATTTGGCCAGAACATGGCTCTCCTCATTTTCTTCATTAACCGGGACCTTTGATCCTTAAACTAGCTTTGGGAAAGGGAGACATGGCCACAGTGTAGCATGGATCAAACATTCCTTCCTATCCCTCTTTCCAGGGCCTCAGGATCTAATGTGGGCCTGCATTGCAAGGAGGTGGTTTGGTGCCAGACTCTGCTATTTAGGGTGTATTTAAGGAGTGGAAAAAAAAGAGATATCTTTGCAGATTGACAACTGTGAGCCAAAAGCTGCTGACAAATGCACTGTATTGCTTTCCCTTCCCCTTTCCTTTGTAAAACTACTACTAAAGACTTTGGAAAATAGCTCAATGTTACCCCTCTGGCTCTAAAAAAGCCACACTTACAGGGAGATCCAGTCCATTTCCTCTGTCAATGCATCTGTGAAAAAGGTCCTTGCATCTCTGCGAAGTGTGATTGCTCAGCCACTCCTGCAGCTTTGCCCTGCATAGTGGCACCTCCTCTTTGCAGTTCTGTGGTGTCTTTGCAAAATGCACAGGGAAAACAATCAAAAAAACAACAAAAACACACACATACAAATCACCATCAACCAACCAACAAATAAATCAGCCTCCCCTTGACTGAAGGAGATGACTTGAGTCCCTCTGTGCAGCCAGGAGATGCTCAGAGATGCTCTTCCCCTCCCACAGGATCCTCCAAAACTCCCCGGAAAGATGTGGGAGGAAGAGGAGGAGGCAGCAATTACATGAGCGCTTCCAAGGCAGTATGCGCTGGTGGATCCTGCTTAGCAGAGGTGTCTGACACCTAAGAGCAGGCAATGTTATCCAAGAATGAGCAACACCAGGGATGCAGTCGTTGTTATACACTGTAGGTGATTGCCCTTGCATTAATGCCTGGTGCCTTCAGATTTGAGCATTTCTGTCCAGAAAACACAGGACTGCAAAACTGAAAAGTGAATCTGCTCTGGTTCCCTCTACTACCCAGTACTGCACTGCAAATTCCAGGGGAGAGCAGGATTTGGGATAGGAGCCAATGCTCAGTTTGGAGGAGAGGGGACAAGCCATTATCAGTCCGAATATTAATCGTTGAATTAGCATCACACTGGGGAATGTGGATAAAAGGGAGTGGCATTTTTTATTTCTTCTTCATTTTTATTTTTTTCAGATTTCTCTCATTTCAAACGTTTCCACCTCACTGTTGCAGAGCTTGGCCTGTGTGATTAGCATCATCTAACTAGCACTGAATGTTTTTTCCCTTTATGTGTTGGGACACTATGAAATGGTGTGGCTTCTCTTGCAAGCTCAACAGGGCTCACTTTGCATAACATTAAAAGGAGTCCTGGACTATAACTCTTGGAGTTGGAAAGTCTGGGACCTTTCATTTGCTTTGTCTCTTGCCCTGATGTCTGTAAGGGAAATGTAGAGCTGGTCCTAGCTTGGTTTCTGCCACAGGGCTTATATCAACACAGCACAAAATCCCGGACACATGCTGGCTGAGGCTTTCCGACCCTTTGGCAATCTCAGTGTGATTTCTCCTGCACAAAGTTACCAGAAGCTACTAAATATCTGCTGTACATCCCATGCTAAAAAGCAGGTGCATTTGGGGAGTGAAGTGATGCTTACAACCAAACTACCCTTTTCTCTAGGCATTTTCATCTCTGAAGTACTGCAGGCCCCTTGGGATGATTATAAGGTATTTATAGTTGAAGAGATGGATGACTTAGCCCTAAAATGATACCGCAGCGATGGTTGACTTAAACACAGACAGCTAGAGGTCACATTTGATTACATAAAGACTGGATTTCAGCCCGAGCAGCTGGGAGAGATGTTCCTCCCTCCTTGAGATGACAAGTGCAGAAACATCCTTCCTGACTTGGGTTCCTGAGGCAGCCAAGAACAGAGTCCCTGCATATCTTAAAATGGGGGTAGGATGCCAGCAACTCTGTTTTCCTTGGCAAGCGGATGCGACTTGTTAATGGTGGCAGCATGGACCAGCTGGCAGGGTTCAGGGGGCATGGCAAAGTGTCCCCAATATCCGCCTTCCCTTTCTTTTCTTTTTTTCTTTTCCTTTTTTTTTTCCAGCAAGCTCATTAGGATGTATCTCATTCCGCACTGACTGCTTTCCCTCACTATTAATTGGCGATCGCGGGAGCTCCTGCTGCTCTTACAGAGGGAGGTGATGCAGAACAAAGCTGCTCATTAGCACGTGCAGGAGCAGCTCCTCGCCGTGCCCGCAGGAACGGGCTGTGCTCCCACTGCCAGTCCGGCGAGGCCCGTGTCCAGCTGGCTCCATGGGGCTTGTTCAAGCTCTGGAAGGAAGCCCCAAGGCTTTGGGCATGCCCCATGTCTGGGGAGCTGCTGGGCAAGCTACAGGCATTGGCACTTGGTGCCCAAGGATGGACGTGCTGTCTGTGGGGCATCCTGTCCCTAAAGGACCACGAGGATCTTCTTCAGTTCTCTTGACCCTGCCAAAGGACACTGTGTCCAAAGGGCTGGAACAGGGTGTGAATGCTGGAAGACCTGCACATAGGTCCTTGCCGTGGTAGAGAGAGGGCAGGGAAGCCCCAAACTGAAAGTCCTGCTGATCTGGAGCAAAGCACCTAGATGTCAGGGAACCACAGGGACCTAGTAGATGAGAGCAAGGTGTGAGGTCCAGCCCTGGGACATGCACTGAGCTCCTGAGTCTTGCTAGGTTGGTCCTCTGTTTGCAGAGATAACACAGAACTGAGCAGATCAACAAGGTTTTAGCTCCATGTTGCTCTTAAGTGCAACACCATTGGAGAACAGGTTGACAAACCAGTGATTAACACCTGGTCCAGAAGAAGACAAGAGGGTTTGTATTTCATATTTCATTGACATACATTCATTCATACATTCATTCACGTATTTCATGATCTTTGGATAAGGAACCTAGACATCAGCTACTGCAGGTTCATTGATGTTTCTTTTTTGTTCCCCTTGGTCTGGGAGGACCAGGTCTTTTGCTATATTCCCAACAAATCTGTTTTGCACTTCACATCTGAGTTCCTCCCAAAGTGCAGCTAGAATCTTTGATGTTTGGGAGAAACAAAGAAAATCTGCTCAGGATAAGATTGGATGTGGTATGTTTGGTTGTATGTTGCCCACATGAGTGGATTTTCCTGTCACCTGTAATAATAATCAATAATGTGAAGAAAGAGAGTGCAATCATAGTAACATAAGAAAGCCAAACTATCCAGCCCTTAAAATCATGTCCAGAAATGGTGTTTGATCGATGATGTGTCCCAAGACAAAAAGTCCTACAGGTATTATAAACAGGGGGTATTCTGCCCATTATTTTCAGTCTATCATTAGTTAAGGGTTATATCATAGAGTTAATCTTCCACAAGTATCCTGATGAAGAACTGGATGGTCCTGAGCTCGCTAACTCCCTCTTCATGCATTAAACTGGGATCCGAGTGCACGAATGCAGGAGCTGTTGTATTCACAGGTTGATGATATCCAACACGGCCACTTGATGGTGGGCATCTGCATCCCACCAGGCAAAAAGTGACATACTCAGGGATACTGAGAGCTTCCAGCTTTGGTAAGTTGAGGGCACCCAAAGGAATGATCCCACAAAGTCCTATATTAATCTGTAAATCAGCAGGGCAGCCGTTCCCCATGTCATTCTCCATGTGTGGACCCGAGGGCCCAGTTACTCTTTGGAATATCTTTTGACTGCTAGTGCCAAAGGATTTGAGAACTTAGTCTAAATCCCTGTTGGAAGACTAAGTATTTTTCCCATTGACCTTGCATTCAGTCAAATACCCAGCACACTTCCCATCATCAGAAATACTGACTCTTGAGCCCATTATTTTTGTTTTGTTTTTCTTTAGAAACTATTTCCAACATGACTCCCATATTAATTCTGCCAAGAAATGAAAGGCTGCTTTTTCAAAAACAATTATGCATAATGCAAAAGCATAATATCCTAGAACATGCATGGCTATGGCCTTCTCACCTTCGACATCCCCGAAAAGAGTTTGCCTGAAACTTTTCCTGAAAAAAAAAGTAGCATCAGGTTGATTTAGTCTCTTCTCTCCTAGGTACTGTTTCTCATAAGGTGTAGGTTGTTGTCCTAAAGGGCAAAGAAAAAGGGATATCTGAGGCCGTTGTTTTACTGTGGGATGCCAGGAGGATGTTGGATCAGTTTGTGATCCTACAGCTGTAAGACAGGCCCTTCTGTTAGAAGACCTTGGGCTCTTCTACATGGCCATGAACATTGACCAGGAGGACGCAGAGTCCCTGTGATCTGTCCTAGGTGCACTGTGGCTCACTTGAATCTCACAGTCCCAAGGTCTCTCCTTTAGCTCCAGTGAGTTTTCAGACTTCAAATAAAAAACATTACTTATTATAACTAACCTGGGAACAGGCTGGCAATATGCTGTGTTAGGTAGCATTGGCAAGAGCTGGGAAACAATGTGTTTATTTTTGCCATGTGCTAGACAGTTGAACTGAAATATGGAAAGTTTCTGATAGTACGTGATGTGCCAGAGTAACCAGCTTTCTGTGCCTATGTTCATGGTACCTAGGATCTGCTGAGCACCAAGATAGCTCATATCCATCTGCTCTCCTTTGAACATCTAACCTTGTTTTAGATCTTTTCTTAAACTCTTTGCTGGTGTATTCAAGATCTGCTGGTTCTGCTCTTGATAGGAAAGCTCTCCTGGGCTATTTAATGACTGGTAGACACATCCTGGAGTGATTTTTACGCTCTGTCCAGTAGATCTTCTGCTTCATGAGTCTGTTTTTTATGAGTCAGAAGAGGAACTTGGGAAGAGGACATCAACACAGATGTTTTCAGGACATTCCCAACATCAGGCAATGAACAACGCTGCTTCTCTGGAGGAAGACCCTCAGGGAAGGGATTTGGGTCTCCTCTGCGCTCCCATGAGCCAAACCAGACGGTTGGTGGTCACTTGGCACCACGATTGGTACCACCTTGTGCTCGAAGCCCCGCAGCGCGAGCCTGCATTTTCAGCACCGTGGCAGCCAAATCTCTGCTCTACTGGCACTGCTTTGCTGGGTGGGTCTGTCTTCTTCACTGCTGATGGAGCCAGCACCAAACACAGAGCAGCTGGTGGTAGATGGGAGCGCCTTCCAGCAATGTTCTTCCTCAGGGCTGCTGGAGTTTAAAATTCAAGCCTCATCCTTCCTAACAGCTAGCTAATGAAGAGGCTCTTCTCTGGGGACACAAACACAATACATCTCAGCAACCCTCCATTTAGAGTTTTGTCCTTGGTCAAGGCTGTTTGGGAGCTGAAAGCATTCCAGGATTTTTTTTTTTTTTTTTTTTTTTGATTCCAGGATCCAACATGTATTTGACCTGGGTGATTTATACCAGGGCTGACCATGTACTAGGTATTTGCACTGGATAGAAACTCATTCCAGATATGCAATATTTTTAGGAGAATGGCATGACTAGAAACCCAGCCTATTCTGCCGTTGATGACACACACACAGGGATATCTGGAGATGTTTTCACCTCCTGGAGCAGGGATCATCTGCTGCTCCAGTGGAAGATAACTCCTGTGCTTCATCCCCTGCTGTTGGGTAGTGCAGAGGGGAGCTGTTTTTGCTGTTTTTGCTGTTTTTGCTGTTTTTACTAGCTTGCTGTTCTGTGTTGATGTCATGGAGGCAGCCCTGCCAGGGAAATCACAAAAGCAGCCACAAGTGGGACTTAAAATAGTTCTTTGTGCAATGCAAGAAGAGAGGGGGAGCGGGAGGGATAGCTCTGCCTGCCACATTAACAACTTTCTGACAGAGCCTAAACACTTGTATTTGAATAATCTGCCTCTTTCATAATCAAAAACCCTAGGGGAGAAGAGGGATCTATTGCCCATTTGATATTCCTGCTCAAGGGGAGATTTCCAGTAAGCTGGGTCAGAGGTGCAAAAACAAGGCAACATCTCTGAGGAGAAGCAAGAGGACATCCCGGAGCAGAGATAGTCCTTTCCTGCTTCAGGCTGGATTCCTGCTGGAGCCACATTCTTGAGGCATCCAGAGGCGTTGTCCAGGATGGCACAAGCACTGGTTTGGCTGGCCTGGCTGCCTTCCTGCACATTCGGATGTTGTTCCAGCTTTGGGGTTGTGAAAGGGCTGTTTAAACAGGGGAGGGGGCCACCCCATTGAGGACTGTGTTGTTGGGGTGCCTAGCAAGACCATATATTGGAAATTATCTGGAAGCAATGTGGGACTTGTCTACACCGGCATTCCTGGGAGAGGCTGAGTGAAGAAGGAAGCTCTGCCCTTGAGCTGTAGAAGATATATCCTATCCTGAACAAGCTGGAGATACAGCACGAAGCATTCTTCTGTCCTGGATCCGGCTATTAGCCTGCCTAGATGTCCAAGGAAAAAGAAGTTAATCCATTCATCCTCCTTGATGCCCAAATACCTAACCCCACTCACCTTGCTTTCCCCATGTACCTAGGCATGCTGTTGTCATGTGCCAGTTGGCACCCTGGGACTGATTTCATATGAATTTTAAAGAAGGAGGTGTCTCTAATCATCTGCCTGTCACAGCAGATCGTGGATACTAGCAGGATGCAGCATACCTCTACCATCTCTCCAAGGCACTCTGTGAGGTCCCATCAGAGCTCTTATGACCAAACTTATCTACCAAGGATGCTTCCAATCTAGTCCTTCAAACAGCAAACACCAGTGATGATCCAGCTCTGGGCTGAGGCTGAGTTGGTTGGTTGGACTCCCTGTTTTAGTCATGAGGTGGTTTGTAGAGTTAGTGGGACAAATTTCCTTCAAGAACTCCGTCTCCATTGCATGTTGCATGAGTCTAGAGGAGGTGCTAATTGGTTAATGCTAATTTTGAGATGCCTAGAGAGAAATGTGAGCAAAACTCCCTTGTGTGTCTGCGTTGTGGAGGCACCCTTTGGAGAACTGCCAGCTGCTAATGCACACAGCTGCAGTAGCAGAACAGTTTATGGTTTTCACGTGTACCACTGACTGTCTACTTGTCTTCCTCAGAACAGAGGACAGTTAAATTGTGTTCCCTGGCTGTGATTCGCTCTTGCTTTGCTAAGGTTGGCCAACTCCAGGAGTGATATTCCCCACGGACCTTATTTATTTATTTAATTCCAAGTTGCCACCTGCATCTTGTATTTGTCCTATAAATATTCAGTGTCTGCAGTAGGAGTCTTTGGGCTGAGGCATGTCACACAGTTAGAGTCTTGACTTTGCTGTGCACAGAAAATTACAATGAATTTCTTGACTCAGAGGGATCCTCCCTGCAGTGCTGCCTCCTCGTGTCCTCTAAATCGAACGCTTCAACCAGGTCGATCTTAGGTAAAGTCAAGCTGTCTTTGGTGATGGTGAGGGCAGGCACCAGGATAGCTTCTGGCATGAGGACGTGATGAAACACCTCATCTCCATCTGCCTTAGGACCCTCCATCACAGCATCTTTTCCTTCCCTACCCTATGGCTGCAGCAGCTCCAACCATGCCCTTGCTTCTGTACCAGTTGGCTCATGACTCCTGCACTCCTGGGAATGCCAACCTCTTTCCTCCCTGCTAACCTCTTCCAGCCTTGCTGCTGGGCATTCCTTTCTGTTAAAGTACTTAAAAACATGACTAAACATTACTCATTTCAATGGGACATGTGTGTATGCTTAACTTGAACATGCTGCTCCAATCCTTTGCCTACATGGGGCCTAACTTGGAGATTACACATGCATCTGTTATTACTCCGCAGCCCAAAACTTATGCTTTGTTGTGGCCAACTTTCTGCTTTGCATTAAGTTGACCAGGGGTTAAATGAGATCTCTCCACAGCCCTACACAGCAGAACAGCATGATGCTTATGCTCCCTTGTCCTGCTTTCCCAGACTCCACAAACTTGTGTCCTAAGTGACTGTCTTCCCTGAATCATCATGCACTTCCTTCCTTAGGTTTCCCCCAACACAATTGAGCTTGGGAAAAAAAAGCCTTTATAATGACTGTTTCTGTGAGTGTTATTGCATCTTCCCCTAGAAAGGTTGCAGATATTGCTGTCTCTTGGCTCTTGTTCTGCCACTGGGTATCTACAGTCTCCTACCAATTTATCATGAATTAAGTACCCTACTTCTCTGGTCTCTTTCACTCTCCACTTGCCTTTCAGTGGAACGCACTGGCCTTGTGCCTCTGGGGTGCAATTTAACTGCAAATCATGCAGCATCTGCAGATAAATGCTCAGCACGGTGAAATACGACATTTTTTTCCTCTCTGAATGGCCCTGGGATAAGCAGTCCTGGTGTAACTCACTGCATGTGAGTGCACGTCCTCCAGCTCTGTGATAGAGCGGTGGATGGGGCTGATCTCCGGACAACTGGCTGCACAAGGCCCATGTGGTACTGAAGAGCACAGAGCTGCTACTGCAGAGGTAAATCATTGGTGTGAGTGATTTATCGGGCTCTAGGCAGCCTTCAGGTAGTGTTTTGATACAGATGCTGCTGCAGTCTGCCATGCTTCAGTCAGGCCCTGATCCTGTTAAACGCTAAAGCATTTAACATCTTGCAAAGTAGCCTGCAAAGTGGCATGTGTCTGCAGCACCTACTGGGAGGATCAGTTGATGTCCATTTTTATGCTTTTGTTATTCAAGATTACTAATATCATCTCTCTGTTTCTCAGGTGAGGGTTGGTGTCCAGTTAAGAGAGGTCTTAATTCCCTATTGTGTCCTCATTGTTCTTTGCTTAGTCTCTTCTCCATGTTATAGTCTGAGAGCATCTGGATCAGCTGTCCTACACACAACCAGCAGAATCAAACCACTTCTCACCATTTTAACTGTGAATTTCCATCATTACTTGCAGCTAACAACTCAAGAATGGCCATAGCTGTTGATCAGAAGGTCCTTTTCTCTATCCCTGCATCCTGTCTCCAAGGATGGTTTTCAGCTGATATGGATAAAAGAGTGTGAGAATGCAACAAGCACAGAATGATCCTCACTCACAATACTCATCCACCTCCAGGAGGTTGCGACTTAGGCTTCATAGCTGAAACTCTAGAATGCCCTGGATGCATTTATTCACACTTACTGAAAGCATTTATTCTGCATGTGATGTCCTTGTTTTTCCCTGTTTCTTTGTTTTCCTTTGTTATGCCTGTTAGTTGAGACACATAATGCACTGACTTAATTTTGCACATACTGGAGTACATGGCTCATTCATCTAAACATGTTTTTTTATGCACTGAGACAAATTACACAATGGAGGTCATTGTAGTGTCCTCGGTACACAAGGAGAGATATTAAAGGGGATGACAGTAAATGGTGCCAGGGATGGTGGACTGCAGGGTCTACTCAGAAGGGATGGAGGCAACTAGTTATTCTTATATCACATGGAAAATATAAAAACAAACAAAACAAAACAAAAAAGCAGAGCTTCTGGCCACTTCCTGGAGGGGTAGGATATCTTCTGAGACTAATACATAGTGAGGTGACCTCCTCGGCTTGCTTTGCTATGTTCTCCTGCACCATTTGTGTTTGATGTCTTGGAGCTCAGGGTTGCTCCATGTAGGATGGATGTTCAGAGCAAACTAGTGTTGTTTCTGGCTTCCTGATTGTCCAAAGGGCTTCAGCCCAGGAGGTCTACTAGTTTCTGACATGGACAACCTACATCTGTAGCATTTACAAAGACTGGTGTTCCTCTCCTTTCCATGTACACCCCCAACGCACTTGGGAGAAAGATTTATTCTGTCTGGTTTAAGACCAGTAAATCTCCTTGGTCATCTACATTTTGCATTTTAACAAGAAACAAGCACTTTATAATAACTGCAGAGATTAAACTCTGATGGACTCTCAAACCATTAACCTAAAGGAAATGTAACAATAAATTAAACATATTAATGAAGCCATACTTCAAGTTCTGAATTTGTTAGGTAAACTGTACAGTTATTAACAATGAGCCTAACTTATTGTAGTCCATCATCAGGGTGGAGTGGGCAGTGCATGGTGGGGATGGATTCCAGCAGTCATTCTGCATCCTGGGCCCTAAAGCTTCCAGACTGGAGAAATACAAACTTCAGATCATGGACATTTTGGAGAGCAAAACCTATCAAGTCCATATTCTGGTGCATTCGTATTCCCATGACATAAACAAAGGCCTTTCCCTTGGGTGAGTTGGCGATTTTTAATCGTGTAAGCCACAAACAGACAAGGCTGATGCAGAAACTTGTGGCATCCCTCTAGAACTTGGAACGATGTGACATCACGTAGACCCTGGTACACCAAAACCTTGCTAAATATACCCCCATGTGTACAGGAAAGCACAGACATCATCTCCCATAGTCTCCTAGGGGAGAAACATATAGAAAGTGATTGTTTTCCTGCAGCCCTAAGTGTTGTAAGCCTGGAACAACGGGATGCAGCACCACATAGCAGGGAGAACAGCACATGGGTAAATGCAATCATGAATGCTGGGTCTCCCTTGCAGTGCAGGTGGATGGTAATTTGAGCAGTATCCACTCTCTGAATGAAGCCTGCAGGGGTGAGGAACACGGATTTGCCATTTCTGGGAGGCAGCTTTGGGTTCCTGCCAGCTCGGCAGGGTTGGGAACAGCTCCTCTCTTCCAATGCAGCAGCTGCAGGGATAGTCCCAGCCAGAACCTCCTTTTATGAGTCAGGGCATTTCAGAAACAGTGGGAAATGCATTTGGAGGAAACCTAAGAGGTTGTCCAGCCCATCCTCTTAAGGCTCTACCCTAACCAAGGCTTTTCCAACCTTTCATTGAGCTACCAGATGATGGAGACCTCAAAAGCTTCCCCACGTAAACTTCCCAATTTTTTTTTTTTTTTCTTTTTTAATTCTTTGGTCCAGAAAGCTTCTCCAATTGTCAATCTCACTGTTAATTCGTTCACCACCCACAGCAGACTTATAGAAAGGTTTATTTCCTTCCTTTCTTCTCCCTGTTTGAAGACTATCACCCTGCTTCCTTTCCACCTTCTGCTCTCTAGGCGGACGAACCCCAAATTCTTTCTGTCTTTTATTGTAACTTCACGCTTCTATGTACCCCAGGTGGACCAGTTCATGTGCTCACATGTGCAGAAGAGGGTTTCCTTCTCTCTGCTGGCTCAAGTGGCACACATGGAGCACATCAATCCATGTTGTTCTTGCTCAGTTTATCTGCTGCCCTGGGCTTGTACCCTGTTTCTTTTCTAAACCATTTCCTCTGGTTCATCCAGCTCACTGTGTTCTAAGCACTTTACTCCAGCGCACCCACAGCAGCTCCCAATATAGCAAACCTATTCCTTTATGCTGGTCGTTCAAGGAAATATCAACCAATGCCAAGACCAGATGATCTTGAACGTATCTTCCCAATAGAAGGTTGAGAGAATCTCATGAAAACCTAGGCAACTTCAGGTTGCTCCGTAGTAACACTACTCTGAATTGGACTCTGAATTTCCCAAGGTGATGGATGATAGCGCTTGGAGATTGTCCACCTAGATGTGGAAAAGAGTTCTGTCCTCAGCAGATTGAAACCCCCATGAACAGAAATTTTTCGTCATGGACAAACATGATGATTATTTTGAAGCAGTGGATCTGGATCAGCAAGCTCTCCTGTATGCCTTGTCCTGCTGTACCTCCAGCAGAGCCTGGCTGTGTGCCAAACACCCTTTGAAGTGTCAGTCACATCATTTGGCATCGTTTTTTGTTTTGAATAAGCATGTTCCCAGGTGTTGACTGCTGTTTCAGAGCAACCACTGCTGCAGCACTGGTATTAACTGCACATCATTCCAGTGCAGGCTTAGTTGCATGGTACTGAGGGCAATTCTTGGCAGCGGATGAAGTTTAACAACCTCTTTAGATCACTGTCCTCTCTCAGATATAATTAAATTGCTCTCATCACATCTGCAGGC
>JAWLRI010000771.1:996487-1011809 GCA_034781795.1 Crypturellus tataupa
TCTACAAATGGGTTAAAGTGTATGTAGAACTGACCTCATCCTGATTCACAAACACTATGAGCTACAGATGACCCTGTCTCACAGAGGAAATTCCCACGTTATGGAGTTGACTACTTCCTACATATGGAATCAGATGCCTTAGAACTGGCTAAAAGCTGTTCCATGGTTGAAGCTTAGCCGAAGTGGAGATGATTTTAGAGATTAACGAAAACGTGATGAAATCTTCTTTGGTTTAAGACACATACTGAGCGCATTTGTCTGAGCAGTTCGTGAACAGTCTCACTATTCCCAGTTGATCAGGACACTCTTTTTTCTCTTGAAATACTGACTTGGCCTCCTTGTTAGTCTTCAGCAATGTCGTATAAGTGGGAAACTATGAGTTCATCTGAAGCTCCAGCTAGGACAACAAAACATGCATGTACATAACAGTGATGGTGGTTGTAAATCTATCAGGTTTGCCATTTTTCCCCCCTAGTAGTAGCTCTGTGCAGATGGCAAGCTGTATTAGCATTATCTGTAAGATTCCCAGTGCTCACGTTGCTGCTCTCCTAAGTTAACTCACAGCTCTAGGTCTGCAGCTCTACCTGTTGGACTGTGAGGGTTGGTTTGGAAGGATGAAATAGCTCCTCTGGAAAAATATAATCTCAAAAGATAGATTGAGAGCAAGGTACAATTCTCCAACCTATTCCTTGCAGTATGACATAAGAAGCAAACAAACACTGCCCTCAAAATTAAACATTTTCGCAATATGCAGTCCCACACTTTTCCCCATACGGACAGCAATGCAAGGGTGAGTAACCCATATATAAGAGTTTCCAGATAGTCATTCAGGCTGAAGTTTGTCTCACCTAATGTCAGTCAGGAATCCTGAATCTAAACGATTTGCTGCTTATAGACCAGCATTTCCAGGAAGCAGTTCACTCCATCTGCCCAAGACACCTATTTAGGATGGCACAAATATCCCTGTGGTGAAACCTATCTCCTTCCACTGACCGGAGGGGAAGCCTTCCTGATTCACTAGGTGAAATTCTTTATTTTTGGAAAGACCATGCTAAATAAAATGACTTTCAGTCACTTCCAGTGCACACCTGGAAGGCACTCAGGTAACAGTGGTGGCAGGAAGACTTCTCTAGTTGGGCAGAGTGGGGACTCTTCATCCATTTGCGTTAAAGCTGGATTCATTTGCCTCTCCCCAACCATTGCATTCCCAATATCATGTCTGGAGCTGAGTCTAGATGTAGATGGGAACAGATTGCTGTGGCAGAAATGGGATGTTAATGGCTTCTCCAAGGTGGTTGTATCCTTATAATAGCTCTTTCCTACGCATGACTTAGAAGCCTGGATGAAGCCTGTGACTTCCAGACTCTTTCCAGGCATCCGGCTGCTTCCTGAAGTCCGGGTGTGCCAGACTTGGAAAACACGAGCACTTGCAGAAGTTTTATTGATCATTTTAATGGTGTGCTGAGGGTGTAGAGGTAAAACTTGGGCAGCAGCCTTTGGGGGAATACTCTCCTTTGCTCTTTCCAAAATCTGGGAAGGGATTTCAGAGGACCTTGAAGTTCAGCATTGCCCAAGCAGCGTTGCATTAACCCGTCTTGGTGAGTCGATGCTCCTGCAAGGGATCCACTCCATAAAGCTGCTGACACCCTGTGGCTGCTGTCAAGAAATGCAGCAACTTTACCAGAATTAAAAAAAAAAGAAAAAAAAGAAAAAAAAAGAAAAAAATCGGTTTTGCACAATGTCCTTCCAGGAAAAAAGAAAAAAGTTACTGTTCTTGGACGAAAAAAAAAAAAAAAAAGGAAAACAAATCCTCCAAATGCTTCCCAGCTGGGCCTTTTAGCGCTATGGCAGGGACAAAGGTGGCAGCTGGCTGGCTGGCAGCCTCCTTGCGGTCGTCTCTGCTCCGCTCCGGAGCATGGGCCAAGGGTGAGCGGCTTTGAAGGGCTCCCAGGCTGGGATACGGGTGGGGGAAGGCGACTGGAGGCAAATTTATGGGATATATATGGGCAAATATATGGGATGGTCCCTCATTCCCACCAGTAAAACTTCTCCAGCTCTCCCTCCTTCCACCTCCAGGTCCCTCTTCTCGTCTGCAACTGCTGCCAAGATGCTTCTTATGGAATATTATTTCCCCCCGCCCTTGCATTTCCTTTCCCAACTGCCAAGAGATCTGTGTACAAACACAAGTTTCCCCCCTTTTTTTTTATAACCATTTGTCCTCCAAGAGAGCATAACAAAAGCAAAACCAAAACAAAAAAAGAGACAAAAAAAAAGAAAAAAAGGAAAGAGAAAGGACAGGCATGTTCATCTCAGCTCTGCTCTGAAACACAAAGGGATGGGAGGGAGGGAGTTATTGGCCCAGGACAAAATTGGCAGGGTAATAAGTTTTAGCTTGAGCCTTTGAAGAGGAGAGAAGAAGCAGTCAATTGTCATAAAGAAGGCGAGCGTGTCCCTTTAAGCCACAAAGCCTTCAAAGATAGCCCAGAATACCGAAAATAAAAGCTTCACACTGCCTTCCTCTGTCACTCCCGGACAGAAATAGTAGTCCAGCGGGAACCATTATAGCCTTGATGAGAAGAGCCAATCTGCTCCCATGAATGCAGCCCCTCTCCGCCATGCCCCAGGCCCCAACGGGTGCAGCGAGTGGGATGGAACCCGCTTCTCGCCAAGGATGTCCTGGAGCAGCTGCTTGGGCTCTGCTGTCCTTCACCCAGATGGGCAAAATCATCCCTATCGCCCCCGCTATGGAGATGAGGCACCTGCCACCCATGCGGGATGGCTCCCCATGGCCTCTTATTCTCCCATCCTTTGTCTCGTCCCATAAATGTCCCATGGAAAGCTGCAGGGCTCAGATCCGGGACCTGAATGATGCTGGTGCATCCCACGAGGTCCCGACGCACCGCTTTGCTGCACATCCACGCCTAAAGGATGTCTCCTGCATCCTTTGCACCTCTTTTTGGGGACAACCCGTTTTCACTGATGTAAACGGAGTGAACACAGCTAAAATCCTGTGCTGGAGAGTGCATGGTGCAGGACCCGAGTGGAGGTGATTTTAGTGGCTTGTGAACGCTGCATCCTCTCGGGATGGAGTGGGTGGCAGTGGGGACAGCGGGTGGCAGTGGGACATTTACTGCAGCTGCGCCATCTGCTGCACACCGAGAGAAACATCGGTCAAAAAGGAGTCTTTTGGGCTACAGGTGATCAAAAATAATAGACAGGCAGCCCCCAAACTCCGTCTCCTTTCCCAATTTGCTGCACGCGAATTGAAGACTTTGCTGTTCACCTCCTCTGCTTGTTATGCAGTCACTCATGCACCAGGAAAACCTGGGATGGAATTGATAAGAGCCAGTTAAATAATATTAAAACCCCCTTTTTTTCCCTCCTTCTGTCTTATGAGGGACATCTGTAGAGAGAAAAGCAAGCAAGCAAGCTTGAGGCACTTGCAAATCTGTTTTCCCTAGGGCTCTGTGAAGTATCCTCGAGGGAGTGTGAAGATCTCCAAACCCAAGGTTACTGAGCTTTGTTTCAGTTTCATGAAGTTGATCCAATTTTACAACAACAAAACCTCAGAAATATCCAAGATTTTCACTCAAAAGGAGAGGAGGCTTTGGGAAAGAGTGAGCAAATGGTAGCTCCAGTAAGGGGTCTGTTTTCAAGCAAATCCTCAATGTTTTAGATGTTTCAAGCTGTTGTTTGGATAAAGATCAGTGAGTGCCTTGAAAATGTGACGGATTTCACATATTATATCTTCTTTATTTGGAATTTCACTAAACATACCCCAAACTTTGGACATATGAAGAGCCAGCACAAAAACTTGCCGGCAGATCTTAAAGAGAAAGCACCTTCTCCATCTATGGAGGTTCAAGAACATGATTCTTTTCTTATAATTACCAATCTGGATTGGTTTAGTTAATGTTGCTAGTTCCATGTAAACTTGGAGTAACTTCACAAAAGTTACTTGGCAGCCTAAATTTTGCATCCTGAAGGTGGAAAGCCTCTTGGATGCACTCAGGCCTTTCCATCCATCAGAGCACAGGGATGAAAGGAGCTTGTCTGTGCTGTCCCCATCCCTGAGACTGTGGGTAGGAAGGGGTGACCTTCTAGGACCCTGTCAGGAAGAAATCCATGCAAGATAGAGCTAGAGGAGCAGTGTGAACTGAGGGGAAGAAAAACACAGATGAAAGTGGGAGTAATTATGCATGTCAATACCCTTCCTTGCCTCCCAAGCAGCGCTCGGCTGGTATACCTGATCCTCGCGTCTTTTGTGTCATGACTGGCACTTGTTGTATTGACGCTGAACTCCTGACCTTGTCTTGTCTCGCGCCGCAACCTGATGTCAAAACTGCTTTGGGTAGAGTTTCATTGCGCGGGTTACCTTGAGGTCCCTGATGAAAGCGATCTCTTGGTTCCCCTGAGCAACACTCTTTGCTGTCTCTCCCAGGCCCAGGGGAGGTAGGTGAGCGCTAGGGGTGAAGCACAAGATGATGATGCCCAGACTACTCCTGTGGGATGTTCCCATCTCCAAAGGGGTAGCTGCACTGCATGGTCCTTGGTTTGTATGCCGTGTTGAAGGAAATGGGAAAGAATCCTGCCTGCGCACTCAGCAGGGCACAGGCCCATCAGGGATGGCAGTTCTGCGAGCATCTCCATGAAACAGTCCAATACTCTTGTATTGTTTCTATTAACTAAGCAGCTGGCTGCAGCAGTAGTGCCTGTGGCATGGTCTCCACTTTGCTAGGGACCACATGCACCCTGTTCCACCGAAATTTTCAGTCTCCAATGATATATAGTGAGGTATGAGTCACTTGCACACATGTAATAATTTCCATAGATAAAAACAAACCCCAGGTCTCCAAGCCTTTAGAGGATGGCGGACTCCTGAGCTTCCTTACAGGAGGCTATTTCTAGGTCTCAGACCTGTAAGTAGCCTCTCAGTCTTTTATGTCAGAAGAAAACTGTCTCTTTTGTCTCAGAGGGAGCATTGCTCTGGCACTGGTTTGACCACAAAAGTAAATAAAAGAGGCCAGGAGGAGAGATCTCTTCAGACCAGAACAAATTTTCTTGGTCCATCACACCATAGATGGTTTAGAAGTAGATACGGAGATGTGCGGCACCGATGTGACTTGCAGAGTATGGAGTCTGGTGAAAGTCTTGTGTCTCGTGGGAAAGGCAGTATCTGTCACTGGCTCTTCTCTGGCTTCTCTGGAGGGCTGTGGTCCTCATCACCCCTTGGTCAGCCTCAACTTCCCTAGAGATTGTTCTTTGGGCCCTCTTTGCAAGCACTTTTTCTCAATGTTTCCCATTTTACCTGCATTTCCTCCGGGCTGGAAGCTTGGATAGGTTTGGTGCTATGGAATCTGACTGTTTCATGGATAGACTTTTTAACTCTTAAAACCACTCAGCCTCCTTTGAGAAGTAAACCAAAATCCCCGACAGCTCAGTCCAGGATCTGATTCCCTGCTCAGCAGGTTCAGATAGCATTTCTCCTCTCCCAGGAGTCTCCTTGACTCCATGCAAGTGGAATAACATGTCAGTACTCACTAGCTAAATCCTTCTGATTCTCTTAACTCTCTCCTGATTGTGTCCTATGCCTTGCCCTCTGTGCTGTACTTCCCCTTTAGGACAGTTCCCAGCAGACCTCTTAATCCCTTTAAGTGCACGTAGAGGGCTCTATTTCATCTGCAAGGTGGGTGATTTTGCTCTCATAGACCTGGGCTAATGCTCTGTGGAAGTCGGGATGAGCATCGCCACCATCGATGGCGAGGTACTCTGCTTGTACACAGAGACCTTCCACTGGTGACCCCGGCTGGTAGTGTGAGATGCTATTTACCTCCCTCACAAAAGTGCTTATTCTAACATTGTTTTAAAATTAAATTGGATTAATTTAGATGGTTTAATCATGGACTTTCAATGCACATTTGGCTAGTTTTGATTGGTGTAGAAAGAAGCCCTCAGATTAGGGGTCCGGAGAAATGTGTTTTCTTATGCTACTGGAGATAAAAAATAATTGTTTTAAGCAGCATTTTTCATATGAGGATCTGCAATACCAATGATTTAGGGACACGATAATGGGCTGACAGAATCATGGGTGTATGATCATACAATCTGCCTTTTCCCCCTCTCTGAGTTGAGGGCTAAAAGGATGGATGTTGCTTTGATAGTGTTTGGGGGTCTTTGCTTTGTAACTTGGGAACCTCCATATTTCCCCTCCTGTAGTTTTAGAATTTGTTCACTAAAAATCATCCACTTCTTTGGCAGTTCACTGAAAAATGGGGACACTGAAGCATAGACAGAGTAGGCGACGTCTCTAAGGTCATATGATCACTCTAGAGTTCAGCTAAGATTTAAGCCTGAGGTTTTTCTAAGTCTCTTGCTCTAACCCTGGAGCCAAATAAGATGACGTGGGAGAACAGAGTATGTTCAGCACTCCTAGCAGACTGGAGTATGAGGCTGTGCAAGGACATTGTTTGGCATGGAGGATGTTGACATTCACTGCTCCACTGCTCCATATTTAATGCTCTGAAATGTAATTCACCGTGTTGGAGTTGGCCCCTAGGCCTTTTTCTGAAGTTGCTCTGGAGTCTGTTCTCCCTCTCCTGTGAAATGTCTCTTATACTTATGATCTGCATTCTCCCAAGCTACTGGAGATAACAGAGGTGGTGTCAGGAGATATGGACTTCATTTTGATCCCTTGTTGTGTCTGCGTATTTTGCTGCCTGTGGTATCAGTGATGTCCTTTTCCTGTATACCCTTTAGTCCCACTCCAGGGATGACTTCATTTAAGCAGTGAAGTGTATAGGGAGGTAGTAAAGAATATCCTTTGCCCAAAATCTTAAATCAGATCTTAAATCAGCTCAGAGTGGATGTCTACACTGGATGTCTACACAAACTGGATGTCTACACGGCATTGGAGCTCTTCTTTGCTTGTCACTGGCCTCATAGGGGACACGTAGTGTGTACCCCTAGGTATCTTACAGGAGTTAAAGCTAGGAGAGCAGAAACCTTCCTTCCCCAAGAACACAAGGGCAAGCTCATGGTCTGGGGTAGCCTCTGATGTCTGCTGGTGCTAATAGTTTTATCCTTCCCTAATATGCTGGCAAGATGGACTTATAAACAGAGATGGATCAGGCCTGTAGAGCAGCAGGAATAAATGTATTCCTTGGGAAGGGGAAGCCCATGTGTGGTATGGCTGGTGCTGAGACATGGTTGGAGCAGGTTTTTGCTGTCTGGATTTGGGATTATTTTTCACTTTCTTCGCATGTCCTCATCTCCTGGAGTCCTTTATCCTCCCACCCCAGTGCTGAGCTCCCTTGTGCCCTCCTCTATTTACCGGGGATGGAGCAAAGAGTCTGGCTCCTGTTTTTCTCTCAGTCTACACACTTGGTCACTGGGGAGAACAACATTGGGGAGCCCCGAGGCAAATAGTCAAACAAAGAGGGAAAACAGGCAGAAAGGAGCAGCCAAAATGCGTGGCAGTTTTGCTAACTATAAGCTTTAATGCACAAAACAGATAGACATGCTTCATTTTTAACCCACATGCTACTCTCTTCCCTGCCTTGAGCCACTAGAGATTCCCATGGGATGCTGAGGTTTCGCCTTACCTAGCAGGCAACCCCTTGCACTCAGGCAGTTCCTGAGTGATTTGCATGGCTCAGGGAGGGAAGGAGAAGGGCCACAGGCCTGGGGAATGATCTAGAAATCAGACTATGGAGAAAAGCATGGATTACTTTTGTTCTTTTCCATCTCTTACTGCTTTAAAGGAATGAAGAGATGGCAGGATGAGAGCTCAGTCTCCCATAGTAGTTGCATGTCTGTGAGAGCAGAGCAGCAGCTCTCATCATGCACCCATGAGTTGAGTTGGGTTGAGTGTTTTGGGGATCCTAGAGTAGAAAGTGTTGATAAAGCCAATTGTTGCTGCTCTGTAGTGTGTTTAAGACCACTTGGAAGCTCTCTCAAACTAAGATTGATGATCCTTTTCTCAGGAAAGACTGAGGAGATGGAGAGGTAAGGACTCTTAAGTAAGAAGAAAAGGTAAGAAGAAATGTATTTGGTGAGGTCTTTTCTGCAGGAGATTTGAGAAGCTCCATCTATTCAGACAGTGAACAGGGACAACTTCTACTTTGTTGATGCACATTGAAGTTGAGTCAAGCCAAGTGATATGTCGCTTTGACTAGAGGGGGCCGACAAGCTTGTTGGTTGGTCTTGGATGGCAAAAATGGAAGATGTCTTTTGGCCACTAACAAGGGGTCACTTAACAGGACAGGAAAGGAAATCCTGAGAAGGAGAAACTGTCCTTGAGCTGGGCTGAGGAGAAATGCCTGTTCCTTCTTGAGACTGAGATGGAGGGCTGTGCGTTTTGGGAAAACTATGGCTGTTTTGGGAAAACTATGTTATTCATTGGGCCTAGCTGGAGAAAGACAGGGTCTGTTTTGGGGCTGGCCTGAGAAGTGGTATCGCCCTAGGTCAGTCATCAGAGATGATAGTAGAGGAACTTTTGGTGGATTTGCAGATGAAACCAGCCTTTAGCAAAGTATTGTTCAAATGAGATATGTGCAGAAGAGGCATGGTCTGCTATTACAGCTCAGGATCAGTTTCCTGGCTACTTGCATGAAAATAAAAAGGGGAGAAAGGGCAAATGTGGAGCTTTGTTTCCACATGGTATTTCCTTTTATCTGAGGCAATATTGTAAGATAAGCTCTCACTCTTCCCCTCTCCCTCTTTTGTGTGTGTGGCTGTGGATAAACATAGATTATGAAGGTTTGAAAGGCTTGAAGGGATGTTTTTTTATCTGATATTAAGTTCTTAATAGGTCACCTTGGCATTGAAGAGCCCAGGAGCTGAAAGAGTCAGCAACAGAATCACTATAACCTTTGCAGAGCACAACTGTGTCAGTGGGGCTGGGACCCAGCGATATGTAGGAGCTCGTTATCTTGACCTTAGCCCTAGGGATGTCAACTAACAGAAAAGAACTGGACAGAGAGCCTGGGCTGGCTGATTTCCTTGGAGAGATTGTTTTTCAGGTTCCTTTTTGCCCCTTTTCTCAGAGATAAGGACTCCCCACAACAGTGGTGGGTTTTGTTCCCAAATGATCACTCCATCCATCTGCTCCAGGTCTCTTTGTAGCAAGGGAGTGAGCAATGGACTCGAGCCTCCAGGTTTCTGTCTACTCTTGGTCCTGGTTGTCACCTCATCCCTCTGTCCTCTCTGTACTTGTTTAGGATGAACCCCAGACAGAAACGCCAGTGCAAGAGGAGGGGGTTTTATTGACTGCAGATATCATCTCTGCGATATGATTTCTGTGTGTGGGTGGAGAGAAAGTGGTTAAAGTGCCCAAATCCTCAGCAAAACAGGCGCTTTGCCACATCTATGAAGGAAATTGCAAATCTTTTCTGTTTGTCCAGGCTCAAATATGACAGGCTATGATTGCCCTCACTGATGCCTAGAGCCGTGCAGGGCACCGTGCCAACATGGCTTGTATAAATACCTGTTTTCAGAACATCTTTCCCACCATAGGGAGGACGTCCATCTGTCAGGATGCCCGTGTTGCTTGTGTGTGTTTGAGTGACCAAAATCCTGCGACTGTGCCCTGAGTCCATGTAGATGGGCTTGAGCGGGAAGAGCTTTTGCACATCAGTGTGCGTGTGCATGATGTGCATATATATGCTCCTTTCCTATGCTTTGTCTGCTTGGATATTTCCAAATGGGAGTGTTCATTGCTCCCACAAATGCCATGTCTATGCGGGCATCCGAACCGTCTCTGCATGTCACCCTGTGTGGGTACCCGCATCCCCGCGTGCCTCCCGCTGCCAAAGGGCATCTGGCTTCCTCCCCAGTGACACCGTGTCACGAAGGGACCGTGGGCGTTTCAAAAGCCCAACCCGTCCGGCTTCCCCGAGGTCAGGCCGCTGTCAAAGGCCCCTTTGTGGGGGTGCTCCATCCCCGCCGTGGGGCTCCCGGCTGCATTCCTGGCATGTTGGGATGAGCTCATCTCTGGGAATCCGCTCTCTCAGCCCCATGAACAGACTCTTTTAAAGGGTTTGTATTCCTGATCGAGCATCCTATATTTCCATCTGTCTCAGTTTCCAGACAGCCCCATGTAAGGATTCATGCTCAAGGCCAGTGATAGTTGATATTGCACCTAATGAGTTTCATTTGGCACTCTCCATCCTTCTGGGCATTTCTGATGCTAAAACAATAGTATCCATAGTATCCATAGTACAAATCACTTTGATCTACAGTTTGATCTGTTAAGAGTTGAGAGTCTTGTGAAAGGATATGTGAAAAGACATTCTTGTCTAAAATTACTTTTATTTTAGGTTTAAAGAGTTAGAGGAGGCCCAGTGCAGAGGAATGAGGAGGAATGACAGGTTCAGGCCTCTGTCTCCCACTTTCTTTCATTAAGTGCCAAGCAGCAAACGCCCTGTCTCGGGATGGGCTTGGAGCGCAAAGGCCTCAGCCTCGTGCCATAGGTGAGTGCCAACATCCCGCTAATAGATCGCCTGGCAGGGCTTATTGCTGAGCACTGATCACTTGGCAGGCCATTACCTTGAAAAATGAGCTCTGCCGAGCTTTCCTCGTGTTGTTACAAACTAATGATTTGCATTGATTAGCACGTGGCTCTTGAGTGTCTAATTTATCAATCAGAGAGCGCCAGGGGAACGTGTGTAAACCACACTTTCAAAAATGATGTCATCTGTCAATGGGCTGGTGCATGTGAAAGCTACAGACACCTGATGTGCTCTGCTCGACGAGGGAAAGAAAGGACCCGGTCATCTCCTTCCCTTTCCCACTATGTCCAATTCCATAGCTGTAGTCCATGTACAGCCATGGATGGCCATGCTTCATGCTGTAATTATTATTTTTATGGAACTAGTACTCAGGAGCAGTGGTCATAAACTCTCTGTGTTAGGTACTGCCCAAGCCCAGAGTGAAAGGCTGGTCTTTTATTTATGCCAATTTAGATCATAAATCCATTGTAACTGGGTACATTTCTTGCTACAAAGAGCTAGCGGGAACCACAGTGGTTTGACAGAGTAGTGTTGCCCGCACTGCAAAAGGAAGGGGACATCTCTACCACGACCCTCTCTCTGTCCCTCGCCTTTGAGGACCCTTTGACCTAAAGCAGAAGTTTAATTCCAGCATATCGCAGATCATTGCATGCTTTCTGCATCTGAAAATGAAAACAGATGGTCATAAACATCCTGCCTCATCTTTCCCCTGGCTTTCCATGAGCAGGAGGAAACCTCCTCTGCCCTCATATACGGTGCTCTTGCTGCTAGAGAGATCTCAGACCCAATCAGTCTCCGGTTGACCTAATTTTGCAGCCGGGATGAATTACGCGCGAGGTCAGTGGGTGACTCCTTTGCGGGAATTAGAGCCACCCGTCCTGCCCCTGCAGCCACCCGTGTCCCCTGCCAGCGCCCGGCCGAGGGCACGCGAGGGAGGATTACTGCGCAAGGCCTGCAGATGGTACGGATTAGCCAGCAGGATTCGAGGGAATCCGTTTCCTTGAAAACCAGCGCTTGCTACTTGGAAAAGAAAGCGTCTGGCAATTGCGTGCATGGAGAAGGGGGGTAGGAACCATTCTCCTTTGCTGTTACAATGCCATAGCAAAAGAATCTTAATTACTGACATAAAATATGGATCCTCTGAGCAAAAGAAGCAGGAGCCAGGAGTCTTGTGCGTGGTGCAGCCCCCATCACTGTCCTTCCTCTTGTGTGGAGCACATGTCCATACTTCTCAGCAGCACATATGCAGGGTTTGAAGGGAGATCATGTCTGTGGGTGCTTCCCTTGGGGGTATTTCTGTGGGTTCACCTTTGCATTTGTGCATTTATCTGTGTGAGTTGCCACACAGACCTTGGTGTTCTTGGGAGGGAGTTTTTGAATTGGGTCTTCCTGTAGTGAAAGCTACACATTTAGGCCGACTTGAGGATGACTTGGGTCCCTTGAGGGTGACTTGGAGACAACAGATTGTGGTTAGTCCTCTCCTCCAGGGCAGATCTGCCTCACCTCTGATGTGAGAGTGATCGTCACCATTGCATTTGGGCCTGCGATAGCACCTAGGATAGCACCAAGTTTGCCAGGATCTTGCTCGTTGGTAGGACTGAAGGTTCTTGGAGGAGATGCTGAGGTCTGTGTTTGGATGGGATGGCATCATCTGCACAAACAGCATCTTGAAAGAGCTGTGCAAGAGCAGAGAGAGGGTGGCTGGCTGCTGGCAAACTATGAGGCATAAGAAGGAGTCTTGATACTTCCCTGCAGTCCTGCAAATCATTTATGTCCAGCAAATCACTGCCCCAGTGCCCATCTACTCATGTTCCTGGCAAAGAAAGAGACATTCCACCCTCGACTTGCTTTTTTCCAGTTAGCACTAAAGGCCTCCTGGATCGGTAGGTAGGTGGTCCTACTGAAATGCCATGTCTTTTCAGAAATTGATCCCCCATTAATAGACATTAGATAAATTAGAATGGTTTATTTGGCTGGAAAGGATTTGTCGAAGTGGAGGGAAGCAGGAGGAAGACAGTGCGTCACCCGTAGTCCCTTCCAGTTCTTTGCTAAGATCAATAGAGCTGTGCCGTGTAACCCAAATTAAAGGAAGAGCAGAAATAGATCATCATCATAACGGCGTGGCGCTAGATCACGCACCGTCTGCCGCACATCTTTGCCCCTTTGCCACTGCAGCAGCCAGTGGTCCTGGTGTCCGCTGGGGAACATTAGCTTCATAAAACGGGGAGGAACTGATATTGGAAAAGCAATGAGGTACTAGAGGCCCCTGTGCGGTCGTAAGGCTGTGGCTGGACACTGCTCAGTGCAGTCTGGATTGATGTGCTCGGCTCGAGGCTGCTTGGATCTCCTGGAAATGAGCTCTGTGGATCCTTAATCCAATAGCGAGAAATAATGATGGTGATTTCAGTGAGAAACCCCGGGAGAAGGAGAGGCAGGGAGGACAAAGGAGGGATGCCTTGGGATGAGGGAGGAAGAGAGAGTATCCTTCAAGGTGTGTTTTTCCCTATCCAACCTTTTCCTTTTGCAGCCAGTGCCTCATCTGTGTCCCCTCTTTTGCACCCAGGTGGAGGGAGCAGGGCTTCATTCTGTGACCTGCAGGACTTGCCTTTGACATCCATCCCTCCAATTTTCATTTCTGCCTTTGAATCATCTCCCCTGGGAAACCAGGGCAATTTCATGGCTAAAATAAGCCATTAGTGCAACCTGAGTGTGAACTGCTAGAGCGCTGGCCTGGAAGAGCTTGGGCCAAGAATGATGAATTCCCTTAAACCACATTGGCCCAGGGCCTGCTGATGCTGCACAAAGCAGAGTGATGGTGAAGGATGGGTTTTCTGAGTGAGCCATGGTTAACCGAGTTACGCTTCTGCTCACTTGTTCATTTATTTGTTTGTAATCACTATCATTTGATTTCTGCCTGCTCTTTCTGGCCATCTGGCCACCTCCTTGTGATCCTGCTCCTAGTGACACTGTCAGGAGATCCTGATGGATTCCAAATGCTTTATACAGAAGAATTAGTGGAGAGGTTTAGTTTTGAATCTATTGGGCCTACAGTGACATTTTGGGCAGGTGGGGATGATTTTAGAGGAGTAAGAAACAGTAGAGTCCAAATTAGCAAAGTGAAAGTGTTTGTTGTTTTGCTGCCAATGATCAGTCCACGGTTTGGGGACTAAAGAAAAAAGATAAGGCAGTAGCAGGGGTCCTCCATGTGTCCACATTAGTGCTTTAGGTAGGTTCTTAATGTTGGACTACAGATCTGGCTGTGGAAATGATTATTATAGTTGTCCATGCATCATTTTCTGTGATCCATACATGAGCGTAATCCTAAAGTTTTTGAGTTTTATTTTTAGAAGGATAAAACTAAGCTGGAAGAGGTTGATGTGCTTCAATGACTGATTCAGTTTATGGGACAGGCTATGAGGGTTCTGCAGTAAAGCCCCCAAATCACATGCAGTGTGGATGCTGGGTTTTATTGCCAATCCCTATTGCACCGTGCTACTTGCTGATGTAGACTTATGAGCGGGGAGAGCTTTCCAGCTCTGGGATGATAGGTCACATCACCTCTTTCTCATCTAGCCTTCCCATCTGAAATGAGCCTTTCCAAAAGATACCATCCCTATCTAGTTTAGTGGAAGAATAACATAATAGCAGAATTATGCTATCAGATCACACACAGGACCATGTGCTCTAGTCTGGAAGGCATGTGATTGAGTTGCTCTGGGGAGCTTGGATGTGTTTGGTTTTTTTTTTTTTTTTTGCCACATTCCTAGTTTCACTTCATAAAAAATGAAGAAAGTGCTTGTTAGTGCCATTTCCTCATCCTCCAACATCACTCCTTTTCATTAACCCTTCTGAGGTCACAAATGTGATTTGAAGGGGGCTCATCGTGGCCTTGCTGCATATGATATCAACCTCTAAACTCATTTTCAGACTCAGAAGAATCACTGTGGCCTCAGCCACCAATTTGCCCAGCTGACGGTAGTTGAGCATTACCTTGCTGTGGACCCAGAGGCAGCTGGGGAGCCCCAGATAATACTGACAAGCATTGGTCAAGCGATAGAAGGTATCATTCAACTTCTTTCGTCTATCATACCCCTGGGCTCCTCACCAAGATGCCTCTAATACTAGCCATGACTAGGGTGGTTGCTTAGAGCAGGCCAGAGCCTGTGTCTTTAAAGATTAATAGTGTTGTTTGCTCATTAAGGAGATCATTTTGAAGCAAGCGCTAGCCAGAACATTTGAGTGCAAGCATCTGTTTGCTACTGGGAAAGGATATTTATTGTCTGATACTTCAATGGATGTAAATAAACAGCCAGACCTAGATAATGTTCAGACAAACAAACAAGCAGCTGCCAGAATAGGTCCCTTGGTAGTTGACCTTCGGGAAGCATCATGCTGATGTTTTAATAGCAGCCAATTTTGCAGAACAGAACCCAGTGACTGCAGCCATCCGGGAAGCAGGATTCATGTTATTAAGGAAAAGTCTTCTGCAGTGGCCATGCTGCTCTGAGGGAGGTGGTCTGGGCTCCTGGATGCTCTGCACATGTGTCTTGGCTGTGGGACCATGAGGTTTATCAGGGTGATGGGTAGAAAGGTGGCATGTGCTGGTCCTGGGCATGTGTGTGATGATAGCAGACTCCACGGGAGTGTTGAGTGGGACTCAACATGTTGAAAGGTGGACAACAGATTGACCATGAGGCAAGAGTGTGTCCTCGTGGCCAAGAAGGTCAGTGGGATCCCGGGGTGCATTAAGAGGAGCGTCTCCAGCAGGTCAAGGGAGGTGATTCTACCCCTCTACTCAGCCCTGGTGAGGCCAC
>JAWLRI010000771.1:1011909-1039480 GCA_034781795.1 Crypturellus tataupa
AAGACCCGCTTGGATGCAGCCCTGTGCCACGTGCTCTAGGTGACCCTGCGTGTGCAGGGGGGTTGGACTAGATGACCAACTAGAGGTCCCTTCCAACCTTAATGAATCATGATTCTATGAGCTGAGGTGAACAGTATACTGGGTTTGCCGTGGGCCAAAGAGCATGCGTCAGTCTACAAGACATGTAGGTACTAGGAATAGGTACCTCTGTGGTCATGTGCAGATCTTTGGATCTTTGTGGAGATGACTGCACCCATCTATTAATGGTGACTCTGATAGGTTGGGATTTTGGACACCGGTGTGATATCCTGAAGGCACCTCAGCCCCTTCCTGCCCTCTACCTGCTCCCATATTGCATGGGTGGCAGATTCCAGGAGGAATGCTGGACTTTCAGTCTGGCTCTAACCCCACAGACAAACAGCAACATCCAGATATAAGAATAACTGTGTTTCAGTCAGAGGAGAACATCATTTAGTTCACTATCTCCTAGCCCCACAGGTAACTGATGCTAAAGGAGCTCAAACTGCTGGTGTGTGCTTCATGTTGCCAGCAATTGGCAGCCTGAGGAGTTTTCTGAGCTTGCCTCTGAGTTCAGCGATGATCACTTTCACACTTTTATCTTCTCATTTCCCCTTCATGGACTCTAGTTATTTATTTATCTATTTACTTACTTTTTTTTTTTTTACTTTTTTAAACCCAAATGATCAAGTTCAACCTGATGTCTGGGTGCCAGAATAAAACTAGCTCCAAGAGAACCTGCTGCTGTGCTGCTTAGTGTTTAGAACTGAGACCAATGTGCAGGGAAGGTGGAGGTTCTCTAAGCTCCCTGCCTGGGGGAAAACACAGGAAGACCAGGGTTTAAAACAGGGTATGGAATGGATTGAGTTGAGATCCAAGTGCCTGGCTGCACGTTATGATGATGAGTGACAAACTCTTTGCAGATGCTGGCATGGCATGGTATATGCAGTGCATGCTGCAGCGGATGGAAACTGCCAGACTTTCTGTCTTTCTTCTCAATCTTCTTTTCTAAACTCATTCAAGAAGGAGGTTTCTGCCCTTGTTGTTGTGTGTGCTGGAGTGCATGTGTATGCACTTGCACATATACAATGGAATAAGCACTGCTCCTGCCTCCCTCCTTCTCTCCAAAATAATGACTTTGCAGGCAATTAGGTTAGCAATAGCTGTTAAATCACTTGCAACTATCTCTGTTTTACCAGTGTGAAACCTCTGCAATCTTTTACCTGCACAAAACACACCAGGGAGATCCCTGGGGGTTGTGCCTCCTGCCTGCTTGGTTTGCTAACCTCCGCCAGCTATTTCTGCAACCTGCCTCTTCCATCCTTGAGCTCCTGCTCTAATGGGGCCTGGCAAAGGCTGAGGACAGTGCCTGAGCCTGGGGTGATAATTGGCTGCTTACTTATCTGGAGGCCTGCAGATCTGACCCTGATGATGTTGAAAAATCAAGGTCAAAGCAGCTAAAACACAAGGTTTGTTTAGCAGAGTGATCAGCAGAAAAAGCAGGGATGAGCAAGAGAGTGGTGAGGGAGGTAAAGCTCCTATAGCAGACCAGGATCAGCAATTGCTCCCTAACAGCAAGAATTCAGTGCAGAAAATTCCCCATGGAAGGTTCCAACCTGGGTGCCTAATTGAGATGTCCTGTCAACCTAATTTGAGATGTCCTGGCAAAGCCCCAGCCAGGGTCATGTTTGTATCTTCTGTCTTTCTCCTGATTCTCCTAAGGGGAAGGCCTCATTCTGAGTCCATCAGTCTCTTGTTTGTGTCCCTTGCTTTCTCTTTGACATTCTAATAGAGAGATTGATTCAATATGAGTTTCTAGGCTGAAAGGTTGATACAGAAGGAATAAATTCACGGACTAAATGACAGGGAAGAGTGGGAATGAATCTTGGTGCCATTATTTCTCCAGGTCTTGTTATTTCCTTTGGGTAGGAAAGATGCTTTTGGGTCGTCTATGAAGTTATGTAAGTGCAAGGCAGGAACTGGAAGTCTTTGCTCTACTTCAGTCAGGAAAATGTGGAGACCATACATATGGAGCACAAGGCAGATCCACTAAAATTTGGTTTCTTCTAGGGAAGAACACTAAAGTTGCTGCAGGATAGAAGATTCTCTAAAGGGAGATAAGCATTATGTTTATCTCTGTGGAAGATATAATCATGTAGTCTGCTAAAGCACGCAGCCCTCCTAGTGGGACCGACAGAAGGAACCCAATATTCCCATCTATTCCCAACCTAGATTATCCTGAATTGTGATTAAACCACTAGAATGGATTATATAAATCCTGCCTCTGAGTTTTACCCCAATTTCTAGAAATTGGGTTTAAACAGGTAAAGAAGCCTGTGGAGCTTTGTGCACCTTCTTCTGTAGGGTTGGTTCACTGTCAGGAAAGTGACTGGAACTGTCTGGTTTATTTTCATAATTCTTTTACTGACACTCCTAAGTGACAACCTGTTATGAGATGTGGTGGAATTATAACCGTGCCATTTGTGTTCAGGACTGATTTCAATATCAGATATATGCAATCACCAGGTGAAATATCTTTTGATGTATAGTACCCTCTAAACTAGCACATTACCCCATGGTATATTAGCAGTAAAAACAATAATAGTGTCTGACCAGCATTTGAGTGAGTCGGTCCTGCAAACTCCTGTGTGCCTTTTTCCTCATTTGCTCAACATTGTCTCAGTTCTGCCCTTTGGGCCATTGTAGTCATTCAACTCTGTAGATTTGTCCAGACAACAATAGCAATACTGCAGTAGGGCTAAAGAAAAGTGAGGAGACCCTGGATCATTCTTCTACGATTACCTTGGGATGATGAGACCAGCAGAAGTCATTAACCTGCTCTAGCCTTTAAGCAAGGAGGCAGGAAACAAATTTAGTTTATGATGACAGCAGTCGATGTCCAGAAGACATGGACCACAATACGTTACTCCTGTGATTATTCTAGACTCTGTGTGGACAAATAAAAATGCTCACCATATTTTCCCGCTTTCGTTTTGCAGATTCGCGTGGATGGCCCCACCAAGAACACGCTGGAGTATGAGATTGTGCAGGTGGTCGATTCCGGCCCCATATTAAGAGATATGGCCTTTTCAGTGGACCACGAACACCTGTACCTCATGTCTGAGAAGCAGGTAAGACGCTCCACCAATCTGTCCTGCTTTGAGAACTTTTCAGCATCAGTATTACATCTGGTGATCCAAAAGACAATGCAGCAAACAAATACAAGGTTACTTATGCGTGGTTGATTATCTCATGGATTTTTGTGCTTAGATGCCATTAAATTTATACTGTGATGCAGATTACAGAGGAACCAGAGCAGAGAACTAAGAAGGTAGAACCCACCTCCAGTATTGCCTTATGCGGTACACGTACTGCTGGCTGTGTGACAGGGAACTGCTGCTGCATATGCTGCAAACCACATTGCTCTCCACCCCCATCCAAACTGTGACTGCATCTGCCGCAGATATGGAGAGAGTGGGTAAAATGAATCATTTGATTGTGGAGTATTTGGAGAAGCTGAAACCTCTCAGCCTCAATGATCTAGAGCGTGGGACCCTGCTTGCCAGGGTGGAGGCTAAGTATAGGCTGAAATTCATGTTGTGTTATTGATTATTGAAAATACTAGCAGCCAGATCACAGAGGAGGACCAACCTGGGTGTTCAGCATGGAAGTCTGATTTTCAGCCAAGTTCTTGGGCTTGCAGACTTTACTGCATGCTATGGGAGGAGAAGGTGGAAGCTTTGCATAAAGAAATTCATTGTGTCTGATTAGTTTGTGGACATACAGGGACTTGAAGCATTGAAACTGATTGATTCACATGTGTTGTGAAGAGCTTTAGGATCCTCAGGCAAAAAGGGTGGATGAAGGGCTGTGGTAGCGTGTTGGCAGGTTCAGCTAGACTCTACCAGTTCAGGCTTGAAACAGTCATCCCATACATACGGGCTCAATGACTCATTGAGAAAATACTACCTACCCGCTGTTGGATCATGTAAATAGCACCAAACATAAAACACCCACTTGTTTACCTATCCCCGTGATGACCTGCCTGGAGAATCTGCCTTGCTTGGGCAGTAGCACTTTCTGGGAAGATGGGGTGTTGCTGTTCCATACTCTCTTTTTGCTATCACGCTTTAAGGATTTACTTAGCCATAGATTGCACCTAATAGCCTTCCATTCCAGAAAAGTATCCAATTTTTTGCTTTCCCTCTTTGGCTTATTTTGGCCTTTTCCACCATTTAGTGACCTATACAATTAAACTAAGCACTGTGAGAAAAAGTACTTCTTTTTTGAAGTCTGCTGCCCAACTATATCATGTGATGCTCACTAATTCTTGTCTTATACAAAACAATGGTGAATAATCTCTCCACTCACCATGAAGAGCTTCTTCACCACCTCCCTCATATCCTCTTCAGATGACTCTTCTCCAGGCTGTGGCTCACACTGAAATTATTAGTCTTTACTTTAGCTAGGAGGCTTCCAGGCTATTTGTGACTGTCATTTCTTCTTCTCAAATCATCCTATTTATTTAAAATGTTTTCTCTTTCTGTGTGGTCTTCTGTGTTCCCTACCCTCTCCCTGAGCTATGAATATTTATTCATAGAAGGATATTTATCTCTTTTGGGCTGGCTGGACTTCGAACAGACAGGAGCTCTCTTGATTCTCTCTATAAACATTAGTCTTAGAGTGTCCTACTCTGTCACGCTGTTCATTCAATTCTTGCCTCGGAGTCTCCAAAAAATTAAATTTGGAATAAAAGCAGAATTTATTTCCTCTGTCCAGGAATTTCCAGGATCATGTTCTTCCTGCTGTTTTGCAGCAATATTTTGCAATTGGCTATTCTAAAGCACAAGGTGAGGTAGCTCTCTTAAGGCCACAAGTTGTTGGAGGTGCTAGTTAGGGAACCCAAGATTCCTGAGGTCCCTGGGATGCAGTAGAGCCTCTCGAGCCATCCATGAAACCCTAAGGTGTCTGTATGAGCGAGGCTGGTAAAAAAGGGCATAAGTTGTTAATATTTTAGATCTGATCTGATATTGTGAAACATAGAACATGACACGAGACTTTGCCTGTCCCTGATTTTAACTGCAGTGCAGCGAGCTGTGCAAATGACAGTGTAATAAGTGGCAATAAAGTCATTATTGCTCATGATATAGCACACCCCAAATGCATGTTGAATTAGCATCATCGGGTCCTCATTGGGTAGAGGAGGGGTGTCTGCGAGCAGGCACAGGCATTTGCCTTTATTAGGGACCATAAAAATAATGGTGCCTCCTGCAAGCATCACAAGGGGAGATGGGGGATAGGGAGGTGATGGATCCCCATGGCATTTCCAAAGGCAGTCGGGGAACCAGAGCTGGTCCTAGTTGTTGGTGAAACAGCTTCCCCCTCCTACGAGGTTTCAAGATGAATCTAGGGACTTTTTTCTTGAGCTCTGCAATGATCCCTGTCCCATGGAGGCTCCAAGGGGAAAGGGGATGGTAGAGGTGTTTTAATGCAGCATCTCTGGACACCAAAACATGCCAAGCAGTACTTGTCAGCTCTATCCGACGTGCAGTGCACTTAGGAACAGGATGCAGCAGCCTTTTGTGAAGGGCTCCATTATATATAAATATATATTTTATGTGGAGATTGATTGAAAGAGGCAGAGGGAAAGATTTGTCACCGAGACCCAAAGACACAGTACACAAAAGCTCCATTATTTCACCAAGGTGCAGGCATATAATAAAGCAGTGAGAACACATGTTTCAAGTCCCTGCTGACAGGGCAGGGAAGGATTGGCGCTTGTTGTAGATCTGTCAGGATTCATCAGGAAATCTGCTATTTAGTCCCAAACTTCACCAAGGGCATTAAGGGAGTTACAAGCAGGACGGCCATCTCCCTCCAAGTAGGAGGTCTCATGCAGTGTTGGCTGCTCCAGGCTTTCATCACTTATCTGTCCCTGCATCTCCCCCTCCTTGCCACCCTCAGCTTGAGATGATTGTTTTTTAATAAGTAATTTCAGTATATTGAGATATTTTCCCTAAAATCATGGGGACATTGGCACTTTGGAGGCTTGGACTTTTGGGTCTTTCTGGTGTATGTCTGTTTTGCACATTGATCCAAGGGAATGGGAAGCAGATGGGAGATGTTGCTGGAGGACCAGTTCATCAGGGGAAGGACACAAGCAGTTTATCTATCTGCTCTGCTGCTCAGCACACATGCATGTGCTTCCTCCCAACCCTCCCCTTCCTCAGACCCTCTTTTTGACTCTCTTTCCCTTCCTGAATGAGAGCCCTGAGCCTACAAGCTCCCTAGAGGTCTCTCAAGAAGGTGAGTCGAAATGCCTCTTTCAACTCCTTTCTACTATTGCTGCCTCTCTCCCAAATCCCATCTCTCTTTACTGCTCCGTTCTTTCATTTGCAGATTTGTAGCTTGTTTTCTGCTGCTTCTGGCATCTCCTTGCCTTTTCTCTCTCTTCCATCTGCCTCTATGCTGTTGACTGACCATGTCTCCTGCCTCTTTGAGGCTTTGGTGTTGAAGGGCACATATAGCCCAACTCCTGATGTCAGGACGTGTGTGATATACCCATTTGTATGGTGCAGCTTTGAACTAGGATTTGGAAAACCAACTAGACTTCCCCCTAAATAATTCTGCTATTGCTTGTCAGAATCCTGGGCATCTCACAGGGCTGGGTGTGTGTTTTGCAAAGCTGACACAGCACCTGGAAGCAACTCCGAGCCACGAGAACCTCTCCTTTGATATAACAGGATCAAAGGGAAAAGCTAGAAGAAGTGAACTTGAAGGCTCAAAAACCAGAAGGCAAACAGCAAGAGCCCCCAATTTATTATTATTAAAATTCCAAGGCTTTTGAGCTGCCTCCTGGTTCTGGTTTACTAGCAGATAGGGGAGACCCTGTTCTGCAAATATTTTATGAACGACCCTAAGTTTGACTCAACTCAAGGAAGGAGATTTGTCGTCCCCACTCCGCAAGTGGGTTTGTATTTTGCAATTTAGTCAGCTTCACACTCTTGCAGAAAGTTGTACCTCTTCCCTGTAAACTAGCAGAATGACATCTATGATCTGAGAATAACTCACATCTGAATAATGCTATCACCGCCTAAACTATTTGCAGTATTTCAAAGGTGAGACTGTTAGGGTTATGCGTAGCAGAAGCATATGGGTGTTTTGGGGGCTCTTTTAAACCCTGCCAATGAAATATCAAATAAATATGCACTTAAACTAAAGCGTGTCAGAAACTGCATTTGGTAAAAATTAAATAGCAGCATCACAAATCATGTTGGCAGGGTCTTTTTGACCATTCTGAGCCTGTTTCTCATTAAAATGGGAAAGGTTTATACCTATTTGTCTCCTGAGATTTATTCTTCTTCCTTTTGCCTCAGAGCCACTATCTGCAACAGGATAATCTTGTGCAAATTAGCTGAAAAGGAAGAGGTTTTGACTAGTTAGTTTACTTCTGATTTCATGACCATTGATTAGAATCTTGTCTACTGCTTATGCAATCATATCAAATAGTTAAAGCATTCATTAATAACTTTACTTAATTGCAGCTTAATTTATTCAAATACAGTCTTTGCACAAGATTTCAATTAACATATTGGGTTTGGAGTGTCTGTTTCCAGGGGATTGTTGGCCTGAGCTTGTCCTCCAGCTCAGGATCATAAACTTTAAAAATAACTCAAGGGTTTTGTTTGTTTGGTTGGTTTTGTTTTCATTTTTGAGGTTTGTGCGCGTTCAGCTTGCATGCAGGCTATGTTTTTTTTTGTCATTTGTCCAAGACTAGAAGAGATAAAAATGATCCTGTTTTAAAACGGAAAGCTGAGCTTGTCCAATGATTTTGTGACTCCATGACCTGGAGATTTAAAAAAAAGCAAAGCCATCTTCAGTTTTGGCAGTGCCATTGCACATGTCTTATCACTTTGGCCGTGCTGTTTTGTTGGCTCTTGTACAGTGGCTTTCGTTTTTACAGGAGATGCTATTGCACGTAGTGTGGAAGATGACCCAGATTCTCGCTCTGTGCACATCCACTTTTGGGACATGCTCAGGTCTTCTGCAGGACCTCACTGTCCTGCTGCTGAAAGCTGAGAGGGTTGGTCTTCCTTCGAGGAATTAAGTCTTCCAAAGAGGGGACCTGCCACACTATCCATTTCTATGCTAAGCATTAAAAAATTGGGCATTCCTGCACAAAACAGACAAGAAAAGCTGCTAGAGTTTAGTTAGTCTCCAGCAAGCAGTGAATTCAACCCCTACTGCCACCAAAGGCAACTTTTGTTCTCCCTGACTTCTTCCCTGACCCTCAAATACCACTCAGCACCCTCAGCAATATCAGAGACTTAACTCCGCTCTCCTTTCCATTGGCTCTCACCTAATTAAGGGCCCAATAAATAAAGTTAGCTGCCCTGGGAGAAATAACGGAGTCATCCTTGCTGCATGGATGCTCAGCTAAGGATGGAAAAGACACTGTGAGTGAGCGTGCACTCATGTGTGCAAGTGCCTTCATTTCTCAGCCAAGGATGATAAAAGCAATTGGCCCATTGGCAAAACCGTAGCACATTGGGCTGCTGACTCTCTTGAAAAAAAATTATTTATCAGCTTAATGCACATTATGGCAAAAAAAATCATAGTTGATCTTGATTTTAACTCATTTGCTCCTAGCACATGGATATCCTGGGAGTAAGCATCTCTGTGATAATTAAGGAAGTAGGGGATTCCTCTTTGGAATTGCCTTCTCTTGATCCCATCCCTAGAGAATATTCCTAGGGAAGAGCTCAAATTTGGAGAGGACCAGCAGGGAGCATTGCAATGGTCCTTTGCATGTAGGAAGGCTTCAACACAACACACAGATTAGTATCCCCTTGTTTCATGTTTGCTGTTGCTTATCCTTGCCAGGTCCCTGTCTCTTCCAGGAGTGTCATGTCCCGGAGTAATGACTTCTGTGCAAGTACATTGCATTAATCGCTGGCATCCAGCTAGGAGGGAGCGTGTAAGTGCAGCCACTAGAGCACTTTGCTCTTCGAGCACGTGCGTCTTCGCCATGCGCAGAGCCTAAGCCCTTCCTGTGGACAAGACATGAATCTGTGTAATTGTCCTCTGTATTAGGACACTGCTGACAAAATTTTGCAGCGGAGGGGCAGAGGCAGCTGAGGGAAATATCCTTGCTCATATCCCAAACCTTGTGACAGAGCAGTACAATAGAACCCACTTTCCCTAGTGGATTTTGGACCAGCCTTCACAGTGCTCTTATGTTCATATGGATATATAAAATAATTCAGTACCTTATATTATTATTAAAAGACCTGTGTTCAGTCATCATGGTGGCATATTTGTACTGGACCCAACAATTAGACCCTCTTCCATGTGTCCTGCATTACCTGGGATAGAGTTATGGGTGTTTGATTGCCATCCGCAAGCTGCGTTTGTCTTGAACTTCAGCAATGTCTAATGCTGCGTTCTTTTGCTTGCCAAAGAATCATCCTCTTGCCTGGTTACTTCCTCTGCAGCCTGAAAGAAGTGGAGGGTGAAAGGAGGCATTCAAAGGCAATAAGCTCCTACAGAGAACCTCATAACTCCCCTTTGGAAGCCCTTGGTTTGAGGTATCGGTACAGTGGACAGAACTGTAAGTCATGATATGAAGAATGAAATTGGCCATCCAGTTTAGCCAGCAGTCACGGCTTCCCCTTCTTCTCACTGGTAGATTGGAATATTGGTCACTTTAAGCCATGGGGTCCTACACAATTGCTCTGCCCTTCCAATAATGAGTGCAAAGGACCATCACCCTTGCACAAAGACCAAAAACAAATAAGGCTGAAACAAGGAGCATGCAAAACCCATAAATGCAAATGACATTTGCAGTGTCATTTCCCTGGGTGAGAAATAGCAGGGACTATTGAGCCGCATGAGCTGATGACTGGTAGGAAACTGTGCAGACGTTTTCCCCGAGGCACAGCCTTGCATGGGTCATCTGGAAATATTGATTGCTGTGTTGCGCCTCTGTGGGTCAAAACCAGCCTGCCCAGCAGAGCTACTGTACTGCCTTGTTTGGGAAAATGGGATAGATCCTAGATCCCTAAAATCTTTTTTTTTTTCCTATTTTTTTGGGGGAGAGGGGGTGCATAAAAAATCCGCTCTTATCTCTCTTTGAGCCCCACCAAAGTAGCAGGTTGTGTTTGCAGCTGGGAATAGGTCAGAGTATTAAGGGCAGCTCAAGGAATTTAGCTGCAAATCTGAAAATCTCCATCATCCCCTTCCCTGGCCCCTGACCCTGTAATAGACCCAGAAGAAGGGGAGAAGAAAGAGAGGAAATCTAAGAAGCTGGTGATTACACGTGAAGCCCGGCAGATCTGTAATCCTGGACTCCATTAAACATCTGTCTCCTCCAATCTCGGTGACAACCGGGTCTCCTCCTCTCGCTGCCTCGCGCAGACCTTACATTTGCAGGTCACTTTAAAGCGCAAGCTGTTAATCATCCCTGTGTTTTGGTATTCCATTCGGTTCACCCCGGGCACCAGTGCTCCTGGGAGGGAGGATTCGGGTAGGGAAACAGAGGCCCTGACTCAGGAAAGCCCTGACTGTGGGTATTTCCATACCTCTTGGGTTTAAGCTTTTAAATCCAGCAAACGCTCGAGTGCTTTCCCGAATCGGTGCCCTGCGGCTGTCAGGGGCTCTCTCTTAATCATTGCATTTTAAATATGCTTCTAAAAGTGCTTCCATCACAGCCTCATGTATCTTATTACTTTTTTTTTGGAAAAAAAAAAAAGGATTTGGTGTCTTAGGGCATTTCCTTACAGCATTGGTGCACAGAGTTATCATTTATAGTGTCTTTTCTATCTTATGCATGGTACCTTTGAACTCCTAAGTGTGTTCCTTGTTAGTGGGGATTAATAGGCATTTTGTTGTTAAACTCGGGGAGAACTTTTTTAAAGTGTCCTGCAATTTGCTGTGCCTTTCACACACTTTATTATAGTTTCTTCTTTATTTAGGTCTAAGTATACCTGAGCACTTTATACTAGCTGACATAATCTCTACTCCTTGTGTGCAAGGGTCAGGAAAATCAAACCTGGCCCAGAACTTGCCCTTGAAATATTTACACATCCATTTCTATTAAAATGGTACCTTAATGATATATTTTCCTGTTGTGATTGGAGACAAGTGTACCCAAGCACCCTAAAAATGATCTGCTTGTAATGAATTGTTAGGTAATGGGATTCCCTCATAGCTAACTTGTTTTTGCCTTGCTTCGAATTTTTCAATTTTTTATTTTATTTTTCTCCCTTTAGGGAGATAGTTTGAGTCAGCGAGCTGAACGCTTGGCCACGACTCTGATGCAGAGGCTTTATTTGTATTTCTGTTTGTACTGCGGGCTTAGCCTGCAGAACCCACGGAGACTGCATGGGTAGATGGACAGAGCTCCCCAGGGAGACACCCAGCGCTGTAATACCAATCCCCTCAGGTCCTGACACGGAGCTGTAATTGCTTCCATATGATAAACACGCTGATTCCAGGGTTTGCTGGTGGCGGGGAAGGTTTGGGAGAGCGGTTAATCAGTGCAGAAGGCTGTGCTGATAAGCCAGGAGGCGGCTGTCCATCCAGGGGGTGTCCTGTGTGGACAGGACCATTTGTCTGCCAAACACCCCACATGCTGTTGCCTGCATAAGAGTCAAGGAGGAGTTGGGAGCTGTTGAAACAGTCTTTAAACTCCTAGTCCTGCTATCTCATCCCAGTCCAAGCACTACTCACTCCCTCTCTGATCCTAGAAATTGAATTCACTTCATACATGGATTCTTCTTTTCCTCTAGATTTGAACTCCTCTGTATGAAACTGCTGTTACATCCAGTTCTGTGAAAACCTGGATCCATTAATGCCTCTGTGGTGGCCTCATAAGCATATAAAGTGATTTGGATTTATTGGGGATAATGTGTTAATATAGCATCACTGTTCTTGTGATGTAATCTGGGCAGCTTAATCTGGAATGAACCTTCTATGCTCTTTTGAAATCCACCAGTCAGTCGTTTCAGGCGCAAAGAACACGTGTAACCATGTGTTTCCTCAAATCATCATGTCAGAAACATGTTTTGATGATGTGTCAAGGATGGCTCATGTATGTTTGAGATCTGGCTTTACGTTTTAGCAGATAATGTAGGTAGAAGCTGGCACTAACCCTGTCTCCATTAAAGCAAGGCATCCAGTTCTCCTAGGGGCTGTACTAGTAAGTGCAATGAGGCAGTGACCGTTCTTTGGTCCTGAGACCAAATGACACAGATTGCCTAGACCTGCAGAGCTCAGTTTTCTTATTGTCCTGAAAGAGGGTTAGTCCTATCCAAATTGGGTACCAGCAATAGTCCTTGACCCATACAAAGCCCAAACTTGAAAGTTATCTGAGAGATTGCAATTTGAATTATCAAACCCATGCAAAAGACCACTGAGAAGCAGGGACTGATTCTTTTGATGGTAGTATACATGTAGCTAAAGGAATCCATATCACTGCAGCAGTGCTTTTTTTTCTTTTTTTTCTCCTTTGGCTTTGATTCTGAATCCCATCCACAATTGTTTTAATGAGGAATTACTCTGGGAACATCAAGTGTGTGACAGTTTTCCTTGCAGGTGGAATAGGGTTGCTCTCAGACAGTAAGAAAAGGAAGGACTTGGACCAGAAAACCAAGTCCTGCAGCGTCCTTAGACTGGTATTTCTGAACTGTGTCTCCTTGCAGAGCAGAGAGGAGAGGATGTTTGCCAAAGAAAGGAGGAGCAAGATTGGGAAGTGGCTTGATGTCTGTTTTGTTGGAGCAAGATCTGAAGGGCTTTGCTGTGCAGGACTTTTGGGTGGGAACATTCCCAGCATAAGAAAATCCTGAAGGGAAGATTGGAGAGTTTTGCAGTCTGGATGTCATCTGTGTGCCTTGCTTGTATGTTTGATAAGATCCATGTGAGGAGATAGTTTGAGAAGGGACACCTTGATCAGACCTGCAAAGCCTGGTCCTTTCCACCCAGCTATATCAATCTGCAACAGAGATAATGGCTTGGAAGTCACTTAGTGGAGAAAACATCTCAGGAAGGGTTTGCAAGGCCAGCAGCTAGAGGATTCCTCTTTTGGCTTCTTCATGGAACAAACTTGTCTGCCAGCCTTGGATGGAGAATATGTACGTAACTCCCTGATTGCTATTTTTGCATTCCCTGTAATTGTTTCTGAAAACAATATTGACATTTAGGCAAGGCTCTTCAGACAGCTGCTAGTGCAAACACTGAGCGCTCTGAGCTTCCCCGTGCGCCCCGGCTGGGCTGAATTGTTTCATGTTTTGCTACAGACAGCTCAGAGCAAAATGCTAGGAAGGGGCAGGACATCTTTCACCCACAGGATGTGGTGTTGCAACGAGCCAAGAGAGATTTGGAAACCCTCAGGTCTCCAGGAGCAGATGGGGGAACATTGCTGCTTTCCTTCGGGAGGGAGCTGCATGCTCTGGTTTTCATAAATAGCCCTCGGGCTCTCCCCACCACATTCAGCATCAGGAAAAGAGGGGTGAAGAGGCAGGCAGCAGGGTCCACGGCCCAGACCTGAGCAGTCTGTGGGATGTGGAGTGCTAGGGATCCAACCCTTTGGTTTGCAAATGGATCAGATACAGGAACTAGTCAAAATAAGGGCTCTTCTCACTCTCTGCTGCTTCATGTGTAAAGGAAACACATCTCTTTCTACCCTGAAACACCAAGAAAGGGTTTTAAAGTAGCCCCTTTCTTGTGTCTTTGCTATCATCACCTCCAAAGTGGGTATTTTGCTCGGTGTTTCAGTCTTTTTATGTCTCTCTAAGAGCAATATTTACCCTCAAGACTTTCCTCAAGCCCTTGACTGGTCTTTACAACCTGCTTGGCAGTGACAGATTATGGGGGCGCTTCTTCACTACGGAAAATGTGGAACTGATTGTCTGCGTGACCCCATTTAACCTTGGAAATTCTGCTCCAAACCTGGCTTTGGACATAACAAACCCCAGTAATTAGCAGAGAAATTCACCAGTGACATGTCTAATTGATTGGAAATGCCGGTCCCCAATGAGACACGAAGCCGCCCCGTGCTGGGGGGTGGCAGGGATGCTTTGGCGAGGCAGGAAAAGGCAATAGAGGAATGTGAAGCATGCTGTGGGTTTGCTTTCCTTCCCAGCTGGGCATGCTGCAGGTTTGCTTTTCTTCGCAGTTAATGGTCTTGGCGAATAAGCTATCCATCACTAATTGCTTTTCCCTTTATTCAGCATTTTCCTAAGGTTGTGCTCACACCTTCTAGGAAATGAAGCTAAGCTCAACCCAGTTCATCTTGACTATGTGCTTGCAAAGACAAACTCACCACAACCTCTTCCCTAAATCCAGCTTTTCGTTCCTTGTTTAGGACAACTGCTGCTCAGAACTTAGATATTGCAATTCCTTGTCTTCTCCCAAGTCACAGCTTGGCAATAGTTTATCTCATGGCAATGCAAATTGTCATATCCCTTCCCTGAGTTCTCAAGCGTAACTCTGATGATTATGACTGATGACAGTTAAAAAAATTTGTAAAATTATCTTTTTTGGGGGGGAGTGTTTAAAGTTGGATCGGTTGCCTCAACTGGTTCACATAGCAGAGCCTTGTGAGCATTTTGCATGCACACTTTGGAAGCTGCTATACTGCAACACGGGACCAAGAACAAGATGGGGGAAGAGGAGGGATTACTTTAATCTGGTCCCCTTAATTGCTGCTCTTTTTGTAAATCACGGCATCCTTTGTTTCTGCAAGCCGGCAACTTGTTGCAGTGTTAGTTTTGGTCAGTCCCCATAAATGAAATTGCGAGGGAACATTGGCAGGCGCTGGGAATTGATTTTCTTGTCTGCTAAATCATTATAATGGTGCTTGGCACAGGCTGGCCGTGGGGCAGACTCGTTGTCTCCCAGACAGTTCCTGGACACGGTTCAGGGGTGAGCATGGCCAGCGACTTCTCCTAAGAGCTACTTGGGTTGCAGCTGCTCTGTTTGCAGGCTAGAAGCGTTTAATGATGTGTACATGCGCTATTCAGTACTCACTGGCCTTAGTTCCAGAGAGTAATGCTGAGTGCATTAAATTTACTAGTGCATACACAGCCGTACAGCATAGCATAAACACAGAGTTGGGTGATTTGTGTAGCTGGGTGAAGTGCACTGCTCCGATGGCTGAGAGGTATTGCTAGCCTGTGCATTTAGTGCTCTTAGCTCATACTCTTAGCTCATCCTTTAAAATACCCGTTAAAATCTGAGGTCTCTAAACAGGGGAGGTGGAATAGTGGGTAGAGCCCCTCGGAGCAGACTTGCTCCATGTATTCACCATGATCAACATGTAATTAGTATTATTTTTGCTTTTGTTTTACCTTGTACCAATCAGTACTCTTCCAGGCAAGGATCAGGAGTATCAAGACCAGCCCAAGGGCAAAAAGGACACATCAACCTCCCTTTTTAGGGCAAGATGAGAGGGGAGCACCACTTAATTCCAGAGAGGGGAGGCTCTGGAAAGCAACGTGGGGCTTCAGAGATGCTTCTAGACCCTGCATCAGTAAATTAAAAAGGGAAGAAGAAATATGGTGACAACGCCATATGTACCGAAGCATCCTGTGGAGATTGCGGAGTCTCAAAACAAACATTAGATGTGTAAACAGTGCAGCAGTGCTCCTTCACGAGCGGAGATGCAGATCCGTTTATTGCCTTCTGATCATTTATTTTCATTAATTTTCATAGTTAAACAGATAGAAGTGCTCGTGGCAGATATCGTAGGTTCTCCCCACTCCCACACAAGCCAAATAACCTCTCTTTTTCTCCACCAGATGATCTCTCTTTTTAAACTGCCAATCAATCCACCTCCTACTAATTGTGGCACAAAGTTTGTATAATCAACTATTTGCGCTGACTCCTGGCCCCTATCTTGTGCAGAATTGTATTTAGAGAGCTTTATGGTGTCATTCTTTCTGCTTAGAGGAACAGCAATAACTTGCATATGTGCAGAAAGCTCCTTTAAATATTGAAGTATTCTCATTTGACTTATGTGGATGTGTTTATATATGTTTCTCTTTGCTCCTAGTGCAAGCTGCTTAAGGGAAGGAAGTCACCCATGATAAAGAATTGCAGCTCTGTATCTTTGCTAGTTTCCCTCTGCAAAAACAGAGGGAAACTGGTCAGCTTCTTTACTGACCAGATTAAATTTTCTGCTTCTGCTGGGTCAGACCCCTGGAAATATCCCGTGTTTAATGGAATGATGTTTGTTTTTCTTGCTACCATTTGTTTCACTTTGCCATCCTTCATCTCCACAATATTATCTTTTTTTCTCCTACATAACTGAAAAATTATGCCGAGTTTTTGGAGAAAAAAAACATCGCCCTGATTCTGTGATTTGCAGTTACCCTGGGATGCTGCCCTTTTCACTGAGAGCTGTGATGGTCAAGTGGAACATAGACCCAGTGTAGTTATTTGTTGCCTCCTTATTGATTTCTGAAAAGTCAGAAGTCCAATCTACCGCTTTTGGGATATTTGTGGCATACCAGGACAATTCATCCAGGTTACCGGCTTTTCCCAAATTCCCCATTTCTTGGGTCAGATTGGGAGCAGGCTGCGGGTGAATGAATTCACTATAGCGGCATGAATTCACTCGCCTGCATCCTTCACTCATCGTGTAATAGGTTTGTTGCAAGAGGATAGGGGTGACTGGGGGGATAAAGCACAAATTCTTGTGATTACAGCTTCTGGTTGTAATATCTCCTAGGAATGTGCAGCACTTGCGACATGCAGGAAACATATAAATCTTCAACCTACTGCACATTTGTCGATCTGTGGAGCTGCTCATGCCAGGTCATGGGAAAAGGGAAAAGCCAAGTCATACATTCCGGCACTTCTCCTCCCCTGTGGCTAAAAAACAGGGAGGCAGCATTGCCCTAATATAAGAAACTCACCTTCAACAAGGGGTTATACAGATTTTGACAAGCCACAAAGCACTTAACATAGAAAGCAGAGGATCAGACTTAGTTTTTCTAGCTGTAAGTGATAAAACATATAACGTAACAATATGATGAACCAACACACAGCTTTTTGTATATGTATATATATATATCCAAGCACAATCCCACAGGATATTATAAGATATGAGGCTTACTCAGATGATCAAAATCTTCCAAAGTTACTAAAGTCTTTGGGTGGCCCAATGTACAGTTTTATATTTAAAGAAATATATAGAAATAACCGGATTTGCCTGGGGATTGCATCTGGGATGGAAGGCAGCATGTGTTTGGCAACAGACACCCCCCATTGTGTCCACAAATGTGTCCACAAATGCACTGGGAGGCTGGTGCAGGGCTGTTTGGCTAATGGAGCGGCTGGGATAATAGAATTAGGGTCGCATTCCCCACCTGAATGGGGAGGAGGAGAACTGTCCGATTCGGTCTTGCTAAGCGTCTCCTGACGTCTTATTTCCCTCTTGACAGCCCAAGAAGGGAAGAGGGGGAAGGAAGAGGGAGCTCTGCAATAGGAGAGAATAAAAGGCCTCCTGTGCTGACTGGATGTTGGTGGTTTTGGTCCCAGCTAGCAAGGGGGGGACCAAAGACTGGGGACTCCAGGAGAACGGAGCCGCTCTCCTGCGTCACAAACCAATCTTTCCTCAGAAGGGACAAGGTCAGAAACGTGTCTTGTCACTTGGGCTCCAGACAGCAAACAACTGTGATTTAATTAACCCAAAGTGCCCTGCTGGCCCCATCGTGGGGAGCTTTGGACATTATAATGTGGAGAGAGGATGTAGCGTGATGGGAGTGAAGACACGCGGCCGCTGGACCATCAGAAGCCATCTCAAAGCACTTTGCTTTTTACAGCCAGAAGCCCAACAATTAGTGTTGATGTGATTTACATTTACTTCCCAGCATCTGCATAATGGGGTATAATGCACAGGAAATTCAGTCACGGAGTTTCTAAGAGCTTTGGGGGATTGACAAATCCCACAGAGCAGGAATTCTCCCTTTTACTGCAACGGGATGTGAGCCCAACCTTTATGGAGAACGTGTTTATTAGCTGAAGCACAGCCCAAGTAAATACACTTTGCTGTATTTGCTAAATGCTCTGCAACTAAAGGCAGATGGACCATCCTTGATGTCACTCAAAGACCAGGGGTTGCTGAAAGCCAAACTGTGTCTATCCACACGTGGCAGGCCTGCTGGGAAGGTTTCCTGTTAAAGGGATCATTCCTACTTGCCAAAAGTCACCTTGGCCCAAGGGCCTCTGAAATTTTAATGCTCCCCACCAAATATTGACCCTGGGAGGGCATCTGAGTAGACCTTTTATGGAGAAGTCAATATCTGCCTGATGTTTCAGTGGATAATGTTGCTTTTCCCCAATTTCCATTGGATTCTGCAGTCCTCCACCAAATTTTCTCAGCAGTATCTGGAGAAATATAAAAACACAGATAGAAGGAGGTTTTCCCTCTGGAGGGTGGTCAGCATCACTTCTGCACATTCTGCTACTTCACCTGTGGCACTTTCCTTTTCCATTTGGCTTTCCAGGACTCTTGCTACAGGATATATAAAGTCAAAACTTAAGTGCTTTGACATCAGGATGCAATAGAAAAAAACACAGTAACTACAAAACTAGCAGCATTTTTGCACGAGCATCGTGGTTCCTCTTCCTATGGAGATTATGGCAGAACAACTCTGCTACTCCATCGGGAGCTGACCTGAGTGGTTCTCATCTGCCCACTAGGTAAAAAAGCCCAGAATTAGATTTTAGATAGGGAAGGTACGCTAATAAATGCCTTTCTACACTCAATCTGATTATTTAAATCCTGCAGCAAAGATTCTTTTCCATTCCCATAATACGATAATTCCACCATCCTGGGCAATTTAGCATCTGCCTTGAGATGCAGAAGCATCCCAGTGAGGTAAAAGTAAATCTATTACCTTTTAGGTAGCAAAAACAAAGCAGGAATTTAAATTTGGTAAGTTTACCATCTATTTGGGACTCAAGTTGACTCTTAAAAAGAATAAATCTATAAACACTGTAGCACTAATATACTGAACAATTAAAGTATTTCCAATTGCAATTGAAATTCATTATATTTTAGTTTGCAGTGTAAGCAGGGCAGCTATCAAAATGAGTGATAGAAGGAGCTGATTTATACTTCTGTTTGTGCCTCTAGGAGTTAGAAACTAAACCCAGATGTGCAAAAAGGGGTAGAAGCCTTTTATTTCAAAGGCAACATAGGTGCCTGAATAACTGTAGCAATTTAGGCTTAAAATAAATGCTCAAGAACTGCTTTGAGGACTAAAATATTCATTCATCAGAACTCTTTTTATATCACCTGGGTGCTCCAATTTCTGTCTGATGCTTTAGCTGCTTTGGGCTGAGGTTTTTGTGGTGGCCACCACCAAAGCAGGGCAGAATAGGGTAGCCTGGTCTGTCTGCAAATCTGCTCAATACTTTTTTGGCCAAGAAAGAAGACAGTGATGCTTGTATGAGCGGTGACATATTCAAAATGTGTCTCCACTTAACTGGAGGTCATAGTCTATATTCTCTGTGAGTGGTGGCATCATTTCATAAAAAAGCTTTTTCATTAATTAAAGTCCCTTAACCTTGCATCATGCTCAGGCTTTAGTACAGAAGCTTCATTTTTCTGATCGATATATATTACCATATTTCCTAGAAAGAAGCTTTCGCCCCCTCACTTAATTAGCAGATGAAGCTAACTACGTGCATTTGAAAGCATTTTGTGCCTCTAATATCCATTAACTAGATCAGAGTTGCAATTTTCCTGTCCTTATGGACTTCTGCCCATATCCGTAACCCAAAGGAATATAAAGCATTGTTTAGCCTCATTCAAATGACATTTCAATAAATGTCAGGGGGAAATGATGATTCTGTTCTTTCTGTTCTCCTTTTTTTTTTTTTTTTTTTCTAGATTGGAGGCAATAAACTAGTGGGAAATACCTTGGTCCCAGGGATCAGGATTGTTAGTGCTGAGTTTTCTGCATGGTCCCTGTAGCTTTGCACAGATCACTAAGGCTTTTCTGGCAAGTGAGGTGCTTAGGACAGTTAAATTCCAAGCAGCAGGAGCACTTAGATCGTCCCACCACTTAAGGTCAGTAGATCCTGCAGAGTGGGCAGAGGATCTATGGAAGATAAAACACCCCAATCCGTCTTCTTTTGGAGAGCCAGCCTGGATCACTCATTTCTCTCTGGACCGTAGATGGGTGGTGTGAATTTATCCTTAAAATTCTTTGCCGTAGTTTCCCACCAGGAAAACGGGAGATAATGCTTCCCTTGGGCTAGTCCTGTCTACCAGTTTCTTTCAGAAGCGTTTGACATTCACCTTCACGTAGTACCCAGGGCTGGTGATCTCCGTGAGGTTTCCAAGCAGAAACATGGTTATTAATTTATCCATAATTTTAATTGAATTGGGAAAGAGATTATGTATTTTTATTAATCTCAAAACTCTTCCATCTCCTCTAACTTTCAACACTCTGGGAGGCCTTTGGGAATTGTGGGCACTTAGCATCTGGGGGCAAAGTCCTGCAGGTGGACTCACACCAATGAAAGTTTCTTCTTTCCTCCCACCGGCCTGGATTTAATATTCCTGTTTCAGTCCCTTTGTACTGACAACCGAAGAATTAATTGCCTGTGCACATGAGAGGTGAATGACCAGATGCTTGGGAAAGCACAGCAGAATTATTGAGTGATTCTGCTTTAATTAAGTGCCTCAGAGAGCTGGGATTGGTGCGGCCCTGTGCTTGGTGCCAGTAGCATTATTGAGGGGATGTGAAGGAACGGCTGCTGCCAGGGGATGATGGAAGTTACTTGAGGAAGAGAGAAAACTATTTTAATGCGGAGTTCCTTGGTAAAAAAATGGAGCAGTCACTTGGACAAAGCTGCAAACACACTGGGGGCATCTCTGGAGCGTTTAGCTCTGAGAAAGGAGACCTTTTATCAATGAGAGGAGAGCACAGCAGATTGTCTATAGGGAAACACACAGCACAACCTCTGCCTAGAGTTGTCACCATCTGAACCACCCAAGAGGGAGCAATTCCAACGGTCCAGACTTCTGAGGCTACTCCCTGCTGATATACTCATTTTCTAAGGAAGGATGGGTAAAACAGTTGACCCCTGCATGCTACAGTTTCTTGGTTATGAAAAAAAAGCAGGATGGAATAACCTTGAAATAGCAAACACCATGGAACTGGTGTACAGCATCCCTTAAGTTAATGGATCACAATACTAGGATTCCCAACACTGGAATTTGGCCATGGCTGGATCCTTGCACAGCCTTCTGCAAAGAGTATCATGATGGTTCCCATCTTCACACAGCAAAGCAAAGTCTGCCAGAGTCAGCATCACCAAATTAATCTCTGAATATTATACATAATATCATGTATAGTCATGTAAGTGACCGGTACACATAAAGTGCCCCTACAACTCCCGGGTTTCCAAGGCCCCATTTGTTTCTCCCATTACCACTCTGTAAAACAAAAACAAAAACAAAAACAAAACAAAACAAAACAAAACAAAAAAAAAAAAAAAAAAAAAAAAAGAAGGCCAGTGGTTAAAGAAAACCAGGAGCTCAAAACTGGAGTCATGGACTTTCAAAGAGCTTCAAGCCACATTTGTGGAAAATGCTGTCCTAGGGGAAGCCTTGGTAAAATATCTCCTGCAAAGTCAGGTGGCTACCAATAGTGTCTCTCACTTCATGGCTGTATTCTCTGTCTTTGTCCTTCCCATTCCTTTCTGGAATGAGGTTTAAAGCAATGCAGCTGTCACTGGTGGCATTCAGCTTGTAGAAAAGTTGCTGGAATGCAGTGGCTCCACAGTAATGCATCCACTCGTCTTGATTAAGTGACCATGTGTTATTGAGACGTGGGTAGAGCAGAGGCATCTAAGCAGAAGTGGTGACATTCATCTCACCTAAGAGCAGTGCGTTTGTTTCCATCAGGATGGAGCATCCAGATTCCTGCTCTAAGTGGGAGAGAGAAATTGATCCTTTCATAATGTAATGAACATTACGTTATGGATACATAACGTATATAATGTACATTACTTGGAACATACACTTGGAACATTCAACTGCAGGATGACATGAAGAAGCCTTAGCCCTAGCAATATCACTGGATATAAAAAGAGTCTAGGCAGTTAATTTGTATGGGTATATCTCTACTGCCTACAAAGAAAGGTAATTCTTACTTTGTATGTTCTGTGTAGGTATTTGTCCAAGGTCCCTACCCAAAACTGAGGACTAGTTGTAGCCAATTGTTCTGGTCATGCTGGCACAGGGGCAGCATGTGGCTTGTCTCAGTTGGGCAATGAACACATTTCCCCTTGATTTCTGGTCCCCTTGGGAAGGGACAGCAGTGTCCACTGCGTGTTGCTTCTCTCTCCCTCTGGTCTTGCCTAGATCATTGCTCTGTGCGTGTGAGTGGGGCTGGGCAGACACCCTTCCAGGTGCTGCTACTCGAAGAATGACCAGAAATGGTTGCTCTGAAGTGACACAAAGATGCCCTCAATTCTCAGCCCTCAATTTTAGGGCTTGGACTGAAAAATCTAGCAAGCAATACAGCAAATCATGCTGTATTTTGCCATTTTTGGATTTTCTTGTCACCTCATGCTTGAGTACAGAGAAGAGTTCTTGACTGTTCCGTAAAGCAGTGGTATGAGAGCCAAGGCAGCTTCCAGGGGAACAGATCCCAGAGTATGGGATATCCCCCCTGAAATTAGTACCATTAGTATCATTATTACCATGACTGAGATACTAAAGAGTATCAGGAAAATTACTCCTAATTCTCTGGTAATTAAAGACAGCTACAGCATTTTAGCCCTCTCTTGAGAGTCCCTTCCTGCCACAAAGAAAAAAGAAAAAATCCTACCACCACCACCAAAAAATATATTTTAGCAGAAAAAAAAGAGGTTACTACTATAGGGAGTGTGGCTGTGCTCCCCAGAGGAAAAAAAAAGCTGATGGAAAACTCTGGAGGAATTAGAAAAATCAATGATCCATTGCAAAGTCTTTCATGAGCAGTTGTGGGGCCGCTTTTCAAGTGCTTGGAAATGAAATGAACCTGTGGGAAACAGCTCCCTTGATGAACTTCAGAAGCTCCTTGCTTTGGTTCATATGGCCAAATTCCAGAAGAGATCAGGATACACCTCAGAAAGTCTAATTTGCCTCCTGGGCTATTTAAGCTCTGCTTTAACCTTCTGGGCAGTGTGATTGCACATAATTCAGCAGCTGGGTTCTCGTGCTAGAAATCACTAGATGTAATACACCTGAAAGTGAAGTGACTGTCTTTGTGCTGAACACCAGGACAGGCAGAAAAATGTCTGATATCAAGACAGGGGTTGTGAATATTATTGAGCTACAAGAGAACCTCCAATGCTACTTAACTGTAGGTGGCCAATCCATTAAACCCTTGGACTGCTTTTCAGTATATAAAAAAAGTGTGAAAATACAGTCTGGAAATATATTTGGATCTTTTGGATTGCAGATGCTATATAGACTCCAAGACTCCAAGATCAAGTGCTAATGGTTTGGAAATAGTGAGAGATGGACCTTGATCATTGTATGGACGAGCACCTCAAAGGTGCTCCCAAGCCTTGTAGGGATAAAGACAAGAAACTGCAGTAAAAGATGAACAGGCTCCAAGAGCCTTTATTGAAATTGAGGCATAGAGACATTACAGGACAGTCATAATCACAACACATATGTATTTGTTGTGTTGTTTCAATAGCCCAAGACTAGCATACAACTCAGTGCTGGAAGATACAGAAATAATCATGTTGCAAAGATCAGCTACAGTCTGCTTAAGCCAAAAGTGAACATGCACCTACAATACCTATAGCACCTACAGCACCCCATTTTCTGATGAACTCGTGAAGACTCTGGATTTTTGCTCTGCACCTTTAATTTTGAGGTCAGCCTACTTATTTCTGTGGTGCCCATAAACCTGCAATCTGTCTGCAAAGGAATAGGAGCACAGCATGGCCTGCTTTATAACTGTATATATACACAGAAACATAATGTTTCTCCCAGCATGCAGAATGAATGAATTCTTGAGTAATTTTTCAATGTTGCCTTTATGAGTTTCAAAGAAAAAAAAGTACTAATAAATAATTTATTCCAGTGAAATTACTATATACTATGCTGCATGCTGGGCATTACTCTGGCCAGTGCTTGAGGACTTGGACAGCTCCTTTTTACTGTACATGGTTATTTCTATTTTATTTAGGGGGAATCTCTAAAGTCTCTCTGTGTGCATCTACATACACATAAAAGGAGAGCAAGAGATGCAGGATAAAAAGTCATGTTTTCTATGTATATGTATATGTTTTCTAGATGTGGATTTGGATATATCCATTTTAGGTGTATATGCTCTCTTTATGACCCAGCATAAATATGGGATTCATGTCACCTCACTTTAGAACAGGACCATCCATTTGTAGTCATGAGTTCCTAGGGATTTTTTCTTTTATCCTAAAACGAGGGTTTAAAATATGTGAGATGAACTGTGTCCTGTTTTGTATGTGCATGCAGTGTAAGCACAGCCGATTCTAATTAGGTTATTGTTCATAATAAGATGATTTTGCATGTTTGTTTAATGTACACATGATGGTTTCTTTTGCTGGCAATGTATAGGTGAGTATTCAGCTGTGGGTGCTGCGTGTGTATATATTTAAACACATGACAAAACTATACTAGTGTTGTGTTACAAAATACAAGGTGATAGGAGGAAATATAAAGGAAGGGAAAGAAGATGGATCTCTCTTGAGCGTGTATCCTATTAGAAATATCGAAGAGTGAGGTTAAGGATTAGAGATCTCAGCTGGTCATAGCTGTTCAGGAGTTAAGGTTAGTTGCATGTTAGCACCTTGCTTTGTGTTACATGGTTTAGCTGTAAGGATCCCATCCACAAGACCCTGCCTAAAGGCAGCTTTCTCCTCCTTTCATCAAGTCCCATCCACTTCAGTGCTCACAAGGCTGTTGGAACACCAGTGTCTACATCCATTCTGGTGAAGCATCTGCTTTATGTTGGGATTTGGATCATGGAAATGGTCCCACAGACTGCAGTGGTTGACTTGCAAGTGCATGATTTACACCTAAGAGCTGGGGATGCAGTACAGCTACAAATGCAATGAGGGCAGTGGCTTGAGCTTAAGGAAAAGGGTTTTTTTGCCATCGACCCACCAATGTAATTAATTTCTATTTCTTATTTCTCTAACACCCTGGAGCTTACTTTCTCTATTTACTTTCTCTCCCTTTTGTCTATTCAGACTCAGAACAGAATATCTTTTATTACTTGTCCACAGTACTGAACTGTGCATAGCTTGGCAGGACCCTCCTCTCAGCAAGGGGCTCTCACAATACAAATAAAATAGCGCAGGTAAATGATTACTCTGCCACAGGGATAGTTCACTGTGATACTTAAATGAAACAAGCCACAAATTCATTCAGAGGTGAATGTGAATCAGCAAGTGCGGAAGAGCAATGCCAGCGATTTTTCCTTGATAATTCCAGCAACTGGTTGCATTCGTAAAGACAGATTAAACCCAAGAAGGAAGCCGGGGATGTGACATCCCTACAAGATCAGGTCTTAGGGACATGAGATTACAGCTAAGGGAAATAAAAAGAGGGGAATAAACAGGACTTTGAGTTGCTGCTGCTCTAGATTGCTGCTGCCAGTTGCTTGGGCACGTTCTGTATGATTACTGCTTCCAATTGAGCCCAGATCTGTATTTCCCTTAATGTGGCACGGCTGCTTCTCCTGACCTCTTTCACGCTGCCTATTACCTCAGCTCCGCTTCCCCTCCCTTCTGATCGAATTACTAAAGCACACAGTGGAGTCTCTTGGCTCAACAAAATTTAATGACAGCGATAACAGAGGAGGATAATAAAGATAAATCAGCTGCTCCCAGGAAGGGAAGATGAAGTGACAACAGAGTGAGTTAGAAGGCTACACCATGAAGTGACCCTGGCAAGTGCGTTGTCCTAGTCATCCTTTCATCTCAGTGTCTACCTTTCTTCTTCTGTTCAGGGAACTGAGTAGACAGGAGATGGGCCTGAGATTATAGAGACTAGGACTATGTTTGTGCCTTTGCTTCACCTCTTCAGCCTTCTGTGTCTCCTCTATGCTGCTGGTATGAACTTCATATCTCCTCCAACATCCAAACCAGTCCCTGTGTCTGCAATATCTGTACTGATCCCTTCCTCTTCCACTTCAAAGGCAGGCACTGACTGATCCTGGAATGACTGTGACTATCACAATTTCTTTTCTCACATTCACCATGTTTCTAGTTGCAGAACATTTGCTGTTTAATGATAATGCTTAAGAAAAGAAAAAAAGTCTAATTGCAATCGCATTCCTCGCTTTCCCCTTCCCACCAGGTTGTTAAATTGTCAAATGTTTGCTGCACCGACCTAAACAGCTGAACACGAAACACTGAGCTGTAGTTGAGACCTCCTGCAAGCTCAATAAACTTAATGGACATCCTCAAGAACTTTAACTGGCAAGATTTAGTTCCCAAGGAAGAAGGAAACAAACACCCGGAGCAGCTTTGTCTGCCTGTTGTCCCTCATTTTGCCAGAAACAGCTGTTCATGCTGGGATTAGCTCAGAGGTTTGTACAGAGCAGGGGCTGACTCACAAGAACAAAATCGGGAGATCATTACATCTCAGTGCAGGCTCCAACTGCTTCGGGCTGAACAGACAGAGAGATTAAATTAACTAGAGTAGGAGCCCGGTCTGCAGAAGTGCTGTGCGACTTTTCCATGTGACAGACCAGCAGGAGACGGGAGCAGGTCTGTTTTGCAGAGCAGCATATTGTGAGTCTCAGGATGGAGCTTGAATCAGGGGCTACAATCACAGCTGAGAGAAGAGGGGTGGTCTGTCACAAGGGTTATCTTGCTCCTGTGTATGTCTATGTATACCTGTGTATGCAAAAACACTTCCCATCCTTCCTCTAGCAGAGCCAGGGTTTATATGAGAAAGGCTAAGGCCCAGAAAAGGAGGAGAGAGACATTTATTTTACAAAGATCGTTCCCTACCAAAAAGCCCTCCATCTCCAGAGTTATTGTGCAACACTGTTGATGTGTGTAAGATGATGCTCACTGCACCCGAGAGGTGCTAGAGTCTACATGCATTTTTCTTCCAATTTTCTGTTTTTCTTCTCTGTCTTGCTTAAGAGGCATAAGCTTGGATGGTAAAACTCAGAGATCATGCTGGACCAACAGTAAGAGGAGGTAAAACCTTTGAATGGGTTGCATATACAGCGACACAAGACAGTATCAGATGATCACTCTCTTTTTTCATTAGCCATTGCCAAAAAGAAGAAAAAATGACTGCTCTACCCAATAGGATAATGCAATATGCTATGGATTTTCAGTTGCATTGTAACTGAAGAGCGACTACTGGTTTGGAGACAAAGTGTAGCTTTATGGAAATGAATATTCTAGCTACAAGGAAAACTGTGGAGGGGAAGAGAAGGGAAGAGAAGGGAAGAGAAGGGAAGAGAAGAGAAGAGAAGAGAAGAGAAGAGAAGAGAAGAGAAGAGAAGAGAAGAGAAGAGAAGAGAAGAGA
>JAWLRI010000771.1:1039580-1050990 GCA_034781795.1 Crypturellus tataupa
AAGAGAAGAGAAGAGAAGAGAAGAGAAGAGAAGAGAAGAGAAGAGAAGAGAAGAGAAGGAGGTTAGAAGGTATTTGTAACTCAGGGGCTCACCTGGTGAGAAAATAAACTGTGGTTGGAAAGAGCTCTTCAGCCTTCTCATATAGAGTGTGAGTAGCCCACAGGGCTGCTCCAGAGATAATCTCACTCTAGTTTAATGTATATGTGAACTCAGGGTCATCTTTCTCCGTGTTTCTGTCTTTTGGGCTAGGACTTCTTCCTCAGCTTCAGTCCTGTAACATAATAATAATAAATAAATAATAATAAAAAAATAAGACTTGAAATGATTAGTAAGCCCATTCCTCCATGATTAACTCGTCATTGCCTGAAACAGAGCAGTTTGGTCCATCATCACCTGCTCAGCACTGGCATTAAGTGGTTGGTGTTAAGTCTTTTAGTCTGCATTACTCAAGGAGTAAGTTGGCAGAGTCGTGGGCCAGTAACTAAACCACAAAACACCAAGGACCAGGAGAAAATCCAGAATTGACACTTGAGGGTTTAGGTTAACTGGGTCTCTCTGAGATAGCAACTATAAAATATCCAAGTACCTGGTGCCTTCAGAGCTCAGCTGAAGCAGGAGTTCAGGAGTGTACAATGGATTCCACCTTGATACACTACAATTAATGCTTTTAGAATATAATATACCTTTTAATATCAGAATGTGAGCCAGAGTTGTGTTTAGCTACCCAGCCTCAGCCCTTTGGACTTGCGTGGATGATGTACATATACTGGCACTGCCTCTTCTCCAGAGGAAACTGATAAAAGTTCATGTTTCCCCTGTGTTAAAGCACAAAGTGTTATTTTGGGCACCTTCCAGGACTAATTCATTGCTTGTCATCTTAAAAAGCGAGGGCAATATAAGGCTCTGCCACATGCAGTATTGATCCCCTGAGTTGATTAGTCATTGTATCGAATACCTCTGCTTTTCTAATCTAATTAATGCAAGATAAATACTTTGTGTTGGGGCCTGAAGTCATGTTCTAAGAGTAATCTGGGAGTGGGACTGATTAAAACGAGAAGGTTTCAGGGATAATTTATGGACTACTTGACACTGCTGGCAGGTTGGGCCACTTTGAAGGGCTACGTGTCGTCTGTGGCTAAAAAATGCCTCTTAGGAGGGCTACATCCAGATTTCATCCTCATCCCTTGGTATGACAACTCTTGGTTTCAGAGGGTCTATCTCCTGGGTAAGACGCTCTCTTGGGATTCAGGATATCTGATTTATTTTCTCACCAAGAGCAGCAAGACTGTATCAGAAAGAAGTTCCAGTGACTTCTACATAACCTTGAGAAAATCACCAGATCTCTCTGGAAATAGCTGTCATTCATAAAAATGAGCATAAAAGCATTCTACCTCATTTTTTAGGTTGGGCTTTCTCTTTGGCTAGTAAGCTTTTGCATAAATATGTAGCTCTTTGAACATCTGGACCTTGATCTTGGTTAAAAAAAAAAAAAGAAATAAGATTGAGATGTAGCTTAACTAGCTTAACTCCAGTTTGTGTCCATTTCAGTGCAAGTCTTGTTTTTTTGAGACAGGTCAATAATCTAGGAAAAAAAATCAAGAACTAGAGGAAGGAAGATGATGATATTGAGCACAATTCATCCATGAATTAGTTGACTCAGCCCTGCTGTGGGATAAGTCATTCACATGACATTGAATGGGATGAAGGGGAAACTGAAGCAGGACAAGTTTTCCTGGTCACCTAATGGGAAAGTGTACTGCCAAAATGGAGAGTTCCTGGAGATGAGTTTGGTTCCCCTTATCAGCTAAGGTCAATGCTGTCTCCTATGGGAAGAAACCTGTCTGGATGAATTTTCATAAGGGATTTTACTCCTCACTGCTCTGTGCCAGTGGGGGTTCCCATGACGTCCTGGCCTGGAAATAGGAAATTTGTCTTCTCTCCTCACAAATGGCTGGGTGTGTGGAGGGGAAGGGAGGAGTGGAAGGTTGGAAACCCAACGTAGTCAATAGAGACATCCGTCCTAAATGTGTCTGGGGACTCTGCACTGCTGAAGGAAGGGACAAGCATCTTGTCACCTGCAGGCAGCAGTGACATGAAGAAAGGTGCAGTGGGACGTGAGGGTTGGCCTAAGGGCCACCTCCCCTGCTTGAAATCACCCCATGCTTGGGATCACACAAGCTTCTTTTCAGGGACCGGGGAGCAGGGGTGCAGGGTCACTAATGGCAAAGGCAGGACTATTTATTCCAATTTCCTTCTTTTGCATATGAGTTTTCCCAGGCGAGTGCACAGCATCCTCAGCCAGGGGAAGGCAAGGGCAAGTTCAGCAGCCAGATGTAATTGCATTTTCCTCCACAATTGCCCCCAGGGCTGAGCCAAGGCCCTTCTGTGCCTGTCTCTCTCCTCTCAATGCATCATAGAGAATTGGTGTAAAATCCAGTTAAAAGGCCACTCTTGGGTCTCAGCTGCTGGAGCATAAATTGTGGATAAATTTCTCCTCTTCTGTATACGCCTGACGGGTTTTGCCTTCCAGCCCCATATGGCTAAGCTGCATTTCTTCCCTCCGCTTGGCCATTGGTCTCCGATCGCAGCCCTGTGAGCTCCTGGTTTGCTGCAGGCTTCATGTTTTACAGCAGCCAGCTATCCCCTCCCACAACGTGTGTAAAAGGGAGCCCAAGATTGATGGGGTGTTGGAGCGGGTAATCACAAACCCAGCTGCCCCAAAGTAGCCAAGAACAGACACGGTGTGGAGCAGGGGGGAAAGCGTAGTTGGACCTAAGGGAGCTTCGTAGGGTCCATCTATCACCGTTCTGGCAGAGAGATGCAATTTATACGGACGGAGCGTAAATCCTGTTCGAGTTGCACAAGACTCCAGCTGGGCTTGTCATCAGTATCGCCCTCTCTGTGTCTCACCGTCATCATTGCTGCTGCTTTTCTTTTTTTCATGGACGCAAGGGTTGCTCTCAGGGTTGTTTTGACTCTCCTTGATGAGGGTAAGACTTGTAAAGCACAATACTGTCTGTCTAAGAATGGATTTACTTGGTGTTGCTCTGGTTTGTGCTAGGTTGCATGCTGGTAAATAGCTGTCCCACTGCATCCCTTCCCCATAATCTACAGAGCAAGTTCCCCTAGATCTATTAATTTTCTTCCTGCTGTCTGATGGGAAACTTGTCTGCTGCTCCATCATCTTGAGAAAACTCTTTGCCTTTCACTCTTAAATCTTGGACCATGAAGCAATTAATTCCCCATTCTTTCATTCCCGTCATTGCACGATCACTCTTCTCTGCATTTGGACCATTCTTTGCATACCTCACTTTCCCCAATCAGTTTACAACGGCAGATTTGTTATTTGGTGAAAATCCAAAGACAAACGCATGGAGGGGTTCTACGAACTTGGAACAAGCTTCGGAAATAAAATAATAAATAAATGCTCTCCTCCCCTCCCCACACACACACTACGTGTTGCTTCAGCAAACTTTGAATAAATCACAGAGCTGTGCGGTAATAAATCTTTCATGAGATTAGGGCCATCTGAACTTGAGCGATTGTGTGGGGAATGTATAAATTTCACATGCAGATATAGTACAAAAAATCTTTAGATTAGTTATTAACTTTGGAAACACTTGATGAGTTTTGATTCATTAAGTGTTTCACAGTCTTGTTAATTTAATAAGTACCGATGAGGCTGTAATGTAAGACAACAATCAGTAATTTGGAGGGGGGAAAATAATAAAGTAGTCATTACACAGCAGAATGTTTAATCAAAGAATGTGGAAACTTACAGTTTCACATTAATTTGAAAAGGTTCGAGATTTAAAATTAATATTAGCTCTGACACAAGGAGGCTTTCTCTACAAGCAGATAGGACTTATATAATTGCTTAGAACAGAATTAAAATGCTTGTAATATTAATGGCTTCACCTCCTTTAACTGGATCCCCAGGCCCCATAGGAAGTATAGAAATAGTGTTAAAACAGTCATGGTCCTTCAAATCCCTGCGTAAAACACACCTGTGGAGTAGAGGGCTACCTGCAGCATTAGGGTGATAAATCACAATGCAATTAGGCTCCTGTTGAGGAAAGCACTTAAGCACCTGCTTAAAAGTAAGCAGGTATTGAAGTGCCTCCCTGAACAGGAAAATACATAGGGAGGAGATTAAGTGCTTTATTGAATTTTGGACTTCCAAACCCACTGACAATTCACAGCCTCAGCAGGAATAAATGGGATTTTCAAAAGAAACTTGAGCATCGACAAATGCTGAGAGCTTGTGAGTCTCGCCCTGGTTCTGGTTCCATTCAGAGTTGCCTCCTCAGGGTTACCTTGAGTTTCACGTAGCATCATTTCTTCCATCAGCTGTCTCCTGCCTGGTGGCTGGTCTGTAATCTATTTTGGGTTAGATCTGTCATTTTCACCCCGGAGAAATGTAAAAAGAAAACAAGGTTTCTGCAAGACTGAATCCCACGGTAATTTTGGGACTCCTTCCCTAATTTCAGTAAAATAAGACATAGTTAGAGACCTCGGTTATGGGTGTTGTGATGACTGATGGTGGACAGTGATGTCTGCTTGGGAAAAGCATTAAAAATATCATCCTAGAGGAGATCTGGAAAATCTACCCGGGAGACGTGTGCTGGAAACCTGTCTATGATACAGAATACTTCAACCTCAAGTTTGTTCAGCATATAGCAAGCCCCAATGGTGACAGAAGTGGTCAACCACTTGGCATTGATCCGTAATCAGGGTTAATAAAGGCCATATGCAAGTAGATCTATCCAGAATATAACTAGCATCTTCTATTCCTACAAAGGAACTCCCATATTTTGCCAGTCTTATTTTTGCCTTTTTTCCCTGTGCCCACTGCGAAGTGTTGCTCTGTGTTTGTGATCCAGTTTTCAGTGCTTCCTGCTTTGCGTTGACAGATCGTCTTTTTAACATTCTCCCAAATAGAGTCCTCACTATGACTTTTTTGTGAGTATTTTTATTATGTGCTTTCATGGCACCAGGAGCTGAATAATGATAAGGAAGCAAAGACGACTAATATTTATAAGGCTATTGCAAAATGCTATGTATCCTCAGGTGGTTATTTGCACAGTAAAGAGACTTATTTGGGGGGTGAATATTCTATTAAGTAGTTTCCAAATATATCTGTCTAGGTGGATCATTTGTAAATTCTACTGATTTTCCCACGAAGAAGGAAAGATTTTCCAACAAGAATTGAATACCAGATTTTTACACTGTGCTCCTTTAATGTAGCTTGGTACTTCTTGCTATGACAACTGTATTAATTTCATGCTATATTTGAGCAAATGAAAGGCAGATGTTGCTCTGTATTGACCTGCAGCATCATATACGGCTCTGGTCCTGCCAGCTCTGCCACGGTCTGTATCTGTGGGCACGGAGGAAGAGGGAGGTTGTGTTGTAGAGAGGGGAGATGGGTCACAATAGAATTTATCCCATTATTCACCAAAAGGAGATTTCTTTCACCGGAGAGTGAGAGTGGAAGGACTAAGTTTGAAGAGGAATCAGAAGTAGTAAACAAATCACAAAGCCTATTTTAATAATAGCTACAGATACAGGGAAAAAAAGTTGATGTACGGGAGGAAAGAATCAATTGATGGCTGAGACCAGTTTGATCCCAGGAAAGCTACTGGAAAAAGACCTGGAGGGAGTTGAGCTTTTTGTGCCTAAGTGTGTGTATATATTTGGCTGTAGCATGTGTGTACAGACACCTGATCGCACGTAGCGCTAAGTAACAGATTGTGACAACAGATAGTTTTGATAATTTAATTTAGTGTGCAATTGGATATTATTTTGCAAAGGAAAAAGCATCTGTTGCAGCTAAAGCTCTAACTGGAAGTTTTATCTGCTTTCAGATTATTAGACCGTCTTTGTATGCCCGGAGTACCTGAATCAAATTAAAGGAAAGAAGGAAAGACAGGTCTTGAATTTCTCAGTAATGACACTTTGGTCACCTGCAAACGTCAGGGTCTATTTTTTATTTGAATCTTTTTGAAAAATTATGAAAGCTCCTATTGAGACAGAAAAGATGTGCATAACTTAAATATAAAAGCACAAAAATGAAACAGTCTCCCTCCCTAAATTCATTATAGACAACCCATCAGTTTGAATGGCTCATGGTATGCATGGATAGATGGTTTAAGTAGAACACATCAGATTAGATCAGAGAGTGAAGCTTAGGCTTTTGGGTTACTTTGAATAGACATAGAACCCAACTCTGAGCCTATTTCATGCTAGCCCTTTAAGATATTTTAGGTCATCAGCATAAGGTGAAAAAACAATGAATGTCCAATCCCCAGTGAGCAGATTGCGTTACTCTGAGGAAGAAATGGCCGTTGGCAAGTTATCTAGACCTTTATATTTTATTGAAGAAAAACACCTCAGAAAGATAGACAATCTCTTCGCAGCAAAGATAGGAATGAGCTCTTGAGACCTGGTGGCTTCAGAGGGACAGGGGGATATCCAGCTCAGCAGGGCAAGTTGTCTTTGTCCTGGTGGGGTTGTCCATGCCGCAGTTTGGGAAGTCCTTGTCTGTGGTTGGGTCATAGGCCTACATAGAACCTTTGCATCTCTTCTAGAGGGAGGAAAGTCTCAGACATCAGATTCATGGAGCACATGAGATGACCACGCAAAGCCAGGGGATACAAAGATCTGGGACCTTTCAAATCCAACATTTCCCTACCATCTTCCTGGGAATGCAGGAGCTCGCACAACACGCAGCCCTGCTCTTTGACCCTTGGGAAAGCAGCCTCGAGCTGTCGGGGACAGGACCAAGGGCGCTCTCAGAGCATCACGCTCGGGGATGCCGCAGGGTAATTGGATAAGTCAGTGCGTAGCAGCAGCGCTACCGATCGGGGCGGCTGCTGCTCTGAATATTTGCAAAGCAGACGCTGGCCCGGAATTAATTCCATCTGTTTCAGAAGTGGGGAGCGTGTCGCGTGTGTTATATAATGCCAGGGATTTCACACTGAGCTGAGCAGTCTCGATTCACTTTCCAACAAACTCTGCCTTCCATAAGTCATTGCAGGACAGCTGTCCCAGAGAGAGCAGTCTGTTCCAGGCTGGACAGATACCGCGATCCCGTCCAGGTTGGCAGACGGGTTTCTCGAACAAACCCTGCAGGAATTCCTCAGATCCTGCTATAGCCCCAAACCGTATTCCTCACACCAACTGTGATGACTTCAAGGGGACAGTAAACACTCCAGCCTGCTGTTCTTCAGAGCTGCCAGACCCTGGCTGCCTCTTCAGCCAGAAGAGAAAAGTAAGAAGTGTCTTCAAACCCATTTACCGCATGTATATGCTGAATATACATTTCTTGACTGTCTCTTTACATTACCTGCATGGAGAGCCAAAGCCTGGCATTCATGGATAGCCTGAAAACTGGGTGTTATGTGTCTAAGTGTGGCTTAGACATCATAGTTTTTGGGATGATATGTCCTGACACATGACAATGGTCAAGAAAATATATATATATTTTTGCAAGAGACAGTTTACATATTCAGAGAAAACTAATTAAATGAAAATATCACCCCATAGTAGATCAGCTGATATGGTTGGAAAAGATAGACATGCGTGTAGAAGTGGAGCCCCCCTCCAAGGCTATTCAAGTGTGTCCCCACGCTGTGCCTGGTTTTCAACTTTGGAAATAACTAAAAAAAAAAAAAAAAAAAGTATGTTTTACTATTTGCTCTTTCTATCAATATGTTATTCACCAGGCAACAAAGTTATAGAGAATCAAAAATGTGTGTTGGAGCAGGCTGGTGGGCTTATGGTTGGGATAGGTGTTGGAGCTACATAGCATAAATTCCCTTGAGTCCCTGAGGACACCACAGCTTTTACTAGATAAGTTCATTCCTGTTTCTGTCAATTTTCCTGTTTCTGCTCATTTCTGTTTTCCTGTTTGGGTTTTACTCACTTCTCCCTTTTTCCTGTCCTCCCTCCACATTGCTCCTTAAGTTTTTTGGAAGGGTAAGCCAGACAGTGAAGGCTCCATGCGTTTCCTGCACGTTGAGTTTTCCAGACAGCTGCCTTTGCCATCCAAACCCTGGAAATTAGATGTGAGATAATCTTTAGTCTGACTAGTTTGGCAAACTTAATGTGCAGCCACATAAATTATTCTCCCTCCAGGCAATGGAAATGTTGGACTGTCTTTCTGCCAGCGACATGGGCATATTTACACAGGGTGCCTCTAACCAGAGAGCATCTGAGGGCTCTGTCTCCCATCATGTTCCCCTGAGCATCCTCCCGCCTTGGATGGGATGCAAAGCACAGGCATGGATTGCAAGATCCATATTACTCAATGTACCACCCATATGTGACATATAGTACATATAGGACTGCATAATACCACCATAATGATAGAGCATCATCTGGCCAGACATCAAATGTTCAGCTCACATCTGCATCTTGCAATCATCATGTGAGCTCGTGGGTGGCAGACACCCACCAAATTCCCATCTTCAAGCATATCCACGCACAAGTGACTGAGCAGAAAAGTGACTTGCCATGAATATGACATTTGTTTGTATACTCGTAAATGTACCATGTGCTTCATTACGTGATGGGAGAGACACATCACACGTGTACCTCAAACGCACATAATGCGTGTCTCTCACGCGCTCGTGCAGCATGTACATTTATAAAGCTATATACATAACATTTTTACAGCAGGCGCAGGAACATATGCCTAGTACATATGGATATATATCACAAGCACAACACACATACAGAATGGGCACGCTACGCTGGGCAGAAGGAAAATGCTGGCTCTTTTCCTCTATCTGCAGAGGAAGCTCCTTCTTGGAGTCAGCTTTGTTCTCTTTTATTAGTTTTCTGGAAAAGGCCATGCATTACAGATGTCAGCTCATGTGGTATGGCGTATTCCTTGCCTTTTCTTAAATAATTGCCCCTAAAAAATCATTTGTCTTGGAGGTGTTTTTATGCAGAACCGGAGATTGTAAGCCTGAAGGGGAACACATAAAAATAAATCACAGGGCAAATGGTGAATCATGCATTAAAGCAGGCTGGAAGTTGGGCTTTTCATAGTAATAGCCTCGGACAACATGCAGTATGCCAGCGCTTCCAGTATCGCCAGAGCTTCCTTGTCCAAGGAATCATGTTGCTTTTCTTGTCTCTTCTGCTCTCCAGTCCTTTCCTTTATGTGTTAGAATTCTGATTTCCTTTGTTAGTGCCCAATATCTGTATAAAAATAATCTATTCAGATACTGTGTATACACGTCCACATGGTTAACATGGGCTCCCATCTCCTTTCCACTGATTACATGGGGATTGCATAGATGTACTGATATATTTCAGGGTGCACCTCTATACTGATGCATCTAGATCTGTGCAGCATTGTATACAGATGCTGATAGATCTGTTTGATCATATGTCTGCTTAGTTAATGTAAGAAACTTCAAGGCATTTGTTTAGCTAACAAAATTCTCTTTAAAGCAAAATAAATGTCAACAGTCAAGAAAAAAACGCTCGGGTTTCACTACATTAGTTTTAACATATCGGTGCAAGCTTTGCATGTAGACAAATCCAAAGTATTGCAATTTGGCTTTTGGAATCACAAAAGATGGGATCATTAGAGAGGTTTATTTATTTATTTATCTTTGTATTTTTTTACATAAATGTTATGTCACTGAACTGAAAAAAAGTGATTTATATCAATAAAGTTTTGCTCTATTTTGTGTAATCCATAGAACTGGAGGTCATACTTTTACCATATTGTTACAAGAGGATCAACTTCAGAATGAAAGTCGAGATTTTAGATTCAGTGCCTACTGCAGCTTTTTTTTAAGTTTATTTCATTTTTACTAGACAGTGTGAATAAATGAAAACTAAAGGAAAGAACTGCAGAGAAATTTTGTCTAAAGAAGAGTGAGTCTTTGCCTCTCTGCAAAGAGCATTTGCAAAAGCAGTCCTGAATGCTTTGTATCTCATCACCAACACCTAGAATATATTATCAGCATTTCGGAGCTGGCTGTAGCATGTGCCCTGGGGAATAAACACAGTGGTGCAGCTAAAATGGGGATCTATATATAACATCACAGAAGGTGAGCTGCAACTTGTCAGGTATTTTCTCTAATGAAGGTTGATCTCTAGGAAGTTAGCACCGGGGAGATCTGCAGACCAGATGCTCAGACACATAGTCCAGGGAAGTTTAACTCTATAGTTTCTCAATAGTTACTCTATAGTTACTCTAGTTCTCTATAGTTACTCAATATTGGCTCTGCATTGCCCTTTATGACACAGAAGTGTTGGAGGAAGTTCTTAGTAGCATCTCATCACTGCGGTTCTGCACTTGTCCCAGTCCAGGATACAGCTGCACTTTAGCAATTGGCAGTCTGAGATCTTGCTCCTTGTCTGATATCCCCTTAGCTCTGTGATCGGCTCAAGCTCTCTGATCTGGGTCAGATCAAATTGATTCTATTGGAAGGTGGTTCCCACAAGAAAAGTCTCTGAGAGATCATTAAGAGCTGGTGTTTTATGGAGGAAAAGGGCTGCTTAATAACCAAAGAGTTCTGGAAGCAGCAGGTGGAAGTCAGCAGCTCTTGTGCATGAGAAAAGGAAACCTCCAGATATATTTAGCATAGGAGTGAAAACAAAAATTTCCCCATCTATCCCCTGAAAAACCTATTGTCAATGAAACACACATGACTTGTTTTCCCAAAGTACCAAACAACCTTGGTAGAACTGCAGCAAATCAGCTCGGTATTTGCATCCTTGAACCTCAATGCTTTTGACTTCCACATGGACCTCTTGATTTCCAGGCCTTGCTATTACTGTCTGAACCCTGAGATGGTCTCACCTTTCTCTCTTTCTTCTCTTTGCCATTGGTGGCCTGTACTCATTTTTCATGGTGCTACTGTTCCTGACCTTGGTCCTAAAAGTTATCTCTATATCTGACATACAGCCCACAGCATGGGCAGTCCACTAAACTTGCCCCTTTTCAGTTCTGGGATGGATCAACTGCAGAAAATGACCCAGGAACAGCTGTTTCCCAGATGTCTTTTCAAAACAGCATGTTGTAAGGGTCCATTCCTTGTCCCTCCAACTGGCTTTGAGCAATTCCTTTCATTTATGCATTCTTTCCTCATAGTTAAGCTCTTTCTTGTTGGCCTGATGGCTAATTAATTCCTCCTGATCTTTGTACTTCTTTTTCTTTTTCTTTTTCTTTTTCTTTTTCTTTTTTCTTTTTCTTTTTCTTTTTCTTTCTCTTTCTCTTTCTCTTTTTCCTTTTCTTTTTCTTTTTCTTTTTCTTTTTCTTTTTCTTTCTCTTTCTCTTTTTTTCTTTTTCTTTTTCTTTCTCTTTCTCTTTCTCTTTTTCTTTTTCTTTTTCTTTTTCTTTTTCTTTTTCTTTTTCTTTTTCTTTTTCTTTTTCTTTTTCTTT
>JAWLRI010000771.1:1051090-1067064 GCA_034781795.1 Crypturellus tataupa
CTTTTTCTTTTTCTTTTTCTTTTTCTTTTTCTTTTTCTTTTTCTTTTTCTTTTCCTTTTCCTTTTCCTTTTCCTTTTACTTTTCCTTTTTCTTTTCCTTTTCCTTTTCCTTTTTCCTTTTTCCTTTTTCCTTTTCCTTTTCCTTTTCTCTTTTTTGAAGCAGTCAAAGTAATTTCCTGGCTGAATATTTGCTAGAGCACTTGTTGTTTGCTATTCAGCACAGCTTCTGTTATAGCTTAGGCAGCTACCCATTGCAGTATGAGCAAACCATAGAAATAATCAATGACAAGTAGCTAATACGCAGCAAAGAGGCGATTAGCTTTTGACGTAATAAGCTGACTAATGCTTGGGACCCTTGGAGTTCTTCCTGATTTTGGCATTGCTTTCACTGAGACACAGCAATCCATACCACTACCTGGCATAAAACTGTATAATAACAACAAGAGGATTAGGGACTCTAAATTAATTAATGGCATAAAAAAATTTGAGAGTATGTGCCAGGTTTTTTACTGCAGGTTCTATTATTATAAGAGCAAAAAACTTGCAGATATCAGCTCTGTCTCTTCCAATTGGCTTTCAGTGTAGTCATATTTGATTATCTCAGATACATACAATACATACAATAATCATGTCAGGGCAAATAGATTCATGTCAGGGCAAACATTAGCAATGGGTATAATGTGATAGAATCAACTATGAATTCAGCATTCAACCATTGAGCTTTTACACCTGTAGTCAGTTTGGCAAATTCTTGGGACCAAAACCAGAGTTTGTGAAGCTCTTCTCTCCCACCTAGAAGTGTTTTCCATTTCAGTGACTCTCTCTGCTGCTTTAGAAGCTCTTCATGGATGCACCCCTATTTGTCTTCCAGGCTTTCTTATTTCACCAAAAAAAAGGACATAGGTGGATGATAGGTAAAGTTCTAGATATCAAAATGGAGGAACCCTTGATCCATTAATAAACAGAACACCTAGGGCTTTCTTTGGAATACATTTGTCCTTTGTTTAAGTGAATTTGAACAAAAGACTCTGCCAGCTTATTTATGCAAAGGTGTAGGAAATTCTGGACAGCATTTACACCCATGGAAAAATATATATTTTTATGTGTACTATGCTTCTCCAGAAGTCTTCCAAAGAAGTATGGCTTGTGTCCAGATAAACATACAGAATAGATATACTAAACATTGGACTCCAGCAGTGTCAGACAGCATCACTCTTGCCCCGGCCCCAGTGTCACTTCCTAATGTACAGATTTTAATTTAATTTAATTTATTTTTTTCTCTGTTTACGGGCTATGGGAAGAGTGTTCAGGAGAATATTCATGCACAAAACATGCGGACTCCTCTGTTAATGTTGCCTGCTTGTAAGTCTCTGTTCTCCATCTGCTGCACAGCCTTTCATTATGCAAATGACGGAAGCTTGCTTAAAGTTTATTTCTTAATTTAATAAATGTAATTTAATAAATCCTAATGTAATACTTTCCTAGTGAATGAAAGGATAGCTCACCACTTAAACAGCATCAGCTGCCAGCTAGACAGCCCGCTTATTCACGAGGATCTCAGAATGCTTGAGGGATTATTTTTAAAGAAGGCAGGCAAGGCTTTGACAAGCCAGATCTGTGGTCCAGCTATCCTTGTTCCTTCTGATCGTGGCAAGGCATAAGAATTAATGGACTTGTCTCCAAAATGTAGGGAGAATAAGGACCAGATGGCTGCAGCGCCATGCAAGCAAGAGGAGGTTACATATAGTATGACGCTATATGTGGCTTTCTGGTTGGGACTGCAGTGTTGCATCATGTTGATCTCCTCTGTGTGCTTCTGCTCAACACATTTCACAGTTATTTGGCTCTGCTTGTCAATAAAAGAAGGACAGGGCGAGAATTGCATATATTTGCTTTGTTGTAATTAAATTCCTGGTGCATCCCCCCCACCCCAAGATTTGAGTGTGTAATACACCAGAGAAAGGTGTTTCAGATTATCTTCTTTTTGGACACGAGTGGAAATAGCTTCTCCGGATGATCCATGTTTCCCAAAGAGATCCACAGAATATGATGGAATTTCAATACTGCAAGGGAGAGCAGGCTGTTGTAATCATCTTGTCTCATCTCCTGCAAAACAAGCACAAATTAAATCAGGGACTTCCCTGAATTAATTCCTCTTTGAACTAGAGCAAAGAGCTAACAGACTCTTAAATCTTTTTAACTATCCTAAAGTGTGTCTTCACCAAAGGGACACATTGAGCATCCTGGAATAGAAGAAAAATTAGCAGAGCATTGAAGACCAGGATAATTCATATCCTGATCTTTTACTAAGATCCAAAAGCTAAATCCAAAGGCATCCTGTCACATCTTGCATCAGTGAATCCTAAAGGAGCTTTAGGAGGTCTGTGGAGAGATAGTGCCAGGAGAAAAGTCCACTGAGAGGCACAGATCATAAAAGTGGCAAGGAAATCTACTTTGCATCTTGTTCTAGGACATTTGAAATATTTAATATGGCAGTTTATCCTCTCTGTAATCTCCTGAGATTTATATTTCCCCAGGATTGTTTAGACAGGATGTGCAACTGAGGGGTTGATCATGTGTCATCTGCAACATGGGGACTGTGTCAGCTGAATCAATGATGGCCCTTAAGCTCTCGTTAGTGACTCATCATTAGGTCTTGCTCCTAGTTGCAAAAAAATTCAAAGCTGTTGCCTTTGTGGCTCCGGCAATCCATCCTAACCCATTCGGTTTTAGCTTGCAGCAAGCTGGGTTACCTTCAGGTGTTTGAAAGTAGGTAACTCAGTCTGTTTGACTGAAGAGATTGTGACAAGCAATTTGCTTTGCAGGTTAGAAGGGAAAACAGGAGTGAGAAATGGGACATGACTTGTGACGTGTAGCATCTACCACTGGCACAGTGGCATCCAGAAGAAAATGTTTCATCGCTCCATTAAACAAACTCTCCATGTGCTCCAGCCCAGTTGGTGACTTTTTGGCAAAAGTAATGGGTAAAGAAACAAGAAATCTCATTAACTGATCTCCCTTCCTGCAAGGGCAACTACACAGATGTCTGCTGCCATGAGTGAGGACCTCACTTGGAAGGATGGAAGGGCTCTCTTTGAGTTCAACATTTTGTCCTTTTTTTCTTGTTAATTTTCATTTTTGCACCATCATCATAAAAAAGCAACCTCCCCCCAAAAAACTCAAAAACTAAAGGCTTTTCCCCATAATGAATCCTGGGTGCAGAAATATGCTGAGAAGACCATTGCTCAGTGATAAGATATGCATGAAAAAGCCAACATTCATATGCCATAGGAGACTGTGCAGCTAGTTTTTTATGAGACACTTACAAGGCATGTATTTTTTCCTAACAGATACAGTTGTAGTGTTTTCGCATCATTCAAACTTTTCCAGGAGCACTTTCATCCTCATATTAATATTTTACTTATACATGCAAATTTATTGTCACTGTTTGGGGAAGACAAGGAGATCCAATTTATCTTCATTTTAGTTTCTTTCTCTATTCCTCCCATAGGAAAAAGTTTTTGCCTCTGTGTGAGGAAAAAGAAAATGAGATTTTTCTTGCCAATCAGAATAAATGAAGATGTTTTTCTTTGCAAAAGCCAAGCAAGTTTTGTAAACAAGGTGCTTTTTTTTTAATGTAAAAACTTCTAGTCTCTATTGTAAAGCTCAGTTTCCATTTCGATATATGGAAAAAACATCACCATTTGTCTCTGGCATTGCAATTTCATCTGGCTGGAGTGAAAGGCTGGGAACCAGGAGTAGTAACCAATGTTGTTGCCTGGTGGATGTCATCACTGGAAGAGTACATGAATCACTGAGTTATCTCACATCTTGGGGAGGTACATTGTGTCCACAGTGTGAAGAAGATACTCCCAACAGCAGCCTAGTGTACTGGGTCTGTGAGGAGGGAAGCTCTTCCAGGGGGGACACAAGGCACTCAATCATCATGAAGGTCTTTTCCAACCATAATGATTCTATGATTCTAAGACTTGCTTGCACCTAACCCCCCAACATTGCTAATACCACCTTCCCTGCACATGTGTGGAAGGTCCTACACGTATTTTATAGGTTCAGTTATAGCATGATTGCTGACTAGATATGCCTTCTTGCACCATAATAATTTCATTTTCTCACCTTTTCATTCAATGGGGATGAGAGATGACGATTCCCTCATCCCCCTCACTCTCCTTTTCCTCAGAAGAGGCTCATTATGCTGCTTGCTGTCCCATTGACTTTAGGGTTATTAGAGAGAGAAAGGAGAAAACCGATCTCATGTCTGAGTTTGAGTGTGTTGGAGGAGTATTTGGGAGCTCAGATATTTACGGTCCTAACTTTTCCTCTTAATTTTCAACAATCTAGCAAATCCTTATCTATTTCCTGCAGATACGTACAACAAGCAGGCATGGCAAAGACGTGTCCGGATAGTGTCAACATCTTGGAAGGATGTTGAACTCAGAAATCCTTTCTGCTCCCCTGGGAGGCAGACCAGGGCAGTAGGGGTGTTATGTGGGAGAGAAGTGTTAGAGTCATTGCAATTTTCTGCAAAAAGGAAAAAAAAAAGAAAGAAAAGAAAAATCCTCCTTGTGTCAGGTTAAACTGTCATAGGGGACATGATAGGCCTTTGGGTGAGTGTAAAGCATGGAGACTTCCCAATCAAGGCACAAGAAGGGCAGAATATTTGCGACTGAAGAAACACTTATGCTACTGCAGGTCTCATCACACCAAGAAGGTGCCTTGGTCTGTCTCTTGCTGCTTGGTTCTTCTCCACTGGGGTCTTAGTGGGACAAGGTCTATCCTCCCAAATCCTGATATGCTCAAGTAGTGATATGTATGGGTTCCTACCCCAAATGAAGATATAGCTAGTCAAAAACCATGTGTCTTATAGCAGCCTTCTAAGACCAAAGTAAACATGGAACATGTACAGGCTCTGGAAACACCTAGGAACCCAATATGTGTAGATGCAGAATAAACAGGGAAAGACACAGCACGAATTGATGGGCTGTGAGGGGGAAGTTATCACATCTAATAACTCCTGAGGATTTAGCACTAGGAGAAGCTGCCAGAGCTCCAGCAAGGAGCTGTCATCGCCATCAGCGGGAAGACTTGGCTCATCCCTTGCTGACCCTGTGTCTCTGGCAGCATCTCTCTGCATTCATCCGGGTCCTCGCGGTGCATCGGGAAGAGAGAAGCAGCACCTTTACAAGGAATATTTCTGTAGACTGCCAAGGAAGCTCTTTTTCTCCACTGGCAATGGACAATGCTTTGTTTTTCCATCTGGGTCTGATTTGGGCTTGCTCCCTCAGATTTGGGATGCAGCCAGTTGGTCCAAGATGGAGAGGGATAGATGAAGGAAGTGTCTAGGCTGTATCTTTTCCCTAAGTCACCAGCGTATGATGTCCTTTTTTTTTAGGGCTGCTCCACATATTTCTATAGATTTTTCCCCTCAAAGGGCAATATTAAGAGGTTGTAAGGGCTGCAATTGCTTATTTGCAAACACTTTGACATAAGATTAACCAGACTGGAAAAAGAGCAAGAGAGAATCTTGATTTTTATGACAGGGACAGTCTGTTCTTAGGTGCCTTTTGGGTGCTTATGGAGACAGAGGTTTTATCTGTATCTTGGGGCTGGCCTTTCAGAACTGCTTGGTCTAGATTTCTGAGGGAAGATGCATAAACCCCATAATACTGACTGTCTTGAGCGCTCAGCAATTGCACATCAGAAGAAGAGATTAGAGCCTAATTGGAATCAAACTTTCGCCAGCAGGGACAAATCTGCATAAATCCTCTGGGTTTGGCTTGGTAGTAGTTTGGAAGTAGCTTCTCAAAGGGCCCCATATCTCGTGTGGTGAAAATCAGTGCCCAGGGAATGGAACTGGGCCTGATGGAAGGTTATAATGTTTTCTTCTGTCTCAAATAATCTATGTGACCCATGATTTTTCACTGTGGGCTAGATCTCAAGTCATTTAAGTTTCTTCTTCCCTCATACATAAGAAGTAGCAGCCCTCTATGTCCATTTGTGCATCTGGATGTGAAGGTGCCCAAATATCTTTCAGATTTGGTTTGAGGTGATTATAATGACCCCTGCAAGAATGATAAAATCTGTGACATTTGATAAGTATTGAGTTCCTTCTGGAAAACCAAAACAAAACCAAACAAAAACTTTTATCCCTCCAAATGACATGGTGCACTGTAAAATCCTCCCCTGTAGGGTACTGTGGGGTGAGTTATGACTCTGCAATGAGTTGTCCTGGGCTCAGAAGATCTGCTTGGCTGTTTTGCAGTGGAAAGGTATGGAACTGTGTTCTTCTCTGTCTTGGACTTGGTCAATTGCCCTCCAGCCAGGGAGGGACAGCACTGCTGGATGTAGAGCACGAACACAAACCAGCAATATCTTTGGTGTTCTGAAACCTAAGAATGCCCTGTCCTTGGGCTGAGAGCTAGTTACTGCCTTTTCTTTGCCTTCAAGAGCTTGGAGATGCCTCATCTAACCACCCTACCTCCAGCATGCAGAGCTTGGACCCTCCTAAACCTCTTCCTGCATGTTCCCACACTTTTGGGTTGCAGTCGTTACTGTTTATGACTTTGGGCAAGTATTGAAAGATCCTGGAGTCAATGGCAATGCTTGTGACTCAAGGACAGACAGAACGAAGAGGACACCATGCTATTTCTGTGGCTCTTCCCAGGCCAGAACAATGATCCCTCTGAAGGAGCACACATCCCAGCAAGAGCCTCTAGTAATTATGGTGAGGAATGACAGCATATTTAGATTGCGTTGTTGCAGTAGGAAGAATGATACTCTGTGTTGTCGCCTTTCAGTCCAGTTTGTAAGGATTAATTACCTTTCCAGGATTAAATTTGATCAATCATTTACGCTGATGAAGAGGACACCGTGAAAGATTTTTCAAGCCTCTCTCCTCCCCACTATCCTAAAATATAAAAAATGAGAGCTCTTGTCAAGAGGTCACTGGAAAATCAAGTTTCAGACAGTGCTATTTGTTTAAAACTGACTCCAGTTCCATTCATCTCCCTTTTATGCCATCAGTAATACAAAAGATAATGACATTGATGAATATTGCCCCATGAATGCAGGGAGGAGCCCAGTGGGAAAATGAGTCATTATCTCTCCCTCCCTCCACTTCCAGGTGTAACCTTCTGTCCATGCCTTAGAGAGGTCCCCAGTGATTTATCGATAGGATAATCTGATTTTGGTAATTAAAATAGATTTTCAGCGTAAGCTTTGTAAATACCCTGGTCCAGGGTCAGCTTCCAAAGGGGTGGGAGGAAGGAGAAATAGGGTGACCAAGAGGAACAGCATAAGAGCACAAGAGCCTTGTGTGGTGCCTGGAATTGATGCTGATCCCGGACACAGTGCAGGAGCAGGAAGGCACCGCTCCCCAACCTAGAAGCCAACGTTGTTGTTGGACGAAAGCAGAACTGACTTAAAGCCGGATTCCGGCATTATCGACGCCGGCGGCTCCAAGGGCAGCCAAGAAAAGCAGCTGTGGCCGGGAGCAAAATGTTGTTAAGAAGCAATGTGGAAAAGAAACAGAAGGAGGAACTGACTTCTTGGGAGAGCTCCGGGGACTGTGATACGAATCTGGACACTGAGGTCTTCTCCAGAGTGTGCAGTCGGCAGAAATTTGTCTGCTAGTTGCTGATATGGCAGGGAGGAAGGAGGGGAAAGCGTAGTATCTGCCTATCTGTCTGCTTCAGGCGACAGGGCTCTACTCATCCATGTGCTCCTCAGAGAGGCCAGCTCCTCCAAAATCTCCCTACTTACCCTTTGAGGACAACCTCTCCTTGGGGCAGGATAGAGTGATGGGATGCAAGGCTGTCTGGGTTCACACAGAACCCCACAAAAAGTCTTCTGCTTTGAGGCTCATTTTGACTGATTTGGGTGATGTAAGCCTGGACCAATGCTTTGCTTTATTTTTCTAAGCAATCTGGAAGATGGTATATGTCACAGCCTGTATAGGAGAACTACCTTTGAGTTGAACTCATTCTTGATTAAGGAATTTACCCCCTAGACTCTTCTTCTCCTCTGGGCTAGTAAGGCGAGCTCTTGTGGGAGATTTACATGTTGAGAGAGGCCGAGAGCTGTCTGCAATTGGAGCAGAGAAGATCTTCAAGCCCGAGCTCCTCCATCTTCTTCTTCCTCAAGCCAAGCTCTTAAATAATTCACTTTTGAGGTTGAGAACATGACAATCCAGCCCACGCACTGGCTGCTTTCTGCTTCTGAGCCACTTTTCTAAGCCTACCCGCCTTTACAGCACAACTTCCATTAGCCGATAATCTCACCGTACAACCTCACCGATTGCTTTTGGGAAATCTAAGTGCATAACATCTATTACATTTCCCTTGCCTACCTTGGCAGTAATACTGTAGCTTCAAAGAACTCCAACAAGTTAGTTAAGCAAAAGACCTCCTGCTTGTAAATCCATGCTGGCTGTCTCCTCTAATCCAATTATGCTCTACAAGGTGCTCTCTCACTAAATCCTGAAAAATTGTTTCTGATATTTTTACCCACAATTTATGTTAAGCTACTCGGTGTATAATTGTTTGTCTAATCGCATGTTCCTATTTTTGAATAATGGTGTTCAGTTTGACATTTTTGCAGTACTCCCGTGTCATCTGAGAAGCGCTAAAGTATTATTACTTAAGACTTCAAGCAGTTGTGTGCTTGCTGCTTCCAAAGCTGGTGGAGTTAAGTTAGTTGCACCTGATCTGTGTTGGTCTAAGGCTTTTATTGGCCACTAGTCAGCTGAACTATCTTCCTATATAACTATACAAAGGAATGGATGGAATAGTATAAGTATTAATCCCCGTAGTACTCCCTGTAGTACTGGTACAAGGACAGGGAGAGGTGGGACTTATTTAAAGCAGGGAGAAACCTGAGCAAAGGAAGTAGAACTTTGTTCAGAGGATCTTATTGTCAGTACAGAGGTGTAATGAACAAAGAAAACCTTATTGCTATTTTGGAGGTATAATGAACAAAGAAGAGAATGGGTCTCTCAGAGCTCCCACCAAGGCATAGAATTTTTTTCAGGTTAATAAAGTCCAACCTATAATCTACCTCACCTTGAAGTTGTGTGCATATTTAGAGGAGGTAATAAACAATGCCAGAGGAGGGAGGAGAACAGGTGGAAATTTATTCAGTATATATGAATATACATATATATATAGACACACTTGCATTGTGGAGATATATTTTCTGTTTTCAAAGACAGTAGCAATTTCAATGTAGATGGCTGTCTCTGAAAGCAGGATCAGTTGAGAATATTTTCACACAGTCCTGGCAGGGAGTTCTGTTGGAATGTCACATCATCGCATAACCGAGATTTAGTGAATAATCCGCCATGTACAATCTAGCAACAGGATGATTTGGAGCCAGATGAAGAAAAGTGGCATCCTCTCATTTGCAGCAAGGCAACAAAAGGGATGAAATTTAAGTGGGGAGCAACATATGCTTCTGAGCCTTAAATAGACTAGTCTTTTAAAATTAAGAGGAAGGGCAGTGATTCCTCATGTTGGAACCCTTCCTAGACAAATATCACATTTGCAATCTTCCGCCTTTCCTTAAAGTTTAAGAAAAAAAAATAAAGGAAAAAAAAAGAACAACTTCTCTACCCCTGTTTCAAATAGTTTCCCTCTCGGTCTAGATTTTTAACCTCTACAAAGGATTAAACAATATCTCCCCAAAACAGTCATCAGTTTGGAGAATCAAGTTTGGGTTAGTTGGAGCCATCACAGCACCTTTTCTTGTAGTGGATTTCTTAGGTAAATGCAGTGTAAAATATATGGATTATGGCCTCTAGGAATAGGTTTATTATGGAAACAAAGTGTCCTCTAACTATGACACAGAAAAAGTAGATTTACTGTGTTACTGAGGGGAAAGCAAATGCTGGTAATAGAGGCTTTGTTAGCATGGAAATAAAGTCAGTACAAAGTGCCTAGCTCAGCCAGACTGGTCAGACCAAAGATGACTCCAATCCAAAAACTTTCCTCCAACAAGGATTGATGATGAAAGTCTAGAAAAGAGCTTCAGAAGAGAGACAGAAAACACCGCTGTGCTCTCCATTTCCAAGATGTTGCTCAAAGCTTCAGGAGGCAGGGATGGATTCTTTACATTTAATGTAGTCTACATACCTCTGCTCTCTTCATTTTCCTCGCCGAGATGTTTATTTCCATGGATGACCACATATTTAGAAATTGCTTCCTTTTCCTCTTGGTGCTTGTCACACGGACCCCCTCCCTGGTAGGAAACAGGGGACAGGAGAGCATAGAGATTTTCTTTTGCCTCTCAGAGTTGTCTGTAGATAAAATTAGAGCTATTAGGCTGCAGAGAGTGTTTGGAGCGCTGTTTGATAGATCCAACTCTTTCATACGATTAGATCTCTTCTTCCTAGCTTCTTCCTGTGGGTGAGCTATTAAACCCTGCCCCTGGCACAGTCGAGCATTTTGGATAGACATGAATATCTCACTTGTTGCCCCAGCTGAACCTTATTAGCTTAGTGCTTTCTGTTTCACTGTGTCCCTTGGAATAGGGTATTATCCACACTTCACAGCAATGGGATGCTGGGGTGATACTTTACAAACTAAACTGGTGTGATAGTGGTTGGTGAGCTGGTGGCTGCTTGCAACATGAACACGGCTGCAGATACTTGTGTTTCCCATCCTGACGGACAAATAAATAGTCAGTGATTGCTGGGGCCTCGGGAAAGCGAAGCAGATGGGACAGAAATGAAAAGCAGCCTGTTAAAAGCAGAATTGCTCTCTGGTCCCTCTCCTTTCCCTGCTGATTGTTTGTAGGTTTTGTCCTGAGCTTATCAATGGCCAGCAGCTCGAGGAGCTAAAGGATGCTCTGGGAATTCAGCTTTGTTTGCCTAGGAGTGCTTTAACTACCGCTGGATGTTGTCTAATTTACTCCTTTTTGCTGGGCATTTTGAAGTGCATCTCTCAATCTCACGTTTTCCTCTGTTTGCTTCCTGAATTCAGGAAGAGAGAGAATTAATTGCCCTCACTCTTCCCGCTGCTGGAAATATGAAGCTGTCTTGGCTTTCAGCAATGTGTTGTAAAAAAGCCAGTGTTATTCCATGACTGCAGACTGGCTTTCCAAGTCTCCTGCTTATTAATGACTTGCGAAGGGCTTCCAAAACTAGATTTCTATCCCAATAATGATTTACTGTGTAAGACTGGCCTCTCTCAGACCCAAATCTTTAATGCTTTAGGTTTGTTTTTGCACAAATACTACCACTACCCCTACCACAGCTCAACTGCCACTGCAGGTATCTCAAGCACAACATGTGGCCCTTTAGCTCTTTTCTGGGAAAAGGTATTTCAGGGAAAGATCATGATTGCTGCTCCAAATCAGCTCAGCTCTTCTAAGTTTCTAAGTGGAATGGGCATCAGCAGTGACCTTCAGGTTCACTGTAAGAGACAATTTCACCAGGATATTGAATAAGGTGGTTTGCATCCACCTTCTACCTCTCTTTAAGCTTTTATTAGGAACATAACAACATCTCCAAATGCATTTGCAAGAAAAGAGCTTTTTTCCCAGAGCTTTTCTTAAGACACCAGGCATATATATATTTAATTTAAGACAAAGTTTAAAACAGAAGTAACCCAGAAGTCTAGAAGAGGTCTTAACTGCATTTCTTAAGATCATAATCCTAGGTATTAAAAACCAAAGAAACACTTAGTATAAAAGCAGTTTATGCCATTTCTGTCCTTTGAAGGATACTTGCACCTTTCCTGAAACATCTGACTCTTTTGACAGCAGAAACAGCAGATAGAGAAGGGTAGACATTGGACATTAGATATTTGATCAAGTCCATCAATTACTGAGCCATCAAGGAAGTCCATCTATACCAAACTTCCAAATCACGCTTTAATTTCAATTATCTGTCAAAGTGGTTTCTCAGTGAGTCCTTATGTCTAAAAACACCCCTGGGCATTTGCTTCCCATCTGTGTGGTGATGAAGTAGATGATGGCCTTAGGTCTGTTTTTCTGCTGTATCCATCTCACCATTAAAAGAACAGAAACTCTGATAAATAGCAATGTCAACGAAAGGTTAATATTTTTAAAAGCTATATAGATCTCTATTGAGTTGCCATTTCATGTCAATCATGACATCTTATTAGAAGGACTTTGTCCAGTTCCTAGGTGGACTAAATGGTCTCCATGCTGTCCTTTTCCAGAAGAGCGATACATCAATTTCTGCCTGAGAAATTGTACAAAAAATAAGAAGAAGCACAAGCAAATCAAAGAAAGAAAAAAACTTATATTAAACCATGACTAAATTCTCAGTTGAACTGGAATTTTACTAAGATCAGATCAGTAAATCAGATGTATTGGTCTCAACAGGAAAATTAATTCTTAATATTCTTTTATGACAAGATGAAGATTTCCACAGAAAACAGACCCCTGGGGAAAAAATAATTTCTTATTCAAATAGTAGATTTGGTTAAATTTAATGGATTATTCTGAAATCAGCTTTAGAAATTTAGCACAAGTCAAGTATTAAGAATTACCAGCAATGGTCTTTCTGTCAGTGCAGGGAACACCTTTTCATAATTGCCTTTTTGACAAGTTTAGGAGTCTTTTCTTTGAGCCTTGTTGAAATGGACCTTTTTGCATTCTCCTTCATTTCTGGACAAGGATACAAATATTGTTTTCCAGGATGTCTCTCCAAGCCAAACTCATAGGAGAAGGTCTCTTGAAAGCCCTACTGCCTGGTTCCAATGGCCTGGAATTCAAATAATTAATCTCAGTGTGTTAAATCCCTCATAAACCACTCATTTACATTGTCCTCTTTCTGCATGTTATCAATATCCAGAAGCTCTGGATCTGCAGCTCACCACAAAACAGCAGTAAATCCAGACTCACTAACTTTTGAGAGTGCTGGAATGGTCATTTTTTCTGCGTATTGTCTTAAAAAATTACACTGTCAAGAGTCTGCAAAGCTCCAATATAAAACCTCAGGAAAAAATAAGTAATGTGGAAAAGGAGAACCTAGCACAAGTAATTGCTGGAACATTCATGCATCAGCAGAATACAAAATACTTTCAGGATGGTGATAAACTTTATCTCCACTTTCTCTATGGCTAATCTAAAACGGCAATTCTTACTTGTCTTGCAAATTTGGCAATTACAGTAGCGGCCCTGAGATGGGCCTGGTCACCGGGTCATGTAACTTATCTTCTGAAATCTAAATCTTGATAGAATAAAATGTCATTTAAAGCTGAGCAAGATGAAACCTCATCTGCAATAATAACAATAATAATAAAAAAGTTTGCAATCCACATAAGGTCTGTATGCTTAACTAAGCTCTTTTCAGCCCAGACTGACAATTATCATTGAAACTATTTGGCAACTACTTATAAATTCATAGAATTTAAGGCCAAAAGAGACCCGCATGATTGTCTAATGTGATCTGTATAACTCAGGTCACAGAAGTCCTCAGGGGGATGTCTGCTTTGAGCCCAAGCTCAGAAATACTGCATATCTTTTAAGAAAAACAAACTGTCTGAGCTAAATGTTTCCAGGGATTCAGCTCATGCCTTTCTAAATATCCACCATTAACGCTAGGCAGTTCCCTTAGTCCCAGAGCTTTGCAATATTCCTGCGAGTTGCAGATATGCTATAACCCTTGCTATGAGTGCAAAAAAAAATCAAGAAAAAGGCAATCCAGACTCAGCCCATAGTCATACAAATCTCCCTTTACAAGCAGTGAAGAGAAATAAGTCATAGATGGTGCTTATGGCCCTTCCAAAGACATTGGATAAAATAGATTGGAGACTAAATAACTTGCCCCAGGATTACAGGTGAGTCTCTGCCCAGGGAGGGACTGGACCCACGGTCCCTATCTGGCTCTTCTCTTGTCCTTTGCCAATTATTCCTGTCTTCCAAAGTATAAATAAGATCTGAGAACAGGGAGATGCTGATCCAGGAGAAATGGGCTGGAAATCTAGGAATCACAGCAAGTGCAAAATATCACTTTTCCTTCCCTCCCCTCAGGATGGGGAGCCATAAAATTCATGTCTCCTTTGGACAAGATAAAGGAACAAAGATATGAGCTTTTCTGTGCTTTTCTGAAACACAAGCCAAAAACATGATGTTACAGCTCAAGGAGCTGAAGGAGGAAACACACTGCTCTCCTCAGGTAAAATCCACGGGAACTGAAGCAAAAGTCTTCCCCTCATGTATTATTTTGGTGAGATTTGGAACAGATCTTCAGCTGTCTCCTAGTTTTATTATATGCTTCTAATTTCCTGGTCTCTGCAAACGCTGAGAAAATCACTCTACTGATTGCACAGGTGAGGGTTTGTCTCAATGCCTGCTGTTTGGCTAATAAACCTGGGGCAGGGATTGCGGTTTCTGGAAGAGACGGAGTGTAATCCTCGAGGAGCAGAGGTGATATCATTCCTCCAGGATGCACATTATTGCAGCTGCTCTGCACGCGCGTGGGTAAGTCGGAGACAGACAGACAGATACCATAGATCTGCAAAGGACGAAGGAAAGCTTTAGTTACAATTTTACAGTTCACTGGTGTGAAATGGAATCCGATAAATAACAACGTTCCCCACAGCCACTTTTTTTTCTTCTTCTTCTTTTTTTTTTTTTTTCCTTTTCAGAGCAGAAATCTGCCAGCATTTGCAAACGCAGCTAGCAGGCTGCCAGGGCGTGCAGAGGCAGGATGATACCTCACTCCTCATCCATGCATCTTTTTTCCTTTCTTCGTGGTGTAATCGTGCTGTCCTGGCTGAGAGGAGGCAGGATGCAGTGCATGGACCTCAGGAGAGGGTATATGGGCACCTCACTGCTGATCTAGGCACTAGAGGGTTAACCCTTTCTTAAGCTAAAATAAATGTGGTCATGGCAGTATTTACAGGTGTCGTCTAGGCTGCCTAAGTAAAATCCATGTAGTTTCTTATGCATAAGGATGTTTGACCTTGGGGACAGTCACTTCAGGTCTGTCTCTGAGTTTCTTCCAAGCCCTGAGGCTTTTTCTTTCCCATCCCGTTGGCAAAGAGTTTGGGGGTCCACAGAGGAATAGAGCTGATGCTGCTGTGATGGGACACATGCTTGTATTAACCCCAGAAAGGGAAAAACAGAAAGGGAAAAACAGGGCAGCAGTAAGGAAAAAAAGGGCAGTACTTGAGGCACAAGATCGGCATCTTCACAAGGCAGCAGGGAGGCCCTCAGGTCTACCCAGCTGCACGGCAGTGCTCAAGTTTCAAACGAGCTGTCTGTGCCCTTGGCCCTGATCCTTGCTGTCGTTGCTTCCCCCTTGTATTGTGCGCCAAAGAGGCCTCTCTTCTTCAGTTATGACTGGGGACAAAAGGGTTTTATTTTATTTTATTATATAGTCTTTTTTTTTTTCACAAGCTGGTGTGCACTGGGAAAGCCTGTGAAATGCACCCGAGCAAATTCCTGAGTCCAAATCAGATTGGAGGCTTTTGTAAGGCATTTTTTTTTTTTTTGTAAGGGAGGCAGGTGTAATAAGAGATGTGGTATTAGTGTGGCTTTGATCTGCGTTGTGGAGGGCGCCTTTAAGATGCCCCGGTGTGTTAATCCCATTTTATTTCAAGATGCCGTTTTGGAAACCACCTGGACGGAGTTGGCAAGGACTCTATGGGGTCTCTTGGGTCTCTATGGCTTATGCACAGGCCAGCTGGCAGTGCTCATGTGAGAGGTATCCAGCTCCCGTAGACCCAGTCCTCGGCCTCCCCTGATCAGTAGCTGCTTTTTGCAAGGTGAATGCCTGGCAATGAAAACCTGAAACGAGTTCTATTTCATGTGCTACCCAAGTGGTGCCAACAACTGTCGAAGGCCTTCAATCAGGTCTGAATCAAGTATCTACGGGGACAAAGTTCTGTTTCTGCATAGATCCTCCTGCCAGATTTTATTTTATTTTATTTTATTTTATTTTATTTTATTTTATTTTATTTTATTTTATTTTATTTTATTTTATTT
>JAWLRI010000771.1:1067164-1106566 GCA_034781795.1 Crypturellus tataupa
TATTTTATTTTATTTTATTTTATTTTATTTTATTTTATTTTATTTTATTTTATTTTATTTTATTTTATTTTATTACCTCCCAAGAATTCTGGGGATATGTTTTTCCACAAAAAGAAGGTACAGTAGGAGAATCAGCCTTCTATGGCTGGAGAAAAATGCGAAGAAATTGCAGGAGTAGAAAGGAATGAGGAAATGATTGGAGAAATGAAGCATCTTTCAGTTACACACTGTCTCACCACCTTAGAGATTAATGAAAAAAGCCAGATTCAGTTATGACCAGGAGTCAGGAGAATGGATATCCACACACACTTGCAGACACCATCAACACCAGCTATATCAGTGCTCTTGTGCCTGCAGCCACAGGGCAATTTGCCATTCTCAGGGTCTTCTGCACCTCAGGAAATGTGTCTCTTAACAGCTTCACAGGTTCTCAAAGTTCAAATTGATCCTCTCCGACTTCAGACTATTCACCAGGGCAATTTATTATCATTCTTTAGTGAGAGCAGGACCCATCCAGAGGATCTTTGCCCCACCTGAGACTGTCCTGGGGACCATGGTCATAATTTAGGTGCATTATTAAGACCTGTGCTTTAATGACTCATGTGGATCACTACTATCATGCAGCAGCAACTGTGAATAAATTGCTTACCTTTAAACTTAATAGCATAGTTTTTATGGAAAACAAGACTTTATTTTCATTATTTAGTATGAAAGTGATTCATTCTTTAAGGAAATACTGAAACTTTAGTATGTGGCTACTGCATGGTACTTGGGACAACACCATAACCTGATGCTATTAAAAAAAAAAAAAAAAAAAAAAGGCATAAAAATAGCAAAAAAACCCCTCTGGGTTATTCTAATACTGGCAGCTCTCAAAAAGCCTAAGGGTTTCTCAGGTAGCATTCTCCAGGGATGAATATCAAACTATTGGAAATTTTCAGGAAGTGATATTAGATCTTGCAGATAATTTTTTTGACGGTATGTTGCTTAGCTCAGTATGAAGAATGATGAAGACTTCAGCTTCCTCAAACAAAACAAATGCAAGTTCTCCTAGTAAGAAGGAATGTAGGTCAGGCTGGAGAGTGTCCTAGAAAGCAGTGGCTGAAACAGATGAGTGGGTCTGTTCCTCATATCCTTGCACAGGGTATCTCCCCCTATTCCAGGCCATGGCAGAAATAGTCTGATATAGTCCTGGTTCAGTTTTGAAAAAAAAAAAAAAAAAAAAAAAAAAAACATAAAGTGGGAAAGAAAACACAGAGGAACCACCAAAAAATGACTTGTAGGGAGTAGGAAGGTTTGATTTCCTTGGGGAAGCCAAAAGATGATCAGTCTGTTAATTTATCAGAAAGAAGTTCAAGAAATGACATGATTAGAGCATCTGGGTACCGTCACGGTGTGAAAATAACAGGCTTAAAGTGCTCTTCAACCTGAAGAAGAAAAACAGAATAAGAATCAGTGGTTGGAAGTCAAAGCCTGACAAATTCAAGAGGGAAGTATGGCACGAACCAGCTTTTTACAGTTTGAGTAATTAACCACTGGAACAACCTGCCTGTGAAATGGAGAATTCTCCATTTCTTGCTATCTTCAGATCAAAATGGGAGGTCTCTCTGGATGATATACATCAGCTAAAAGCAGATTATTTGGTTCAATACAAGGGTAGGTGGGTGAAATGTAGTGTCCTGTGATGTACAGGAGTTGAGAACAAATGACCTGATGGTCCCTTCTGACCTTACAACCTATGCATTTACTTGATCCTTGAATCAAATGTTGTTGAATGCTGTTTTCTGGCAAGACAAATGCCTGAGAAAGCTGTGAAAACATTTGTAGCACTTGTAGCTCTAAGGTATGTATTCAGTGTGTTGAAATATGGGCACAGGAGACTGGGGTGGAACAACCCCTGTTGAACTTGGAAATTTGCATCTCAAGTACACCTCTAAGTAAAGTATTGCAAAAAGGGAGCTGGGTTTTGCTAGAAAATCATTTCTTTTCTTCATTTATTCCTTGCTAAATCCAACAGGAGAGATATGAATGTAAATAGATGTCCCCCAAAATAGTTGCCCGTGTCTTTTGGGCACCACTAACTACCACCCAAACCTTGAGGATGCACTGAGCTTTCATAGGCATCAGCAGAGCGTGGAATCTTCTGTCTATTTTTCTTTTATTTAATAAAGTGAAACATGCATTTGAGGGCTTGAGAAGAGCCTGATTCATATTTTCTCCCTGGATCTTGGTTAAGTCTTGTCTGAACCACCCATTAAAGCTGTCAGTGGTAAGCACTCCACAGAGGCAGAGTTACTGACAGAGCCCCACATTTATGTCTCTCAAGTTGGGCTGTTCGGTGTTCGCTGCAGCCCAGGGTGATTTGCAGGCACATTTTATCATTTGCTGGCTCTCCCTGCCTGAGATCTTAAGGCTTTTGGTTTGCAGATTAACCACCATGACCTCGCAGCTCGTCAAGTGATGCTATCACTTCAGTCGATGCTGTCTGCGGCAGGCTGCTGAGCTCGTGTCGGCTCAGATTGGATGGTACAGCATGGAAGTGGCTCAGAAAAGGACAGCAGGCAGTGATGAAAGGAGGGAGACGGAAGGGGGGAATGTGTGAGGGCATCTGGCAACAATACAAACACCTTCTCTTGTGGTAAGGAGAAGTATGTCCTCTGGAAAGCTGAGTATGCTCACACCATTTAAAGCATCTTTATGAGCTACCTGCCATCAGGTGAGTCCATGTTGAAGCCATCTTAATCACCATTTTAGTATATTTGTTTTCATTTGCAGTTGGGATGAGCTTAAAGGTTGTAGATGGTCATGCAGCACAACCTGAGAGCTGGCAACATGGTAAAGTCAACCAGTTTTTATCATGTGGCATTACCTGAAAGTCCACAGAGGAATCAGAAGAGGCTGTAAAGAGATTACATAGCCAAATACAGAGCTATTTTTGTTCAATACCTTAGCTTGCAAGGGTAAATAAGTGGTCAAAAGAGAAGGGCAACAAGGATTATAAGAAGTAAGGAATGATTTCCATGTGGGGAATGACTGAATAAGCAGGAGCACTTCAGCCTGACAAGAAGTGATTTGGGGTATACATTGGAGAACTGTGAAATTGTGAATGGCTTGAAGGGATGTCTAGGAAGTGATGGTTTGCCACTCTTCAAATACAAAACTTACAGAGCATGAAATCAAAGTGGAAAGAACCAAATTCAGAACAAACCGAAGGAGGTGGTTCAAACACCGGGTCCTGGACCTGAGAAACTCCATGCCAAAGCACGTTGTGTATGCAAAAGCTGCATGAAATTTAAATGTGAAAGTGAAAAGTTACTTTGAAAAAAATCTTTTGAAGATTATTAGATAGAATAACAAACACATAAAGCTCAAAAATTCTTCTGAATTAATATAACCCGAGGCTTGGCAACTACTGCTCTTCTTCTACTTTCCTTGGTGCCATAAAGCTAGAGTTGAAGGGAAGGAATTGGGGTAGTTGGACCTTTGATCTGAACCAGTACCACTGCTTTTATTTGCTATTATAGGGGGGATTTGCTATTATAGGGGGATTTAAAGTGTGATTGCAATTGAAGAAACAGAGATTTTTAAAAGTATCTCTGTTACGTGATAGCACCTGTAGAGGTAGTACTATCCGACACAAGGCAATCAGGTTGACATGATACATGGACCACATGGATCATCAGGTGGTTGAGCTGGAAATCTAAAATAGAGTTGCAGTGGTTGGGGAGAGAGATGAAACAAAGACACAGAAAATGCTGTAAAGAAAACATCTTAACCAAAGGAATAGGTGAGGGTATAACGATGGGATTTGGAGTGGTGATAGGATTAGGTCAAAATGGGAACATAAAAAAGGACATATTTCAAAACATGGTGGAACAATATGATCTAGAAAGTGGTTATTGTCATTATCAATAACTATTAACCTTTCTGTGTGGGTTTTAGCCACCAGGAGCCTTCAAGTGGTGCTGGACATTGTGAAAGCCCATTGCCATGACATGAAATCTGTTACAGGTCCCAATTAAATCTCTATATAGTCTTTATAGAGCCTAGATAATGATCTATCCCTTACTGAGCAGGCATTCTTCAGTGACCACACAGGAACCAGCTCTCATTAAGACTGGGCTGGTTCTGCATTAATTGTGGCATGAGGTGCTCTATTTTGAAGACTTTTGAGCACAAATATTTAGCCAAACCTCATTTGCTTTACAATTTACAGACTGAAACCCTGGACTGTGGGAGAAAGATTTAGGGCAGGGGAATCTGAAGGTACCTCTGTCTCATAAGGAGAACCACAGGTTGAACAGTACATGGACAGTGATTTGGCCCAAACCAGTGGCTTACAGGTTGGGTAAGGAGGTGACCAGTTTCATCAAGATTGGGTGAAATCACTTGGCACTGCCTGCACACCTCCAAACAGATGAATTGTGTTTGCTGCAAAGGACAAGTTTTCCTTCTAAACTTGCCTTGTGTGCAGAATGCATCATTATGCCTGTTGATATGGACTCTTTCTATCCAGGCTGGGAAAGTATTTGGCATCCTTGGTAAAGAAGGAATAGAGTGAATTCAGAGGAATGCTGAATGAGGTGAGACATAGAAATTGTTTGAACTCATGGTCTTCAATTTATGGGTTGCTGCTCAAGGTGACTTGTCTGTGTCTTGTCCTCAGGCACAGATGCCTTTGAAAGAAGGGTAGTTCTGGCATAGTAGAATTCTTTCAAGAAGGGACACTCCATGATGTGGCTGAGCAGTTGTGAAGAGGGAATCCGGAAAGCTGCCAAGTCTCTGATAGAAGGACTGAAATGATCTTTGTTATCTCCGCATCCCTTCCCTTGTAAATAAATCTTGAACAGCAAAAACGAATGAGCTTGGGCCCAGCAAAGCAGGGGGACTTTCTTTACAGAGCAGATGGTGAAAGGCACTCACTCAAACATAGCCAGTGTCATAACATGAGGTTTTCTGAGTTCTAGGAGCACTTTTCTAGATACGAAACATCATGGATTTTCTCACCAGTATTCTGGTAATTAAAAACATATTGTTTGCACTGTGATAGATTATTCTGATACTATAGTTAGGAAAAGGGGAGAACTTAGCACTCTTGGGGTCTGTTTGCAGTGTCAAGCAGGTTAGAGGAATAGCAGAGCGTTAAGCAGGTCATCGATGAAGGACTTGACTCAACTTGTGTTAGCTGTGTGTCTTTCAAACATCTCCATCTCTCCTGATTGTCTAGATGGCTTTATATCCAATGAAAAGGCATGAACATACCCAGGGTGCAATTTATCTCATCCCAGGAAACCCTCTAGGATGCATCAGATAAAGCTTGACATGTGAGGAGTCTACTCTCTCCTCTGATGTTGCAGACATAGATTTGGTGAGAGACAGAGACTCTTGTTTTGCAGAGTTTTAATGCCAGAGCAATTACCTGCAACCTGCAGAATCGGTGGACTTAGCTCAGAAAAGAAGATTTAGTGAAGCCCAAAATACCCTACATACAAATTTCCCACTCTGTTTTCTTCTGGATCTATTCTAAATCAGGGTCCTTCCAAGGGAATAGGAAAACAATTGCACTTCAAGGCTTCTAAAGAAAACAGCACTTGTTGCGTGGTAAGAGCACCAACAAAGAGTTCATTGCAAGAACCTCTGATAGGAACTGACATCTCTCAGAGAAGTCTCAAAAGGTGCTTGGGCTATTAACACAAAGGCCCTGAGCACTAAAGATTTCTTTATTTCATCTTACTTTTGTGCTTATCTCTGTCCATGTGCACAGCCCATGGATGCTGCTGGCGGATGGCTCCAGCAGTGCTGTAGGGAATTCTCTTCCCCAAAACAGAGAGGAGAGATGGAAGCAATGAAGGAGAAGAGAGGAGAAGCAGCACGTGCCCAGCCATAGGTAGGAAGTGCTTCGTGAATGAGTGAGCTTGGATAGGTAATTTACCCTGCCATGCAGTGGGATATTGACCCCTACTTTAATTCTGGTGTCATTTGTCCTTGACAGCTACTGTTGCTTCCAATTAACTCTCCTTAATTAAAGTCTCCATTTTTTCCAAGTGTATAAGAATGGATTTAGAAGGAAGTGCACTGCAATGAAGTGGAAGATGCTGGGGGCTTGTGATGAGAAATGGCATTCTCGGTCCCAGCGGGACTGAGGACTTATTTATTGTAATCAAACGCAGATCCTCACCTCCAATCCTGCAGAAACATCCTCGTTCTGACCAGCTTTAAAGTCACCTATGTACAAGTGACACCTATTTATTACTGGTGTTAGTATGATGTGATTCCTCTCCCTGGACTTTTCTTTTCCAGAGTTCTCACTTTTATTTGTCTGAGTTCTCAGTAGCTCAAAGAGGACTGAGCAATCTATGGTCACTTTGTCCATGAATCAGACCAAATTAGAATTAGTATTTTAATATACCTTGCACTGGACTAAACATCCTCACTAGCTCTGTTAAGGGCACAGAATCTGGTTCCACCAATGGTCTCTCTTGGCTGTTTTTTGTCCTGCTCTATTTAATAAACTGTATTATCATGAATACTCTATTCAAGGCTTTGAAATCAAATAAGCTCCTCTTAATCTTCCTGCGTCTTTTTTTTCAGGGCTGGCTGAGCTTTGAAAGATAGCAGCATTCACAGAACCCACATGGCTTGACAGAGTCACTGTTCAGTGTTTTGGAAATGTATCTTTTGACTGTTGGGAAGGAAATTGGCTACTTAAGATGCCTTTTTGTACATTTAAATTAACTTAGTCCATCAGACTGAATAAATCCTACCGCTGTATTAACATCCAATTATAACAGCAGAGATTGAGCAATGATTCACTTTTTTACCAGAATGTTGGCAGTTTAAGGGAAAAAAAATAATGTATATTGAAATAAAAAAAGTCAAAAGTGGGAGCCAGAAAATTATGACTGAGCACACAGCAGGAGCTTTTGTGAATATATAACAGCAGAAGCAGGAGCCAAATTTCTAACATGATTAGCTGTTACCATCTATCAGATCCAAAACTTCAATCATTTTGTTCTAAATGACTTTGTATAACTCATTCACACTGGAAATAGAGGATGGACATGAGGCTGGGAGTTGCACTACTGAACAAGCTGCAGCTTGGAATTTAAATTAAATCAGAGGTGAGGATGGTTGGTGTTGAAATAAACCCCCTGAAGTCATAAGTAACAGGTGAGCAGTTTGTACAGCAGTTTGGAGATTTTTTCTGACTTCTCAGAATGTTCTTGTGAGCCAGAACCTTGCAAACTGTTTCTTCGGGGACTTCTAAACACACGTGTTGATGAAATGAAATAGATTTTCAATTTCTACAGTAGCTAAGGTAGCTGGATGAGCTCCCCAGTTACTTGGTGCCCTTGACAAGGGCATAAACTTCACTTACCACTTGTTTGACTCTGGCTATGGGGTTGCATCTCTGGATAGCTGTGAGCTGGACACACAACTCATCAGCATCTAGTTATCCATCAGGATGCAGGACATGCAGGAACCTTCAGTTCATGTTCCTGGAGTCTAAATATGTTGTGTTTAGTACGATATTATTCAACCATCAGCTCTTTTCTGGACTCCTTGTCCAAATGTGCTTGTTCAAAGGTCTAAAGCCCATGTCATCAAAGGCACTTTAGTAACAACTGCTTCAGTTGTTACTTGGTTGAGGCCTCATTTGGAGTTGGGTGAGTTGGATGAGGCACTGGATGAGTTTTCTACCTCAGAGCACATTGGTATAATGGGGATATATCTCATCTTTTTTGTTGTTTTTCCTGCTGTAAACCCTTAAAACAGCAAGAGTCTTTTCTGCCATCAATATTCTGCTTTAGCATGGTGAGCTAAAATATCCGCTAGACTCTGAGCTGTGCAGGAAGAAATGATGCTAACCCATCTGGTAATACCCTAACATGGAGAACATCTTGACTTTTTAAACCCTCTATCTCCTGAGTTTTTGTTCATGTTTGCTGCAAAATACTGTGTCCATGTTCTACCCAGATAAAAAAAAAAAAAAATGATGGAAAGCCTAAAGCCTCAATGAGGCTGAGTAATGATCTTGAAAAATTTGGTAAACTTTTGAGGATGGAAGATGGGTGCAAGGAACAATCACGTACTAGTTTACAATTGTGATTTCAACCTTCAGTGCTGCCTAGTCCCTTCATCGTTGTGAGTAATGGCAAGGCTCTGTAATTGCGAGGTTGCATGGACTTTTATTTTTCAGATATTTTAGGGGCAACATGAAAAGCTGACTGCTCCCAGGGGGCATGGACAGTTCTCAAAACTCTCAACTTGCAAAGTGGAGCTGAATTAATTCCTTTCCAAAGGAAAATAAGAGTTCTGATGTGCCTTATTTGCTTGATGTTCCTTTTCTTTCAGATGACGACCCCTAGGTGGCTTTCTTTTCAGTCATAGCTCCTTTGTTTTCTGTGGTTTCTTCCTTTATTAATTAGAAGGTCTGACACTATAGACCCAGACATTTGTCAGCATGGTACAATTTTAATTAATCTGACAATAAAATTACTTGAAATGAACATGGGAAAGGTCTCATGTAGCGGGAATAACACATGCCAGTGTGAATGGTGACATAAGAGGCCAACCACTAGAGCCTGGCAGGATATGGGACAGAGCTTAATGCAAGTTCATGTTGAGTATCCGTGTGTCTTTGGAACAGTAGCATAGACAGTGTGTCTCTAAACAATATACAGACTATATACTACAGGAACAGAGCATCCTAAATACACTGGAAAGAAAACATGTCTGTGAAGAGGAAGATCTGGTTCCCAGCAGGTCCCTCCTGCTTCTGAGAGGAGTTAAGATATCCTTTGATGGCTAATTAAATTTTATTTTTGTCTTTTTGTTGTTGTTTTCATAGCAATTTGCAAAGAAATTGCAGTTTTCAATCTCTAGGATATCTTTCTTACTTATACATAATAGCCACATGTGGATTTTGACTTAGACCGAAAACCCAAAGTCTTTAGATGTCAGAACAGTGCATGCTTTGGTCTAAAATTCTTGACTGATGTTCATTTCTGTGAGGCCAATGAAAAATAGCTCAGAGTCTGAGATTCAGAAAAATGCAGATCTCCAGATGAGGAGGATAAATGGAGCATATGTTAACTTGAGGGTAGTTTGGATAGGAACTTCATAGCCAATTCCGGCTGTGTTCACAAGTTTCTACTTGTAAAGTAGAAATTACTCAAACTTAAATGGCATGTCTAAAGCTAATCCTAACCCTAAATGTGATACTAATAAGTAATCCTAAACCTAAGCCTGTTAACAAGTAATCCTAAATCTAAGCCTGTTAACAACCCAAACTCAGCCCCTAACCCAAACACTAACCTTAACCCTTAACCCTAACCCAAACCTCACCTAACCCTAACCCAACTCTATAACTAACTGCTAAGTCTAAAACTAACCTAACTCTTACCAAAAATGTCTATTCCTAACACCAATCCTAAATCCTAACATTAATCTAACCCTGCCTAACCCTAACCTTGGCCCTAATCCTAATCTTAAATGAGGGCCTAACCCAAGGGAAGTTGTGTTCACAGTGGAGCCATAGTCCAGCCTGAAGTGACCAAGGAGAAATAATTCATAATACATTTTTTTTCCAGGTGGAAATAACAAGTAGAAAAGGTCAATATAAAAATTGATAGGGTCTTCATTCTTTGTTGTCTCTACATCAAAAGTGCATTATCTTTCCAGAAATTGAATGGTAATGCAACACTGACTATTGGACTCAGTGCAAGTCCAAGTGGATGAAATCCTGAAGTATATTGAAGTTTAGATTTGATGAACTATAGATTCATTCTTGCCCTAATGTCTAAGGATGGTAGAATAGTTGCATTCACGCCCATATGGTCTTAACTTTGGAAGTTCTTGATATTTACAGAAGTTTGCATGACTTGCTCCCTATTTTGATCCTCCCATTTTCATTGCTCTGTGGTTTGCCCTGAATAAATTCCTATGACCATGTGGTCATGTCTGCAGTTTAGTTTGAGAAAGTTCTATGAACAGAAGTTTCCAGCTCTTTTCTCTCTTTCTCTCTCTCTCTCTCTCTCTCTTTTTTTTTTTTTTTTTTTTTTTTAAACGTTTTTCCTTTGTTCTTTAAAACTTTGAGCAGACATGGTTTGTTTCTCTGGTAGACTTGATACAGGCAATGGTACAGTGGATAAACAAATCCCATCATAATTGTATCTGCTAGAGGTAGATAGAGGTACTGCTAGAGGTAACATTTACATGTAAAATACACATTTTCAGTGTTTTTGCATAGATTATCTACTACTCTGGGGTGCCTCTAGAGGGGCTAGGAAGTGAATTTGTGATACAATATAATATTGTGAAATTTTGCTTGTGACTCTTCATGCTTCTCCTCCCTTCATTTTACTAGACCTCTTTCTTTGCCACACATATTTATATATAAAAAAAGTTCTTGCTTCATTTACAGATACAATCAGAATGGATTCTAATTCACTTTGCAGTTCAAACTCTCTTGAACGTTGCACGAAATAAAAAATTGTCCCTAAGATCCAGGTGTATTCTCGTGTCATCTGTCACTAGTAACTGTTCTGCAGTTTATAGCTGGCAGTTCTCCGTAGTGTTTCATCAAGATAATACCGCACTATATCACCCGAAGGAATAAACTCTCCCGGCTGACATGAGCTGAGTTGAAGGCACTGTCAATTGGCAGTATATTATAGAAGCTCTCTGAGCTCAATCAGTGGAGAAAAGTCTACCAGGTCATTGGATATGTTGAAGCCAAATTGTACGTTTGGCTTCAGGAGAAGTCAAGGGCTTACAAAACCTAACAGGAATCCAAAGGCTGTGGTCTGTGATGAGAGGTCAGGTGAGGCAGTCCCTTCTGTCTCTGAAATCTCTGACTGAAAGCTTTAATTAGAAAGAAAAAAAAAAAAAAAGGAATAAAGGAATATAGTAAAAATGCATTTTTTCAGCAGTAGATGGGCATTTCTGCCCACCTGTAATGTTGCCAAGTCAGGATGACAGTAAATTGATTCAGTTCCTGGGCTGGCGTCTCCATCCCTTTTGTTCTTGGAGCACCTGCTCTGTGGATCGACCACTTGTAGATAGAAAGGCATTTGGGCAATAGGGTGTAGAGACACCGTTTTCTTGGGACCAGAGGCAACAAGATTCAAAGAGATTATGAGGTTTTGGCTCCAGGGGATCCAGGAAACGATGCAGTCAGCAATCAGAAAATAGGGGAATGCTGAGAAACCGCAAATTGCACCTGCAGCAGATCACACAGGGCAGCAGGTTGCTTACAGGCCTTCAAGCATGCTTGGAGTGACATAAAGGAGATGACTTGTTACAGACATTCCTGTTTGCAGGATTACAGGATTGCTTGCAGGATTCCTTGCTCTGCAGGGGTGTCCCTGTGGAGGGATGAGCACCAGGGGAAGAGGGTAGGAATGGTGGTACCAAGTCAGAAGGTTGCAGAGCTGTGTGAACCGCCTGACAGCTTCTCTCTTTTCCTCCTGCAGCTCACCCGGGTGCCTGTGGAGTCGTGTAGCCAGTATGAGACCTGCAGCGAGTGCTTGGGCTCAGGGGATCCTCACTGCGGATGGTGTGTGCTTCACAACACGTAAGTACCTGGTGGGCTTTGTCACTGTCACTGCTTCCCCCAAGCCGCGTTCCCTTACCTGCTGCTATAACACATGGTAGAGCTGCAAATGGGTGTCTCAAGAGCAGTCATCTCTTCCTTTGCTATTTTTTGGACAACAAGAGAAGAGAAAGGTAGTGGAGACCTGTCAGATCTCCTGAAGCGCCTGACCTGCACCCTGTTGATTCATCAAGAAAGTACTGGTAAAGATAGTTCCACCCTAACTAAAAGTCAGATTCAGAGAAGAGTCTCAAGAACCACAGTTTTCTACCACAGGATTGAGTCTTTCTTGAGGTCCCTGAAAACAACAGGACATCCAATCCATATTTCAAGGGTACCTCATGGCCTCACTATGGGACAATGATAACCCTGAAGATGAGTGTTAGTCATCAGCTGTGCTGACATGTTCATTTGGCTCTCTCTCATGTTGAACAAAACTGTGGACTGTATCCACACCATTGACTTCCTGTAGAAACGGTCCCAAAGGGACTTTATCCCACCATGGAGGTGTTCCTGAAGGGATTCCTACAGTACTGTCTTACCCAGTAACTCCCCAGGAACTTCAACTGAGGTGTTCCCAGAACTGGGAGATCACTATGCTGCCTTTACTTGGCAACTCCCTTTATTTGGCAGCATATTGATCATACTTTTATGCAGCATTTTTTGGGGGTGGCTTTGAACTTGAAGTTTCCTCCATGCAGGAGATCTCCTCCTGCAGAGAGACTCCAGGCAAAGCTGTGGAGAGGGAGGTGTCAGGTTGGCCAAGCTCCTGGCTATGAGTGGCAGGGTGAGCTCATTTGCCAAGAACCTCTCAGCAGAGACAGTGCCTGGAAGGGGCATTGGATATGTCTAACCATCTCCAGCTGAGTGTGGCTAGGCAGGGGGCTGTCACTCTTAAGTCTTGGTGTCCTTGGCAATGATTGATGGTTATTCTGGTGGATCCAGCAAAAGTCATGTCTTCTCCCACCTCTGAAATTCTTCCCGATTTGTTTTAAGTTGTCCATGTAGAAACAGTCCCTGTAGAAACAGTCATCCAGTTGCCGTAATCCCCATTGGCACCTCCCTTTCTTTAGCAGAACAAGGAGCAAACCTGCTCTATATTCCAACCCCTTTTGCAGTTGTGGAAGCTCCTGACACTGTGTGAACCTCAAATGATACCATAGCAGTCTTAATTTCAGATCAGACCTAGATAACTCAGCCTAATTCATCCAAAAAATTGACTCAAAATCTGGAATTGACAAAACAAGCCTGAGTCGTGTTCTTAGGCATGAACCTGTGCAACTTTCACCATCATCCTTGCTGACCTGAGTATATTTTCATTTGAAAAATAGCTCTGATGTGCTTCAATCCCGCATCCATCCCACAGAACACCGTATGTTTTGCTGTCCATAAATGGCCAGCACGTACCATATGAAAATATAGTCAAACATGATGTTGGCTGTTGATGGAACCATGACAGTTTTAGGGTCAGTAAAAACAAGCAAGGGACAGAGGAAACCCAGATCTCAAAGCCCACATCCCTACACTACAAACCATCAAAAGGGACATCAGTAGGCTGCAAAATAGGTGAAAGCTCCAGATACCTCCCTAATGCCTGCAGCATTTACCTTTTTGCCTCTTCAGTGTTGGCCAGGGTTATATTAGAATTTATGGATCCAAGGCTGACATTGGCCTTTCTGCCTGTCTCCTGCTATCCGAGAGGGCTGGGAGGTAGCCCAAGGGTGCCTAGGGACAGCTTTGCATCCAGCATCTCACGGCTGAGCTGGACTCCCTGTACAGGGTCGGGGCGGCGTGCCAGGACTCAGGAATCGATTTCCCTGGCTCCGCTGTCCTAACCTTACATGGAGAAACCCGATTCCGCTGAGAGAGAAAGAGACAGACGGACCCACAGACAGCTGCAGGAGAAGGGAGGCTGGAGGGGGGACGGGGAGGGCATTGATCGCCTCCTGCCAGGAGCGACGATACAGAGCAGGTCACTGGAGCTTTTCATCGTCGTATCTCGAGTCCTGATCTTCGCCCCCCTCCCTTCCCCCTGCTATAGCTCAGCTCCCCTCCCGGGCTGTGTTCAGGCCTCTTTAGGCAGCGATGAATCATTTAGTTGGTGCAAATTGAAAATGTGGCGCTCGGTTGCTGCACGGGTCTCCGGGGAGGGCCAGGAGCTGGAGTAGGAGCCGGAGGGGGAGGAACCATGCTGAAAAGCTAATATCCAGCACAGAGACGCACAGTGCTTGGAAGAGAAGGAGCTGAGAGGCCAGCAAGGTCATGGCAATGTCACCAGCTCAAAGCAAGTGGCTGCAGGGGGTGGAGAAAGTCTTGAGGTCCTGCTTGACGCTGTTCTACTTGGGGCAGAATAGCATCATTACCCCAAAGGGACATGTTTTATGAGGAGGACCTGTAGTGCCCTTGCTGGATGCAGAAGAGACCTGCCCCAGGCTCTATCGTGTTGGCTGCTGCTCCTACACAGTGTTTGTGCAGTCTTATTTCTCCTGTGTGTATCCTCTCTTTAATTCGGGGATGAAAACTCCAGGAACAAGTACGAGCTGTCCTTAAGGGGTGGTGGAGCCACTGGCTTCCTTCTAGTCAGGGATCTACCCCTGTTCTTAGGGCAACTTGTTGGCCGTGAGGTCATTGACTACAGTCCGAGAGGAAAATGGTCCCTATTTTAGGGATATGATATTTTGCCATTTTTTCTTTGTTCTGTAGCTTGAGGTGGGCCTTTTTTTTTTTTTTTTTTTTGATATGCACATGTCATTTGAAGTCATTTCAGAAGGGGTTAACACAGCTGCTCCAGTTTAGTAATTCCAGAATGATTCACTTGGACCTCAGTAGCTTTTATTTGGGAATTTTCTTCTAGATTTTAGCAAACTACTTAACATTTCAAAACAAAAAGTCATCCCAACATGAAACATTACTTGTCTTTTTAGTTTTTTTTTCTTTAGACGCATTGAAAGGAAATATTTGTGCATCAGCATCTTTCCCCCTCCCTCCCTCCACCTTCCACTCTAGGGCTGTGGATAAGCAAACGCTGCTGGTTGTAGGAACTGACATTTGCATAGCAGGGTGAGGAGGGGTTTATTTAAGCATTCCTGCCCAGTCTTGTCATGGAGACAGCAGAACCAGAGCACTGGATCTGGTCCACTTGTCTGCAAGGGGTTGCACGTGTCCTTGGAGGTCCTTCCAGCACTGCTAGCTGGACCCTTCAGAACCCCTTTGGTCAAAGGACGGCCAAGATCTGCTGTGCACAGTTTCTCAAGCTGAGTTGGCCACAGATTATTGGTAAATTTGTAGCAGAGGGGATGATATTTATGAGACAGCAGAAAAGTCACATGATTTTTTGGGAAAAAAAGGTATGTACCCTGGGGTATCTTAGCAGTTGCCCTCCACCTTCTCCTTCTTTCTCTCTTTTCTGTGTCTGCCCTGTGGCTGCAGTGTCCCTCCACAGCAATAAGTTAAAATTGTCATTTTTAACACAATATGAAGGGAAACAGCACTGAAACACACTGTTTTCTAGGGAGTGAGAGATTAGCATGAAGGAGGAGGGGTGGTTTATTATCCCTCCTCAGACAGATTGCCAGACCAGGAAAGCAAAAAAAGGGGGGAAAAAAAAAAAAGGCAACAAAGTGCAGCTCCTGCCGTCTCGTCTCAGCAGGTAACCTGATGCGATGGTGCTTGCGGAGTCTCATTGATCGTCCCTGGCTTTAACTTTCTTGGTCAAAGTCTTCTGAACCACTAGAGAGTCTCGAGTAACCTAAGCTGCCTACGGATTCTGAAATAAGACCCTTTTTGAAGGGTCTTTTGCTTGCTTGACTTTTTGTCTGATGAAAGACTGAGACTGTCTTTCAGGCTCAGGTTGTCTCTTGATTTGCACCTTCCCCTCCTCTCTCTCGCTCTTCCCAGTCTTTTTCTCCACTTCTCTAGGGGAAGAAGGATATCCCGAATTCGGAAAAGGGAAAGGCAATGCGGACAAGCTGCAGGACTCAGCCAGGCTTGTTTTTGCAGGATGCAATATCACACTGTGGCACATGATAGAGAGTGGGAAGAGTGGAATTTACTGACGTCTGCAAAGGACTGGTAGGTCCTGTGGACCTTCATCTTCCATTGCAAGAAATCAGGTTCTGAGTTGCCCCTGTTTTGTGCTCTCCGTGTTGTTTTGTCTCAAAGTGCAAGCTGGAATTCCCTCAGAGTGGTAGCAATTTGCAGGAGTTAATTTTGAAATAAATAACTAAATAAATAATCATTTTGCAATAAAAATAAAATTTTGCATGTGATTGCCATGATGAGTAAGTCTGGGCAATTGTCACTGGGACCTCAAGTCAGACGACTGGCAGAGTTAGCACTAGCAAAGGCAGAAGTGAATCAACTGTCCAGGTGCCTGTTTCTAAACAGGATTTGGTTGGAGTACGGGACACACGTGGCCTGTGAAGCTCTCGATCTGATAGCAGAGGAAAGTGGAGTCATCTTCCCACAATTGGCCTTGGCACGGAGTGATTCCCTCTTCTTCTCAGGTAGTTACTGAAACTGGAGGCGGCGTTTTAGCCTTTGCAAAGAAGGAGGAGCGCAGCAGGGGGGCTCTGTGGAGTGACCCTGGCCGATTACACATTCTGCATTGAGCCTAAATCATCTTTAATCTGTCTGCTGAGGTATAGCTAAAGTACCCATCATTTCACACCTCGGCATTGGCTGTCCTTTGGTGCAGAGGAAAGAGCCCCAAATATGACAGCTTTCCCATGGCCTTTTGAAATGAGATAAAAAAAGCAAGAGGGAAAAAAAAAAGAAGAAAAATCAAGAGGAAATTCTTGGGAGCATGCCTATTGATGGGGATAAAGCTCTGAATGTAACTGAGGCTCTTGGGAATCTCATTTCACTACGGATGGGTGATGACATGGAGCAAACCACTCTGATGAAATCGAGCAAACCCCATGCCTTTTAGCAGAGCAGATGATCACCAGGTCCAGAGAACCCCCTTGCTGTACCTACACGTCTTGCATCAGGCAGGATCACTGCCCTCCCATTCCCCAAGTGCAATCGTGTCCCTTTCAGGAGCATTTTCATTCCCCTGGTGTAGCTAACAGTGCAGGACAGAGCAGTGCCCTTCACAGGTTGATTATCTCATGGCCATTCGCGCCTGAGGCACCGGGCACCACGAACCGTAAGACGCAGGCATGCGGTAAATGTGTTTTGATAACAACCTCCTTCCTTGATTAGCTTATTTTGCTAGAAGGCAGTAAGGAGGGGGTGGGAAGATAATTAGTTTGTGCAGTGGGTTCCAGCAGAAGCTTTTTGTCCGTGGAACCACACGAGCTTGGTGCCCTACTTGGGATTTGTCTCCTTCACAGACACAGCGCCATTGGCAGGAGTGGAAAGTGTTATGAGGAAAGAGGATTTTGAGACAGCATCTTTGCAGGAGGATGGAGACGGAGATGAGATGTAGCAGCAAAATGAAGGGTTGCATAAGTTGCAATAGCAGAGAGGTGCCATTGCAGGAAAGCAGTGAGAGTAGAGACATTAGCAGGTCTCAAGTTAACACTGCAGCAAATTCAGCCTTGGCAGGGAAATTTCACTGGATATTGTTCTTCTCTGATACGAAACACAGTTACTGACTGTCAGTTAGGAAATATGTCGTACATACATGGGCATTGGATGAGAAAATCATGGCATTCAGTGCAACTATGGCCTTATAGAGGACTTCCACTACTGCTGTGTGCTCTAAGATATCTGGGAAGTTCATAGGAAGCTGGCAAATATGATAAAGACACTACTAGAGACAGATTTCATGATTTCATAACATGAGGGCCATCTGGGACTCCCAGACAATCTCAAATGATATTAGACACTTGTGTGTTGGCAGTCAAATGGAGCCCTATCTGACCCAAAGCCCTGCTCATGATATCCTCTCACCATGAATCCAGAATCTGATGAAAATCTGGATTTAGCAACTTGAGCTAGTCTTGGTCCTCTCCAGCATGCTAAATTCTTCCATATCCCTAATTTGTAGTAAGACCAGGCTGTTTCCTATAAGACCACAAATGCCCAGAGTGAAGCTAGCAAGTGTGGTGATGGATGGATGGTTTGGGAACCATCCCATCGCTGTGCTGTTTGCAGGGAGTTGTTCTCCGTCTTCCCATCGGACATTCCTTGATGTCTCTGCAGCCAATGAGAGGAAATGGCACAGCAGACCAGCTCTGCTAGGGCATGTCTCTGCCTTCAACTGTGCTGCCTGTGTGGTGTTTCACCATCTCGATGACGTTGAACTAATGACAGGTCTCAGAAAGGAACAGAGAGGATCAGGAAGCTCTTCTTCCTAAAAAAAAATACAGGGAGTCTTGAAAGTATCCCTTATATCTGGACTCATATTCTCCATGTCCTTTCTTGCACATACATGTACCCTTACTCATAAGCACGGTCCATCATTTGTGCTGCACACCCCCAGTTTATGTGTGTTTCTGTCACATTTTTAGACCTGCCACAAAATATTCCCACATGCATTCTCTGTCTACAACCATCACACATGCGCCCAGACCCTAATTTTCCTGTTTGCCCCTACATCCCTCTGCACTCTTCCCCCCAAGCAGATGTACAGAGACAGTAGTTTGGTCCTTTCCTGGCCAGCTTCTACACCGGGGATATTTTATCATTCTTTCCTGTAATGTCTAGTCCAGGAGATAGAAACAAGCTGTGTAAGTTGATCATTTCGTCCTGATGTTGGCCTTTTAGTTGGGGATGCTTTTTGCTCTGCTAGGAGCATAGTCCTTTCCTCCACTCCCTAAAAATGTGCAGACCTCTTTTATTTGAGGATCCGAGCAACTAATCATTTTGCCGTCTTTAACCTCTTATCCTCCATTGTTTTCTACTTCAAGTCTGAGCTCCAATAGCTTTTGAATAACACAGCAGCAAGAGCAGGAACTACCAAGCAAGACACAGATGTTTTAACTCAATTTCTGCTTGCTGTGAATGATGGTATCCAGACAGATGTCTGATCTGTGGCCCAGAGGGGAGATATAGAAGTCCCTCCCTCATGTTCACCATAACAGTAATACAAAAAAAACCTTTGAAATGAGCCCTGCCAGGTCCTTCTGGTGGTGCAGAGTGAGCCCTTGGTGACAGCAGACTGCAGCTCTCTGCTGAGCTCCCTTCCCCAGTGCAACCAGGCATGCGCAGAGCAGAAAAGAGGAGAAGAGGTATGTGGATGTGACTGTGGGTATCCGAGAGATGACTGGCAGATCTGGAAATGGAATAATGTCCCTTGTCTCCCCTTCCCCTACTTCACAGATTGGACTAAATTATTTTTTGCCAGAGGTAATAGGTACCTTTTTAATAGAGCCCTGTCCCTGTAGACAGAGCTAGGTTGAGGGGTCTAACAGCACTGGCTGCAAGGAACCAGAAGGTGCAAAGAAAATGTTTATTCTTCCCAACCTCCCCCAGGGAAGATGGAATGGAGCCATTGGAGGATGAGTCTGTCTAGCCTGGCTAAAGGCATCTGAGTGGTTGTGAATACCATGAGAAAGCAGAAATTGGGGTAAACTAAAGGTCTGAGGCAGTGGTGCAAGATACTCCTGGCTTTAGTGAGACAAACAGGAGCAAAGGCAAAATATTGAGGCAGCTTTAATAAAACCGGGATATTTCTGGCAATGAGAAACCAAGCTTTGTCTTCAGGTGGGGGAGATCAGTATTAGTTTACCTGCTCTGCTGCAAATATCTTACATGATCTTGGGCAAGGTATTTGGGATGGAATTTATCTCATCAACTGCTGGCTTTCCCATCCAGGTCCCCTCAACAGGCAAGAGAGATTTCTATTTATGATGGAAACATTTGCTTAATTCCTTGCTTACCCCATTGAATCACCCTTTGTCCTTATATGTCTGCTAAAGGAGCAGTGGTACAAGAAGGGTTAAGGCAGACAGGACAGAGAGAAATGGATCAACCACTCAGTGTATCTCGCTTCCCCCTCCCATTCCTCATTCCCAATGCCTCCTGCCCCTCTGGCCCCAGGCAGAAGAGGAGATCTACATTTTAATTGAGACATGTTAAGAAAATAATCGTAGTATAGCTCGTCCATGCCTGGAAGGCTTCTCCCTTGTTAGCTTACTGCAGATGCTGAGTTCATGTTGGGGGTGGTGGTATGTGTATGTCTGGGGCTGTTTCTCTTCTATTTCCAGCCCTGTTTGGTTCGTACGTCTGGGGAGAAAAGTAATGGACTGGACCTATGTGAATAGAGTGGAAAGTGGTAAGACCTTGCTGAGGCCTTCTTCTTCCTTGCAAGCAATGGTTGCATGCAAAACCCAGCCAAGCCAAGTGTGGCATCACAGTTCCTGTAACATTGGTCCTTGAAGAAGGCCTCTGGGGACAACATTCTTCCCTTTTTCCATGCAGTGCAGCATCCTGATCTCTCCCTGATCTCTAGTCTTCAGCAACAGTAATGGGAAGGAGGCTGAGATACATCAGATGTTTGCAAAGTGGTCTTGCTTGCAGGTGGTCAAGAGAGTCCCGCTCATGGCTTAGAGTCTAGGTGTGGATATGGTCAAAGGAAAAGCAGGATCCTTGTGCTTTGTTCTGGAGCTCGAAGTTGCTTTAAGCAATTTCCTCTTGTGTCCTGCCTCCGTGTGACCTTCTGGTAACTGCGCTCTCACAGCTCAGAGGATGCTCTGCTAGATCCTGCCTTTTCCATATTAGCTGAATTTCACTCATTGATAGTTTTATCATCAGCCCAGAAAATAATTGAAGGTCACTATTTTCCGCCAGAGTCCTTCAGACCTCAGAGAAGACACCGGATCTTTCCTAGGATGCAGAGAGACGCGAGTCCCTGCAAGTGTTCCCTTCCCTGGGAGTTTGGTATAAGCATTGGGACACCCATCTGGCAGTTTTTGCCAAACTATTTTTTGCAGGTCAACCTTGCTGAATGAGCACTACCTTCTTTTGTGCAGCGTGATAGGGACAGAATTTATTTCAGATAGCATTTTCCTGTTTTGTTTGCTCATGATCTTTGTGAGTATTGCCTATCAAACATCTCTGTTGGAGACAGCAAGAAAGATGTCTCAGCCAGCAGTGGCTTTTCTTGATCCTTTCTAGCCTTCCTCATCCTACTTCCACGCTGGTCATCTAAAGACAGGTAATAATGAGAAGAGGATGCCTTTGGGAGGGTTGCCAAGTTCTGTGCTGTTCTCAGGGAGAAAGGAGCTTGTAAATGTGGATGATAGTGAACCAACCTGATGGCTTCCTCATTCTCACCTGTCATCCCCAATCCTGAAAACAAATCTGCAAGTAACTGGTTGTATGGACAACCTGGGAAAGTTAAATGACATTTTTTTTTCACCTTAAATCCATTGCTTTGTGTAAGTTCTTTTTAGATATGAATCTGAATTCTGCAATCTCTGTTGGAGTATTCCTAGGTGTGAGCACAGTTTTCTACACAGTGGGGACTTAAGTCTTACTAGTATTAGAGCAAGAATTAGTGATTCTCTGCTCTTTATTATGCTTTCTGCTCTAAGGTCTATGATCATAACACTAACCCCGAGGATTTCCTTCTCATTTTAATTGATTGAGGATCTACAGGAGCTGGTAGAAGAAGAAGGATTGCAGATCCATGGCATAAGCTCATCTGACAGGACATCATTCAATTGCCTTTTGAGCTGCTCAGGAACATCAATCCAGTTACTGTTATAATTAATCTACCAATTGCTATGAATTGGGGAGGACAGTCTTCCCCATTGCCCAGTTCCAAATCCAAATTAAAAATTAAGAGAAGTAAATGTTTTGACTTTTTGCTTTGCCTGGATATTTAGAGAATTTACTACCACTATAAGTGTGTATGTATACATATATATATAAAACCCTTCAAAATGAAAACATGTATAGAATGAATGATAGCAAAATCAATTAATACTAACAGTATCTATTAAATATATCAGACTCTGTAGCTTTATGGGGGCATGCTGCTACTCTGGTATGATCATGACATCATTAACATGATATAAGGGACCAGAAAAATCAATAGCTTGCTGAAGCCCAAAATTAAGGTCAAGCAGTGTTATAGTGTTTAAATATCTGAAATAGCAACTTGTCTCTTTCACATTAGAGCTATTTGCAGATGAAACATCTATCAGAAAGTAGACTGGAATTTGCTGGTCCCTTTCCTACAGCTACTCCCTCAGGATACTTGGCATGAGGGTTAGTTCGCTTTTCCAAACAGTTTGAACACAAACAAAGCAGAAAATCTGATCAGGGTTATGTTGTCATGACTCCAGAAAAGGCAGAGGGTCTTCTTGATAGATCACCAGACAGATCATGACAGTTCCCATAGGGCAACCAGGCTTCATCAAGAGGAGTCCAGTGTCCTGGTCCATATAGCCTATATCTGTAGTAGTAAATTAAGCAACGTCAGGAAATGTTATTAAACGTTGGAACATAATTACTGATGCCTTTTTATTATTATTATTATTTAACATAGTTTGGCTTGGGCTAACTATTACTCCTTCAAACAATTCCTGAACATGTTTTGGGAACTGAATGAATTAAATGGGTTGGGGAGGATTCCTATCAGGTATTTTGGAAGTTAATATCATTTCACAGCATGAATGTGACCAGACCACATAATTTGGCCCAGAATCAGAGAATGTTTCCTAGAATTGTCTAATATACCAATGGGGGCCAGCCATGCTTCCACTTGCAAAGAGAGAGTAGGAGGGAAATACTGGAGGAAAGGCCTAAACTGTTAGATAACACACTAAAAATTAGGACTTCTAGTGCAGCATTTTCTGAAACGACTCACAGAGACAAAGTCTTTAGCAGAGTTTTAGAAAATGGAGTAGTGAGAGTTTATGAGGAACAAGAAAGCCTTTTGGAAGAGAGGGAACCTGAAAAAGGATGAAAACTGACTGCTGCCAGTTAAATAAAATATAGGCTTGGGGGAGGTTTTGAAAGCTGAAACTGGATGAAAGCTGACAGTTTGACTTGATTCAGCCACTAAAAGGGAAATCATAATAAGTCTTTATCCTTGAAAAGTAGTTGGATTTGAACTTGATAAAATGAAGATAGGAAATAGCAAAAACCAGCCTCAACAAACGTTATTTTTCATCAGGGGGCAAGAAAATGGTCAAACCAAACCAAAATCAGATGCATGCTTGCTCCTGTGTGCAAGGAAGTGCTCTGCTTTAAATGAAGAGACTTCATTCCCCAAAACTGATAGAAGGAAGCCAATCTGTGCCATACATTGCACAGAAACAACAAGAAAGGCCAAAATGGTGAAGAAAAGTTTTATATTACAGAAAATTTAAAGTCAAAGAAAGAATGTGAATCAGAAACAGAGTGAATCACTACTCAAGTAACAAGGTGTCCCTGGGTATATTAGGGCTCTTCTGTTGAACACTTGATCAAGATGGTCAAAATGATTACTACACGCTGAGCAAAAGCAGAAAGGTTGTGGGAGCAGAAAATGGGGTGATGAGAGAATTTAAGTATCCTCATATAGACGGAGCAAATGTCACAACTCTTGGCGCTCATATCCTGTGAACTCGCTAGAAGAGAAACAAGCCTTGATTTAGTTTCCAGGACCTCACAGGATCTGTTTCAAGGTATAGTTATCAAAGTGTTTCTCTACAACAGTGACCACAATGTATTCAAATTCAACACCCTATGGAATCAAAAAAGCAGGAAAAAAAAAATCAGTGAGGTTCAACTTCAAAACAGGAACAACAGAAAAATGAGGAAGCTTGTTAAAAAGAGTAACCACATGGCTAAAATACTTTGTGGTATCCTGGAGACTGTATAATAAGACATCATATAAGAGGCTTATTGTAAAGTTATATGCCCTATGCTCAAAGGAAAAAAAAAGAAGAAGAAAAAAAAAAAGATCTGAAAGACTATAAAAGCAAATGAAAAAAGAAAAAAAAAAGATCTGTTTAAAAAACAAGGTAAAGAGAGACTATTCAAAAAGGAAGTTGCATTCAAAGGAAAAAAAATAATAAAAAAGATCATGTGAATTTCAAAACAATCATATGGCAACCTAAATAGGAAGCACATTGCTAACCTCATAAAAATTAGTACTAAAAACTTAACAAGGCTTCCCCTGAAGTTTACTTATTTTAAAGAGCACATATAGGAGGAACTGTCTGACACTTAAATCTAGTAAAAAAATACATTTTTAGAGGAAATTCATAAAAGTGATATTCACTGAAATGTTCTTGAAGAACACTGGTATGAAATTGCTATATTACTAAATCTGTTGTACAACTAAGTCATTGCTTACATTAACCTTGATACTGGAGAAATGAAAGATGAAAAATATGTTATTGTTTTTCAAGCTAATCTCATGATATGTCTAAGAACTTGACCAGAGAAATCTGACTTCTGTACATGGCATTTTAGTTGGGGGTGAGGGCAATGTCATAAATTTATTATAGTTCTTTAAATAAGTCAAAGAGCATGTGATACAGATGATCTACTTAATACTGAAGAATTAGTACTTTTCCCATAGCAAAGAATTTAAACTATGCTGTTATGGGACAGGAAGAAGAGTCTTGTAGTTTTGTATCCAGTTCAAAGATGGGAAATAAAGAGCAAGAATAAAGGGATCATGATGTGAGAAGGGGACGCCCAGTACCATCCCGCAGGAATTGCTGCTGAATGTGTTTCAAATAGTAATAAATGAATGAGAAAAGGGGGAAGAGTGAAGCAGAAAAGAAAAACAGTGGCAGGAAATTTTTCAGGCTTGTAAAAAGTAAAAAAATCTGCAAGGAATTGCAGAAGGGAGATACAAAGTTGAGCAGTAGTATAATAAAATAGCAAGGGGAGTTTAGAGTTGAAATGTTAAAGGGTAACTGGGTTAAAAAGAAACAACTTTAGCTCTACACGTTCAATAATCAATTCTAGCCATTTGGATTAGCAAAGGAGATCATGAAGCCAGCTTGGATAATTCACCGTAAACCTCTGAACAATTTGTTTATCATAAAGAATACTTAGAAATGAATAGTGAACAAAATAGCAAAATGGGCAGTTCCATGGTGCTCTCCCATACTGCGTACACTGGGCATTTTTGGTCATGTCAAGTTGAAAAGAGTATAGCCAAGCTAGGAAATCAGTGGGAAGTGTGGGAAACAGGAATGTAGGTTTCTAATAATCTTTATCCAGGGAAAGATTGTATGACTTGGCAATTTTCATCTTAAAAGAGAGATGACTGAGGGGGCTACAATAGATCCAGACAATCATGAGTATAATGAAGAAGGTGAATAGGGGATGATTGCTCACCATTTCTCATAACAGCGGATCTAGGGAACTCTATATGAGATTATCAAGCGGAATATTAAAACAAACAGAAGAAAGGATATCTTCACATAATGGTGAGCACATTATGGAGGTCAGAAATTTAACTGTCTGGGAAGCAATTAGACTAATTAACAAAAGAAAGGTCTGTTGAGAGCTATTCAGCATAAAGACATCACTACAGGCTCCAGGTCAGGCAGTGCTTTCTGGACATCGGGACACTGAAACAGAAAAAGTTTCACTCTATAAACTCTTTTTATAATCTTATTTTTTTCACCTAAGTATCTTCTGCCAAACACAGCCAAAGGCAGAAATTATGTGTTCCTACGTTTCCAAACGTTACTTCTGGTAAGTAACCCCAGACCTGTGCAACACCAAGTAGTAACCTTGCAGTTTATGCAGAGTGATCCTATTGCATCCTACTTGCACCCCCAGGAGCAGGTAGGCTCTGCTTGGACGCTCTTTGCAGACAAATCATTGCTAAACTGCTGCTGCTCAGTTTGCAGCACAACTTGGACACGAATTTGGCCCTGATGTGATGTTGGTCAAAGGCAGCAGCTCCCCTATGCTGTCCGGAGCGGTGACTTTCTCTTCCCTTCAGCTCCCTTGCTAAGAAACTCCATCTCCCATTCATGGGATGCAGCTTTTGTTGGAGGGCAGTCCAATACCAGGGCTGAATCGTGTTTAATTAGCTCACTAGCTTCATGAAGAGGAAGCCAAGATCTTTGCAAAAGCCTTTCTGCTGCAGCAGTGGGGAGCCTTGATTCTCATTAAAATGTGTGCTAAGCCCATCTCTTGACAGTCTTTTCCTGTCTCCTCCTGTCTCATCCTTTTTTTTTTTTTTGACTTTGCTGCCCGTGAAGTTTACACTATGGGGAGTCAACTAAGAAGTGGTCTTTTCCCTGGGGACCAGGCGTCAGGATTCCTGGTTTCCGCTTAAAAAGTCTCCCATTGAGGCACGATGTGGCCTTGAGGCAAGTGATATTTCTCCTGCGTCAACCAGGTTCTCCATCTGAAAAAGGAGGACTAAAAAAGCCGCACTTACTTCAAGTGCACCGGGAGGACCCGTGTTGAGTTTATCGAGTTTATCTAGATATGTGTGATGGATGATGCTTTAAGAATGGATTTTGAATGGCAACTTTATCCGCTCATCTAAATGATTCTGGTGTGCGGTGTGTCAATGTCACAGCCACAAGCTGGTCTAAAATCCAGCCTGCCAGTCACTGTGACAAGGTCATCAGAGATAGGAAGGTGGAGAAATCCCTGAGCTGTACGCAATCTACTGGGAATTAGTGAATGATTCCTTCTGGATCCAAGACTCATTTAGTTCTATTTTGAGAAAAACTGATACTCAGCACTGAATACTGATGTTACCACATCTCATCTTGATGTACAGTAGCTATCAGTGGGAGAAAGGTCCATTGCAAGCTACAGGATGGATAGGCAGAATGGATTGACAGGCCCTGTACTCACTGGTGAGAGTTATTTTATTAAAAGAAGTTTTATGTGCCAAGGAGGGATCAGACTGGCTGACTTGAGCAGTAGATCCTGAGAGGTCAAGCCACTGTCTCCAAACTGAAGACATACTCTTAAATAATTGATCTTAGGCACTAATGGAAATAGACAAATTAGCAGATTTCCAAGAGTGTTTGGGGGAATCTTTACTTTTTTAACCCTTCCTCTCCATGTTATCTTTAACTCCATTTTGGGGAGTGATTTTGGGGTGTTTTCTTCCTTCCTTCTCTGTCAGTGATCAGCAATGGTGTAGCTGTTCTAATTCTGCATTACAAGTTTCCTCTCTGCAGTTTGTTTCGTAGGGTGCACCATGATTATTTCTCAAAAAAGGGTTAAGTCCTTAAATGCCTTTGGAGTTTCTTGAGTTCATCTCTACTGCTTCCTCTGAGTCCATGTAAGTGCTGTTACAATCTGGCACCATCGCTTATCCAATCTACTGGTTTCCACCAGTTACTTGCTCTTTTGGAAGTCCATGTACAGAAATCCCTATAAATATTAGTGTATCTGCGAAAGGATTGAACAGTTCAAGGTTATTTAACTAATATAAGTGAAATTCAGGGTAATTACAGGGGCTGTTCACTGACCAGCAAGTAGAAGATTGCCAGATTTGGACTGGGACTTACTTGTGCTGCAAACAGCAGATGATCCTGTAGAGCAGCACCAACACATCATGAGCTATGTGCATTTTAATTACGCATTAAATCACTGTCTGGGAGCCTCCACATACATCCAAGTTCAACACCTTCTCCATTGGCCTAAGCTGGCTGCTCCAGCAACCACAGAAGTTCGGTGGCTGCCCGTGACCTTCCTCTAAATTAGTTGGAATCAACATTATGGACCTTGCTGTACCAGGCAGCCAATGCCAGGTGTTCAAATTAATAAGCAGAACCAGGTTTTCTGATCAGTGCTCTGGGCTGCTTGCCATTGCTCTATCTCTTCGACATCTGATGAAATGACCCAGGGCTTTGGTCAAAAGGATTTTGCCTGCAAGCTGTAAATAGCACTTTGGAAGATTTTCTATTGGGAAAAAAAAGATCTTCTGATGGGGAAACCTGATAAAGTCAGGGGAAAAAATAATCAGAAGTTTGGTGTTTGGGGAAGCTGGTGTCTAAAGGCAATCACAAGCAGACACTGGAGATCGTGGTCTTGTTTACGGTAGGGTCGTGAATTTGCGGTTCCAGTAAACTCAAATTACAAGAAAGATTTAAGATTTAACACTGACAATGTGTTCTACAACACATTGACCAAGTGTAACTCCGCAGATACTAGCCATTTGCCAAAGGATCTGAATAAAGAAAGTCCTGTTTAACAATAAGCTGTGTATGCAGGAACATGTCATCACTGTGTTAGGATTAAAAGTGAATTCATCCTGCCAGTGGAAGTGTCTATTAGTGTATAAATGCAGAATTTTGTGGGCAGCAGAGAGGAAACTGTACTTTCTAGGATGCAATTTGAGGGAGAAGTGAATAAAAACTTACAGATAGGTGTTTCTTCACTATCGACTTTAGATAGTCTGAAGTCAGGTGATGCGGACGCTACTCCAGTCCTCATTTCCTGAGGGGTAATACTCAGTGCACCTGCAATAATGGCAATAACGAAAGAAAGAACAAAGTTTGCTTGTGGAGGCATTTAAGAGAGGACTCGGAAAAGGTATGGAGATATCTTAGATATGGAATATCTTACAAATGTCTCATCTCCAGATGTTCTGGCTGGATAATGAGGTGCCCATGGTGGTAGGGCTGTCATGTACAGTCAGAACTGTAGACTGGGCTAGGCCTGTTGTGTCTTTAAGTTGTTGATTCCGTGAGAAGAAATGATGACTGTGTTTGTTGGGGTAGAAAGTGTTCTAGGACCTTCAGATGAGGTTGCAGGGATGGCTCCAACAACAACTCTCTGCTCAGGAAGGTCCCAGTGGCTCTCAGAATGCTTCTTCTTGTGGTTCTCCCCTTCCTTCTGCCATGGATTCACTTTGCCCTGTGCGTAGTAGGGAGAGGAGCCCTAAAGATGCTGTGCTGGATCACAGCACCAGTCTGTGGTCCAACATTCACCATTTCAGGTAAAGAGGCAGTAAACATGCTAGTTGGCCATTCTGTAATATTTTGCTGAGGGGGAAATTTTCTTCCTCACCCTCTTCAGCAGGGGTTTGTTTCAATGCTGAAGGTTGAGGTTTCATTCTCCTCTCTAGATAGATAGTACGTATATATCTGTGTACACATGGTGTGTGCATTTATACACACACTTCATACATTAACTCATTTAAGTGCTATACAAATACATAGCTACATGCATTAACATAAATAGGATCTCTGTGGACAGTTTTTATATATCTATATATTTATATAAAGCTATATAAATCTTTCTTTCCTTAATGCACCCATTGTGTACCAGGGGTCATAGCCTCTTTACAGCTGTTAGTTCCTGGTTGAGTAGTTCTTGCTAATTCTGGTTCACAGCCTTAGAAACACTTGTTTTCTGCTGCATGGCAGTATTCTGCATTAGGGCAGGGGTCAGAGACAAGTATAATCTCTTTCTGCAGAAAGTAATAGTTAATGTTTTCAAATGTCATGGAGACCTCCACATTTCTCATAATTGTCAGCCTCCTTTTTTTCCTTTTTTTGATCATTGTGCCAACTACAAAAAAAAAAAAATGCTAAAAGGAGCAAATCGCAAAGCTGATGGTCGTTTTGTGTAACTTGAGAGAGGAAAAAAATCCCCAGTGCCAGCTAAGGACAGTGTATGAATTGTCCAGATTATCTCTCTGTCTGTCTGTCCATCCATCCGTCAAATGAGCATCGTGCATTTGTAATAATCCTGGATGTAGAAAACATATCTCAGGAAGTCTCTTCAGATCCTTCCATAGGATTAGAAATTCATTCAGTGTTCAGGAAAAATTATTGGTGAGCTTGCTCTTGTGTGGATGCTCTAATAGATTTTTTATTGTGCTTTCCATACAGAGACTGCAAAACCCCAGCCATCCTGATGCTGCATTTACTTCATCAATTCCTGTGACTGTTAATGCTGACACTATAAGGTTTGGCAGCCCACGTTAAGAATGGCTTGCCCCATGATATTACCAGGCAGCGAAGCTTTGTGCTGATGGATAAAGTGAGGTGTAAAACCTGATTGGAATCAATCAGAGTAATTGTCTGGATGTGTGGTGGTTAATAGGAAACGTCCCGCATATTATTGGCTTTTCTGTATAGCAAACAGATTAGCTTTCTGCTGCCTTTTGTGGCTCGTATCCTCTCCCGAGCCACCGCGGGAAGTGATGAATCTGCTGGGAGCTCAGGGGACGGTCCTGGCATTGCATCCCCTGTCAGTCCAGGAGACAGAGGGGCATCCTCTGGTTGGCAGCAGGAGGACACACTGCCACCCACCCCTGAAAAGGGTATTTGGGGATTTAGCAGCAGAGAGCATGCACAGAGCGTGGAGGGACAGCATTCCAGTGCGGAGTGGGTCAGCGCAGGGCAATTCTTCCCAGACAAACTATTTTTTCTGAGAGCTCCCTGCTTTCTCCTCTAACACAAGAGCTTTTTTTTCTTTTTTCTTTTTCTTTTTCTTTCTCTTTTTTTCTTTTTCTTTTTCTTTTTCTTTTTCTTTTTCTTTTTCTTTTTCTTTTTCTTTTTCTTTTTCTTTTCCCTTTCCCTTTCCCTTTCCCTTTCCCTTTCCCTTTCCCTTTCCCTTTCCCTTTCCCTTTTCCCTTTTCCCTTTTCCCTTTTCCCTTTTCCCTTTTCCCTTTTCCCTTTCCCTTTTCTTTTTTTCTTTCTCTTTCTTCCAGTTTCATTGCATTTATCATTATCATAAATAATGTAATGAGTAAGGGAATCATACTCAAAGTTCCTGAGTATCGCCTTTAGTTTAAGTTCAAAACTAGCAATTTCTGAATTTCTGGAAGGAGAGTTTCTTTTAAAAAAAGAGCTCCTGATGGTAGTCGTTCAGACAGGAGGAGTCAGAGAGCATCCTTAGCCTAGGAGAGACCAACCTGCCTGGTGGTCAGAGCCTCGGGTACCATCTGACATGCAGCGGGCTGGGATCCTAATGAAAGATCTTTTCAAGCACTCATTTCTTTCCTCAGTGGGTAGAATACTATTAACCTTTAAGGCAAAATTATATTTCATGCCTCTGGGAAGCAGTAACATTTTGCTGAACTGCACTGGGGAATCAGGTAAACAATGTTAACTCTCTCCAGCCCCATTTCCATGCCATTTTGGGGAGGGAAACTGTGCAAACCCTGCCAAGCAGCTGAGCAGAAAGCTGTGCGCAGGCAGCCCTTGCTGCTTGGGATCCACCATTCCTAGCTGCATTTCCGTCTTTATGTGCCTAATCCTTGGTTCAATAGCTGGAATTCAGTTGGACCCTGTCCTGATATCCTGGGGCCAAGAGATCTGCACTGATACTGGTGTTTCTGCTGTCTGTGCAGTGGTTGGGCAACACATCTTGGTTTTACCACCTGAGGGCATGGTTTGTTGGAAGTCAGGCCAAAGGATGCCAATCAAGAGCCTGTAGTCTGCTATGTCTCATCACTGTGGACAAAGATTCTGTCTGGCACTATTAGTGGCACTGCTGTTGTATGAGATCCTGGAGGGGAGCCCTGCTCTCTGAGTTTAATATCCATGTTTTTAATGAAGTTTATTTGAAGCTGTTTCACCCAACAGACATTTTGTTGTAGCTTAGATAGCCTAGTGGTAACAGTTTGTGGGATCACTAATATCTCAAATACAAAAGATAGACAGAAATGTGGATGATACATGCAAATTTAGATGCTAGGGTTAAACAGAGTGGGCTAGCACATATATGTGCACTACATAAGAGCTTCTAGACCCACCAAGGGCTGGAATCACTGGAATCACTCACTGCTTCTTCCCTGTGCTTCATTCCAGATCTAGTTGCATTTCCAGCCCATGGAGCACCAGAATTGCCCTACACTGAGCACCAAGGGTTGGGCAGATGGGAGGCAAGAGGGCTCTGAGATGCTCTGGTCCTATCAGGGGGGAAGCAGGAGCTGCAGTGTGAGGACAAAGTCAACACCTGGGGTGGAAAATTAAATCAATGAAGCACCGTGAGCCAGAGAGCGAACAATGCGACAGCAGCAAAGCTGGCTTCCAAATTGAAATGTGTTTGCTCGGGATTGTCCATCGGCTTGGGGAGTTATTATTTCCATTCCTCCAGTTATGAATTAATTTCTAGAGAACTTAATCATCCGCTCCCCTCGCAACCCCCTCTTCCCTTCTCCTTCTAATTTTCCACTTGAGTGGGAATTCTCCGACAGTGAAAATTCAGGCTTAGAGGAGGTCCATGCAAGCTGCTCCATTAGACTGGATAATCTCATTGGAACCAGTGGCTTGAATAATAACACCTTCACCTTATGCACTGCACCAGATTCAAATGACACTTAACACCCTGGACTGCGGGGACAGCTCCAACAGGGGAAGAGCTGGGAGCACCACGCTCGTGGGGATACATCTGCAGGCTGAGATAAACACCCGTCCAAGCCTCTTCTGAAGCACAGACGTCCACACAAGGGTGCCTTCAGGAACAGACTCCGCCTGAGTTTGGCAGCTCCTTGCGCAAAGAGAGCCCAAGCCCATTCAATGCCTGAGAGCTGTGTGATTGTGTTGCCTTCATCATCAAGGATGAGCGATGATGCTAACACCTATTGCACCAGTTTCCTTAAGTAAGGTGTGCAAGGACCATTAAAGTCATGGAGCTTAACTAACTTCTCTTAGTTCAGACTTCACCGTCTCCCTATAAGCGGAGAATAGGCTTGACTGTAGTTCCAGCTTGACTGTTTTCTGTCTTCCTCCATATTTATAACCCACCCAAGAGCAGAAACACAGCATAGAGTTTGTTTTCATTGCCTCATCTTTCTCTCAATGTGCATTGCCTTACTATTGCTCTGTGTTCTAGTATAAGTCAAACCCTGAGTCCTGAAATCATTAGTAGATTATTAGCATTAAGTAGATGGTTTGAATCCACTATTCTGGACTGAGCTTTATAGATATAGCCTGGAAGGAGGTTGCTCTTGCTTCATTTGGGCACACCTAGACTCCTGTTCACCATTAATTGTCACATTGATAGATGTGTCTCACATTGGTGGATCATTTACCAGGGCCAACATTACACAGCTACACGTGAATTCTCACCTTTCAACATCTCCTGTGTCTCCACACTTGATCCCTAGTACCTCAGCTCTGCATTGTCTGGAAGAAATAATATCTTTCCCTGTTGACTTTTATTCAGCTCAACTTGACAGTCTTGTGCACCCAGTGGTCTCTGAGTTGCCCACAGCAGAGCAACATACAAGATCCAAATATGGGCTTACAAGAGAAGGAAAGAAAGAAAATGTGTGGGAGATGGACACCTGGAATGTATAATAAATAGCTCTGCAGCCATGTATCTGACAGCCCAGCCTGCTGGAGGTCATTCATGCCACCACAGCAATTTTTCAGCATTTAACCCATCCTTTCCAGACATGCACGGTTGAGAGGAAATTCATACATCATGTGTCGACAGTCTGTCGCTTGCAGCTGGAGGTCCCAGGAAAGCTGAGGGTCAGACAGGGGCAGTGCTTGCCTCTGCCTGAGGCTGTGATGGGGATCTCAGTGGGGTATATCACACCCAACTAATAGTATCTTGTATGTTTTGGGAAATGAGGCCTGAAGACATCCTTGTGGCTGAATTATTGAAACAATAGATATAAGGCAGCAATAACTTGATGGAGGAGGGCAGTAAAGCTATGATATTAGTGTTTCTTATGGGCTAAAGGGAAGCAGCCTAGGAATGACATGGAAGAAGAGATGGGCATGAAGGCCAAAAGGAGCTGAGAGGGTAGTGACAGTCTGTGTGGTCCCCTATGTCGCCTACAGCTTTCTGCGTGGGATTGTTTGGAGTGAGGGGTTTCCAGAGGTGATAAACAGTATTCAAACTAAGCAATATGTTTTGCAGAAACCCTTTCTCTTTCCTTACTACCCTCCTCCAGATTAGGAGCAGATACGAGCAGTGAAAGAGCAATTGAACGACATGCTGTGACTCAGTATCTGTAGAAGTGTAGAAGACTCTTACAAATATACCTCCCATGGCTCCCAAAACCTCCATGAATGCAGACGCTGCATTCCATGATTCTATTTTTTCTGCATTCCTGATCCTTTAGGAGATGAGGCTAAAGAGGTATCAAAGCTTCCTACCCTCTCTAAGGAGTCCTGGATTTCACTGCGGTTTTGGCAATGATTCATGGGGAAGCCTGAGACCAGCTAATTTGAATTAACTCCGATCTTTTCATATCCAGAGCAATACACTCTAGAGTTAACATTTCTGCAGGACTAGAGCACCTGCTATCATCCTCACCAATAGATACTGGGCTCTTGGATCACAGAGGAAAGACTGAACAAATTTCTCCAGTTATTTCAAAGGAACTCCCAGGAAGAATTCAGGGAAGATGCTCCCAGGCATCTGAATGAGGCCACGAACAAAGAGCTTTAGTCCCTTTGAACAAATTATTTTCATCAGCCCTTGCTGAGGACAGCATGTAGGAGGAGCGCAAGGGAGTGTAGGTGTTATCTGCCCAGGTTCTGAGGAAGACACTCACAAATATTATTATCATGAATAGGAAGTGCCATGATAGGATGCTCTCTGGGAAAAGTAATTTTGTTCATTAATTACTTGCCTTATCTAGCAACCTTGTTCCCTTTTTCTCACTTTCTTTTTTTTTTTTTTAATTTTCTTTAAAATTACTATAAAAGTGAATTCACTGCTCGGAAAGTTATTTTACTGCCTCCTCGGAGACAGAAGGAGAGTTTGCATTACTTAGGTAGACTTCAGCGGAGTCTTCAAGGGTTTTTCCATCCTTTTTTGAAGCCCAGACTTTTATGGGCAGATAGAAAAAAAAAAAAAAGAAAAGATTCCAGGCTGATTCCTGTGATTTCCTCCATGCAGACCACCTCGGTGCTCCGCATTGAGGGCAGTTCACGTGTGCCTTGGGCTCGAGCTCTGCCTGCTGCTCACGAGCCCGTGCACTGTGGTTCTCCCCTTGCCGTTAGCTCCCAGGCTCGTTGCTATGCCTGGTTAGCTTGGAAACAAAGGAGTCACGGCTCAGATTCAAGGGATGATATAGCAGGGGCCCTGCAGCTTCTTGTCCTTTCCTTGCATTTTTGACCCTTACAGGGGGTCAGAGGGGGTCAGTGCATTAAGGCAGGCGATTCCAGTGCTTCTGTGCATCAAACATTCATTTTTGCTTTTTGATGGTGCTGCTTGTACAGTTGGGAGGGTGTTTTTGACAGGGTTGCTGCTAACTGATGCTTTGAGTGAGCCTGCAGCACCGGGTGGAAATCCACAGTCTCCAGAGCAGTCTGGTTTTACGCTGTGGGTTTCACTGGAAGCTGATACCTGAGGGGAATGAAACTCAGCTAGATCAGTCCTCACTGGAGCTGAAACTGGAGACTGGACTCACTAGGAGGCAACAGAGTCCTGTCCCAGCCCCACGTCATTCATCCCTGGCCTTTGAGGGATGCTCTGATGCTGCTTTTTGTTCCAGAGGCTGCTCCGGAACATCATTGGGAAGGGAGGAGCAGGGTCTCTCTGTAATGCTGAGCAGGGCCAGCTGAGGGGTGTATTTCCAAACACCTTCCTCAGACCTCCTCCCTCATTTCCACGCTCGCCTCCCCCAGTGTTGGCAAACAATTGCCAATTCTCCATTGGAGAAAAGCTCATGCGTTTCCAGGGATTTGCATGTGAAATGCGCCTGTTCATCTCAGGCTTGAATGAGCCATCAACATGCTCATCAGCCATCTCTCCTGCACAGACGCACACAAACACACCCCCATGCCCGCACGAAAAAAGCAGAATTTGCTTTTCTGTGGCTGCATCCCAGCGATGCATGAGCCAGTGTGGTCCCTGGGCCACCTCTGAACCAGCAACCTTCATCTACAGGCTAAGGCTGGGGAGAAAGTTGCATTATATGGGCAAACCCCAGGGTCTCCCGGCTAGATTAGCCCACAAGACAATCAGAAAACTTGGGGAGAGGAAGAAGGGGACAGAAAAGAGGCATGAAAATACCCAAAACGGGGAAAGGAGACGGGGAGGACGTTGCTTATTGACGCATCTGGCTTTGTAGGGCGGGAGATGGAGGAATAAATCCCTTGCATCCACGCCTCCACCGCAGGCTCCAGGGGAGGGTTTATTCAATTGCTGCAATGGAGGGAGGAGCCCACCTGGGGACAGAGATAAGGGGCAGGCAGCAGGATTGTGGTTCTGCAGCATAAGCCGGGCGAGTTATCAGGGCAGAAACTCGGCTTCTATTACCATGCATTAGAATAGATTAGCAGGCAGAGTAATTAGCATCCTCACTCTGTTTGGCGAGGTGACAGGGTTGGTGGCAGGCAGGAGGCATGTGGGGAAGAGGGAGCTTGGCAGCGCAGTCCTTCCTGTCCTGAACTTCTACCCAAGGACGGCTGGATCTTCTGGTCTTTCACGTAGGGTTGTCCCATCTGGGCTACAAGTCAGATTCCAACAGGATGGGAGTGAGTTTGGGTTAGTGGTTTGGAACCTGGTGGCTCATGGTCCCTAAAGAACTGCTCTGGGGAGACAAGAGGTTCATAGGGTTGGATTTCAGCTTCCTGACAACACCAGCGTCTTGAGTCATCTTTTGCATGTCTCATAGAGAATCCATACCCGCCTGGGTTCCCAGATACCACTAGCTGAGAAGTCACTACTCTGGCTCACCAAGTCCATCCTGATGGCCTTTAGTCTTGTTTTGCTCGCCTAGTCTTTGATAACCAAAGAGAAGGTTTCTTGGAAAGGAGAGCCTGTTTGTGGGTAGTGCCACAGACTGAAACAAGGGTCTGGGTCCTTCTTCAGTCTCCTGAATCACTTAACCCTTCCTTGTGGAAGAAATCAGAGCGGTGATGTCTCCTTTTCCAGGTAACTGTCAGGCCATGTCCAAGCTGGGCTGTGCCCATCAAGACCCTAGATGCAGATAAAGTTGCTAGAAAAACCATGATTTTTCTCATTGCCAGAGCAGGTTTCATGATCTCACCTCAGATTTATCCCTTTGTTCCTACAGCATTATCCGCCTTTCCATAATAAATTAAGTATCCCAGAAAAAAAAATATATTTAACTCATTCTTGCCATGGAAGCTGGATTCAGCTACCTTCTAGCCATGTGGGCAGTCTGGAGTCCAGAAGAATAGTCTAGGAGGAATGACTATTCCCCACTTCACCATATGAAGATTAAGGGCAGCGATGGCTGTTTCTTGACATTTATGGCAATCCTATTCCTAGGACCCTGAGGGAATCTGGAAATGTCAAAACATTGCTAAAACTGACCTTAAACTTTACACGCAAGTGGGACTGAATCTCCTTACTTTTCTTGACTCCAGCCAGGAAATTGCTTCAGTTCCAGTGGAGGGAAAGGCAAATTTCAGCTGCTCCCTCCTTCCCCAGCCTTGTTCTCTCCTTCTGATACAATGGTCTCTAGAGAGGCAAGGTTGGCTCACGTGTTGGTCAGACTTTGGCTAAAACACACCCCATATTATATCTACAGTTCTTTTTAACTGATCTGCTTCTATCTTCTCCTTTCCGTCTGGGAAACCCAAACTTTTCTCTTCAAAATAAAGGAAGTAGTCCACATCACATCCCATCCTGAAAGAAGGACCCCTTTACTGAGCCTTGTTTGGGTTGACACATTCAAGCAGCTTTGAACTCCAGAGATGTTCAGAGCTGCATCTCTCTGTGCCTTGTAGTCCTGATTCCTTAGGCATTCTATGATTCTATGATTCTATGATTCCCAGATTCCTGTCCCCAGCTCTGGGTGGAAATGCCATGAGGAGGGCTGCACTTGGCTTCCACTGAGCTCCCTCTGCTGACCACCTTGCAAAAGGCATCTTAGACCTACCTGGTTAGCCTTGGAGTTAGACAACTCCTCCAGCCTTTGAGCAGGGACAATTGTCAGAATTGGGATGGGGAACCCAAGAGAGGGTGACCTGGGGAACCTCAGAAGACTGCTCTTGTTCTGCAGTGTTGTTCCACTCTAGATGAATCTTGCAATCCACCTTCCTCTTCAGCCTCAGGAGGTCGCTTCATCCACCAACTCCTTGACCCCTTTTGGGGAATGTGACTCTTTGAAAAAAGCTACCTGGATTTGTTCAGAAGGTGGAAAACACAGAAGAGAGTGCATATCTCAAGCCAGAAAGTGTTGGTTTGATGAAAGGACTTTGAGGAACAGCAGTCCTCTCTGCCGTTTCCTTCTGGAGGAAGTGCTGCTTTTCCTGCAGGACAAGGACAGCTGTTTGCCGTGCTGTGCCTGTTCCCATGCTAGATTTCAGATTCCTAACTTGTTGGTTCATGCTGTGTTGGGACATCTGTGAGTCTCCCCAGTTAAATCCTTTGCCAACCACCTGCAAACGCAGCCTTTGCCTCTCTCCAGGCTCTGCATGGGCTGGGAAATCTCAGATTTCTTCTTGGAGAGGAAGTAAGGAAAGGAAGGAAAAATCACAGTATCTTGCTGCTCCCCCTTGCTCTAAGACTGCTGGGACCATCTGTGTTTCTGAGTCTAGGGATGCAAAAAGCGCTTCAATTTGAGACCTGAATGAGATTTCCCTTAAAGATTCCTTTCATCCTGTATCCTCTTCTGGTGAATTTTTCTGAGCTTTCTCCTCTGATGGATCTGCCCAACATACCTGTCCAATACATGCTCCCTCTTGGGGTGTGTATGAAAGGATGAGAATAAAAACAGAGGACATCAGTGGTGAAGAGAGTCTAGGAGACAAACAACCTGAGGAGAAGGTAGGACCAAAAGACAGGGAAAATTTAAGGGCATGAGATGAGAAGCATGTGCCATAGCATCCAGACTGAAAACACAGAGTTTGGGGATGAGGAAGGGGAAAACAGCATCTGTCAAGGTACCATCTCCATCTTGCAGCAGAAGGAAAGATGAGCAGAAGGAAAAATGTAGCCACAAAGTGGAGGATGAGGCTTGGTGTGAGCGACTCCCTGGTAAGAAAAGTCCCCATAACAAATGGGTTGTGGGGTCCCATCAAACTGACTGGGAGCCCCTCAGCCACCCTACCATGGTGGGCTCCATGTCCTGGGGTGATCATGATGTGCAACGGCCCCCAGGTCCCGCTTGGCCCTCTCAAAGTTATCGGCCCTGGAGGGAAGGTGTAACGAAAAGGTGGCTGTGATTAATCTGTCACAGGGTGAATGAATTTGTCTCCTGCAGGAAATGTCACTGTTTGGAATCGGAAAAGAAAGCTGAAATGTCAAAACCTTTTGCAAAACGGCAGTGCCTGCAAATTACCCATTTGGAGATGGGAGAAGGGTTTCATTTCGGTTTGCTGGGCTGACCCGCTCCATTCAGCTGTCTCTCACGCTGCTCCCCCTCCTTAGCACTGAGGTCAGATGCTTCATTTCCCCCTTCTTCCCCATGAACTCACCTCCCTGGCCAGACTACAAATCTTGCCAAGCAAGAGCAGCAAAAAGATGACTGCTGCACACCAAATGACAAGGCTCCTCTCTCTCAAAAATAAAAAAGGCTTGAAATTTCTTGCTGAGAACTCTCTTTCTTTTTTTTAATGGTAAGGTATGTCTTTTTCTGACCAGAAAATTGTATAGTGCGCTATATTCAATTTGCCAAAAAAAATACCGAAAAAACAAACTCCGTTCTGAGCAGAAATTTCTGATCACATCCAGCCTAAAGTCCTTTTGTCTTGGAAAATTGTTTTAATTAAAATCAATTAGCAGAATGTTTCTCTTCTCTTGCCAGAAAACTGGTAATTGATTTTTTTTTATTATTATTTTCATCTCACTTCAAAAAAAGGATATTTTTGTATGTTTCTGGTAAAATTAAAGAAAAAAAAGAAAACAAAGAATCAAAATCTTCTTCTGTTTCAATATCTATTGATATAAGCAAGAAAGGCTCAGTCAGGGCTATACTCTTGGCTTTTTGTTGTTGTTATTTTTGTTTTGTTTTATTATTTTATTTTATTTTATTTTATTTTATTTTATTTTATTTTATTTTATTTTATTTTATTTTATTTTATTTT
>JAWLRI010000771.1:1106666-1152196 GCA_034781795.1 Crypturellus tataupa
TTTATTTTATTTTATTTTATTTTATTTTATTTTATTTTATTTTATTTTATTTTATTTTATTTTATTTTATTTCCAATGCTCCCTCACTCCCTCCCTGCAAAAGAAGGAAAAAAAATAAAGCAAAATGCAGACTTACTGAAGCTTCCTCCTTGGTTGGTCGGACCTGAGGCTCTCTCTTCACAGGACTATCCATCTCTGCCTGCTTTGCCCACTCGGGGTGTCAATTAGTTTGGTCTCCAGCAGGGCCCACCAGCTCCGGCTAATGGTGTGAATTAGCAGAGCAGCCCCAGCGCCCGCAGGACCCCTGCTAGAGCCGAGCATCATGTATCCAGCAAGCCTGAGCAAGGAGAGAAGCTACCCCTGGGGTCTCATCAGGGTTTTGAGTGTTTTGGAAAATATTTGCCACTAGAAAGGCCAGGTGCAAGGGCCGCTGTGTCTTTTTAAGTACTTTCAGTTTGTTGTTTCATCTAATAGGGGAGTTTGTGGTCAGAGACGAGGGAATGAGCAAAGCCCATAGCTTGGGGATGGTTTTTGCCCCTCCATTCCCTTCAGACGCTGTGATTACAGTCACATTGCAACTGTTACCCGAGATTCCCATCAGATCTGGATGCCAAAGACACTGTCCCGAGGTGGGAGATGCAAAGCTTGGAGCAAAAACGTGCGGGAGAATCTCCCATGGGTCTGCCAGTAAGATGGGGATAAGGATCTGTAGGACTGTATGGGAGCAAGGACAGGATCCCACTATGCCAGGTTTAGAAGAAAGAAATATAGGGACAAAAACCAAATATTTTTTATATATACGTTTGTAAGATATACATATATCTTACAAATATAGGTCCTGCTTTTCTTTATTTGCATTTTTTTTTTCTTTCTGCAGCTGGAGCAGTACCCCCACTAGACCCTTCTTGCAATGGACTGTCCTGTTGTACTGAGAGTTTGAGTGTGCCCCAAGGCTCATCCGCTCCGGAGATTTCTGGGGATCGGATGAACCCTCCTAACACTGGGCACATAGGATCAAGCCCTGTAGGTGATGGAGTGGGTCTAAACTGGGGCTGTGCTGCCCTGGCAAAGTAGAAGAGCCCTTAGTGCCTCATTGTACAGGGGGAATAGCTCCTTACCATCCATGTTTGCAGAACAGTGACCCAACTGGTTGCTCCATCTCTCAATGACAACCCGGGATTTGACTCTCATCTCTCTTGCATCCCAAATCAGGGCCTTCACCTCATTTTCAGGAGATCGGGCCTTTGCTCTGGTCCCCGACATGTAGTCATCTATGCTCCCCTTCCCTTCTCTGAGTGGGAATATATCAACCGCAGAGAGGTGTTGTGAAGATTAATTAGCTCCAGGCAAAGCCCTTTGAGATCCTTGGATGAAAGATGCCACAGAAGCGCAAAGTATTAATTTAACATTATCAAAATAATTGGTTAGTGGGTAGTGAACAGAGGGTTAGCTTTAGCGGTATTTATTTTAACGTAAGATGAGCAGGAAATGGGATTCCTCATGGTTCAGTGGTAGGACCAGTCTCTTAGTATTTGTACTAATGGTTTAGACAGAGGCAGGACACTTGCAATTGTTAACGATGCAGCCGATAATGAAATAGCAGGTGTTATTAAGACATACAGAGAAGTGCCATGTCTATACCCTAATCTTATGCAAATAATCTCAGGGCTGGCACACGCTGTTTGAGGTGTCTTAACTGTAATGTGATGCCACTGGGTGGGAGTTATACAGAAGTTAATTATAGCATGAATAGCACCAAATTAGGTTCAATGACAGTGGAAAGTGATCTCGGTGTATTGACAGAGCTGGTGCGTTAGAGTTACTGATATTTTATTAAAGGGAAACAATTATTGGCAACATGAGGCATTTGTCTGCATAGCAGAGAGGGTATCAGATGAGAGTACAGCAGAGTCACAGCGACTGCTCAGGGCCAAAAGTGTCTCTTTCTCAGAAGCGAGCACAGAAATGACCAGGGCAGTTGGATTTTGTCATCTGGCCTATTTGGTTTTCCCTCCTATAGCCCAGCTGCAGCATGCCACCGGCCAGGGGACAACCTTGCTGCCAAGAGCAGTTGTGTCTGGAGATATTTATTTACCTAAAAGTCCCCTCAGGGTGGTTACCTTTGCTGGCTGGGGTTTTGCTGTGCGTTGTTCTGCATTTTGGCTTTGGTTGAAGACCCCACTCATTTCTGAGGCTGGTTGGGGAGGGCAATACCTTGCTCTGCTGAGAAACCCAAATGCAGCTGGTTCCATCTCTTTGGTCTGAATTTATGCAAGGACCAGGATCAGCTCCCTGGGATCGATCATGCTCTTCGCACAAGGAGAGGTCTCTGATGTTGATCCAAGGACCTGAACCTCCGTGGTGACCCAGAGCTGGGCTCAGCCTGGGTCTGCTTGGGAAATCTCCATCTAATCATATTTGGACTACATTTTTTTAAATTTGTTATTTTTTTCATGTTTGTTTAGTTTTAAATTTAGAAAAGGAATTCAGATAGTAAGAATGAATGCAAAGTCAAAAGATGGCAAGTGACAGAATTAAGGTCAGCTATGGAAAAAATAGCATAATCGTATCAATAGGTGATATTGTAATTAAAATCTGACTCAAAATGCACCAATGAAGGATTTAGGAATGGCAAAGCTACTTTCAATCTGGCAGTACCTATTTGCTGAGTGTCTGACACCTTAATATTATAGTAAAGCAAAGCCAAGTTATTATTGTAAGTTATTATTCACAGAATCACAGTCACAGAATGGCTGAGGTTGGAAGGGACCTCTAGAGATCATCTAGTCCAACCCCCCTGATTATTATAACAATTATTAATAATTATTATAATTAATTATTAATAATAATACTTTATTAATAATAATATTTTATTACTAATTTATTATTTGAATGAAAATATGCCTTATAATAGATACCAGGGCTGTAAAACATGTCAGATGCATACAGAGTGAATCTTTGGTCCGAAGGTTTGCATTCTTTAAATCCATATATACTAGCAAACAAGTTAACAGTAGGACAGGATGCTGACATACAGATTCCAGCTCAGTGGTAGGGTGGGTAATATAAACCAGGCTCCTTAATTCTTGCCATCCTCCCATGTGTTGTTCCTCCTGTGCAAGTGCCGGCTGTGCTTGAGCATCAGAGACTAAAAGACCTTGCAAACTCCTGTGCTGCATCACTGGAACCGACTCTGGGTAGCTGCCCATTTAATTTCGGAAGATCCAGACTTTTCAGCCACGCTGCAGTCTGAGAAGATAAATGGGAGGCGGATGGACTTTTTGAAGAATCTGAGCACTTGCTTTTTGACATCAAGCCCAAAAGGTTTTGCTTCTCAGCTATTCTCTGGGGAGGAATTTCCACACCCTGCAGGGCTTTGTCTGTATTGCTGCACCTATTTGTTTTACAAAAAGTGCTTGCAAAAATCTCAGGTCAGCGTTTTGCCTCGGCTTTCCTTCTGCGATCGGGGACTTGCAGTTCTGAGAGCAGTTAATAGGCTCTCCTTCTAGCCCTCTGGAGACGGCACATTGAAAATTCCTGATCCGATATGTGGCAGCGCTAAAGGAGACTAATGGGAGGAGGGCTCCCGGGGGTGGAGAGGGAGCCGCAATGCTGTTCGTGATCTCTCACATCTGCAAAGCAAATTGGGGTCTGCGCAGGATGGTTGAGATTTCCCTTCCCATTCCTGGAAATAGAGAATTTTCCTGTTCCAGGAAGATGCAGCAGTTTGAGTTTGAGATTGCACTGTTCATTTTGACTAGTTTTGGTCAGTAAATTGAAGACAAGCCGTCAAGTCCAGGACCAGGGTCCAATGAAAGGTATTGCTGTAGATCTCCGCTTGCAAACCCCAATGCACAGGGCTGCAAGCTCGGCTACAGGGAGCAGGGTGATCCTGGAGCTAATCCCCCCGCAGCCCCCACACTCTCAGAACCGGAGGATCCGAAGTCTGGGAGTAGCTGAATAATTTAACATCCACACTTAGTCTTTATAGCCGATTTTAATGGGGGGTAATAGCACTGCTAATAACAAAATCCATTGAAGACACCCTGCGCAAGTCCATAACATTAGCTTAATAGCAAGAGGTAATTGGCATGCAGTTGGAGCTGTCCTTTTGTATTAACCCATCGGTTTCTAGGCAGACATCTCCTCCGAAGCTGTGGCCTCAGCAACGCGTATGGAGTAAAATACATATTTCTTTTAAACAAAGTAAATTCAAATCCGGATTAAAACAGGGCATGCTGTTACCATTTCACGTTGCTCTTCTGTGTTTGCACGCCCCAGAGAAGAGCAGAGACAGTGAAGGCTGCTGAAAGCCCTGATAAAAATTTGTGATTGTTTTAATTTTTTGTGTATTTGTGCTGCCCACATGCCATGTGCCCACTGCTTCCACTGAAGCATCTCCAGGGCTGCACATCCTACCCAAGGGCTGAGATTTGCACTGACACCCCTCCCTGCCTCTTTCATGTTGTTCTTGCCACTTTTAAGCTTGCAGTGATACCCCATGGCCCATCAGCACTGGAGACAGAGAGCTGTGAAGCTTTCCAAGTCAACGCAGAGCCCAAGGCTGACTTTCCACCCTGGGTGCTACTCATCTCGGGACCGTCCTTACCCCCGCAATGAGGCTTCATGTTAACCCTGCCCTTCTCTGTTCCCGTTTGCTCAGGTGCACGAGGAAGGAGCGATGCGAGCGCTCCAGCGAGCCCCGGAGGTTTGCCTCAGAGATGAAGCAGTGCGTCCGGCTTACCGTGCATCCCAACAACATCTCTGTCTCCCAGTACAACGTCCTGGTAAGGAATGTTGATGTGCCATCCCCATCCCTCCCTGCCCTCAGGTTTATCCTGCCCATATGGTCAACGTGATGGTAGCAGGCATCTGTCACTTGGATTCAGCAGGAGTGGGAAGGATGGGAAGCTCAAAGTCAGGAAGTTCTCCAGAGGCCATTAACTTTCCCAACAGTTTTCTTGTCATGTAGAAAGATTTTTCCATGGGAGGGCACTGGGTCTTTGCTTGTCTCCTCTCTAGAAGTGTGGAAAGACACTTGCATATTTTGTGTGAGGATCTGAGGGAAGTTCTGAAGAGTCTTCACATCCTAGAAGTGTTGTCTGCACACAGTACAGATGTTCACTTCCTTGAGAGAAGGGATTTTTGAACGGCTGGGCAAGGACTTTAGGCAAGGGACATCATCAGGGTTAAAACTGACCCTCTAGGAGGAGGATAATTGAGGGATACCATGGCTTATTTTAATAAGCTGCAATTTCCCAACACCTTGGACAAAAGTTTCTTCTTCTCAAGCTGCCAACAACTTCACTTTGCTGTAGCTCCAGCATTGAGTACGGAGAGCAAAGAGGCAGGACACTACACAGAAGAACCTAAGGCTGCCAAGGTCCATTGAGAACAAGGTTTACCCTTTGAGGCCAAGAGTTTGAATCACTCTATCCTTCTGTTCATACTTTTTTGGACTGGAATTGTAATGATAACTCAGGCCCTTTAAGCTCCATTTCTCAGTGAGTTGGTCCCTAGCCTCACATCCTGAAAGGTATAAATGATATTACTGCTCAAGGAACAGCTGTCAGGCATCTTTTAGGTGATGGTTTTTGGAGTGCTGGGTATTAATCTGTGATAATCAAATCAGCCTTTCAAAGTCTGCATGTCCAATCACTGCTGCTTTGTTTCAGCCTCTTAACTTTGCTGTGACTTAACTTTCCTAGGCTTCAAACAAAACTGATCTGAGACATCTTAAGTCCTTTGTTCTTCTGGGAGTTCAAGGTTTCTTTTTCTTATTCTCTCAGTAGTTTCTGAATTCTTTTATGTTAGAATAAATCCTGGGGGACTAACTGGCTCAGGGCAGTTGAATTTGATAACGGAATAAAAGACCTTTACCTCTGGGTTACTCTGGCAGGGCAAGCCAACCCCAAGCTACTGGAATCAGAAGTTGCCAGTGTCTTTGGCCCATTGGTCTGCATGAAAATTGCCATGGGAGTCTCAACCCTGTTCTGGGTGGGCTGGGGTCTTTCCCAATCACTGCAGTTAGGTTCTTGGCAAACCAAAAGGACAGGACCAATGATGGAATAGATAGTGATGTCCTAATGGGCTCTCTCACGGGTTCTAGCTGAGCAACAAAAATACCTAAATTCTTACCTATAGAGGCAGAGATGTTATCTGTGTGGCCACCCTTAAGGTTTGGACACTGACACAGACTAGGAAAGCTCTGTCTGAGACTGTTTCGGTCCAAGGTTGCTACTCTGAGATCTCTGAGAAGAGATGTTTGGTGGGGGAAAACTCTTCCTTGCTGCAGCAGTTCCAGAATGCAAAACTTCATATCTGCTCAGGGTGAGCACTGGCTCATAATGTTCATTGCCAAGCTCTATATGTTGGCATCATCCTCAGCATGGCACACCTATATTCTTCATTTGTTGTGCTCAAGGAAAGAGGTTTAGCAAGGAGAGTGCTGTCCACTTCTCCACTGCTGACAATGTATTCATGAGCGTAGAGATACAAAACAGAAGCAACCATTTGACAGGAGACTTTTGAACTGCCTAAATGCTAAATCAGTTCAGTTTCTTTCTCATTGCTATCCCCCTTACCAGGAAGTGAACATACTCATGCAAGGATCTTATATTAGTCCGGACAAAGAACCATCTGCTGAGTCTTTCTCCCTTGTAGTGCCTGACATTGAGATATAGCCCCCAAAACTTCTCCAAGTGAGAAAAACACTTGGAGAACCAATAAACAAGAGCTATGCTATCCATTATCCCCTGCTTTAGCACCTGACCTGACCTCCCCTGTTTTTGTGCTGGTAGACTCAACACTTCAGCATGCGTTTTGTCTCCTTGCAGTGACTGTCACCTCAGATGGGGTCTCAACAAGCTCATGTAATAGGCAAATGTGGAAAATATCCACATTTGTCCCTGCCTCTAGTGACTTGTTCTAGTGTTTGCTTACAATAACCCTCATTTTATACTACTAGGTCATCAGCAGCTGTTTTGAAAAGACAGCAGCGTGAAGGCCCTTGGCTAGAGCATGAGTATGACAGAAACCAGCCATGTTATTGCTTTCTGTAATGACCATGGGTAATGACATGGTCAAGCTGGTGAGGGCTGTGAAGTCTAAAATTACCAGAAATCACCAGGAATTCCTCCTTCACAGATTTTTTTTTTTTCGTTTGAATTTATGATGCCCCAGTAGAGCACATCTCCAGGGCCAACTGCGTCCTCGGTGGGATGGGCAGTGATTTTGCTGTGCCTCTAGAGAGAGAGATTTTGTGTGGTGGACCCAAGGCTGTAACTAGACTCTCCTTACGCAGGACCTTGGTGGCAGAGTGCTCCCCCCCATCTGCTGATGCTATAGGAGAGCAGGCCATAGAGAGTTAGACTGGAGCGCTACAGTTTCTCTGTAGTCTGCAGAGTGCCTCTTGTGAGTAGCAGTCACCTTCCTCAGAAACCGCGTGCCCTGGGGCCAGCAAAGCCCTGGTCTTCACAGCCAAAGACTTCCCGTCTAACCTTACACTTGCATGACGGATAACGAGCACTCCTTCCCCTGCACTGACCCAGCCGTCACTGGGCACAGTGCAGTCGCTCCTGCATAGCCACATACCACTTGTGTCGGCATCAGCATTTCATCTCCTTTCCACTCCATGCATACATCCCTCTCCTGAATCGCTGCTTTCTGTTGAAGGAGGATGCTCTGTCAAGCAAGAGGCTCTTTGTCCGACCTCTCCAGTATAATTCTCTCCTGCTTGCTCAGTTCTGTTGTTCAGCTCCATATTCTTTTTTTTTTCCCCTTTCTTTCTTTTTCTTTCTTCTTCCCTCCTTCCTCTTTGTTTGCAGCTCGTCTTGGAGACCTACAATGTCCCTGAGCTGTCAGCAGGAGTGAATTGCACCTTTGAGGACCTCTCAGAGATGGATGGTTTGGTGGTGGGCAGTCAGATCCAGTGCATCTCACCAGCTGCCAAAGAGGTGCCCCAGATCATCACAGAAAATGGTGGGTATCTCACAGCTCCCCCATTTGCATCACTTTTTTCTACCTTCCTCACCCCATTTCCACGTGTTTCAAGTGCCTTTTGCTCTAGGAGTAGAGTTGGGCTTACCAAATCTGGGAGCCTTGGTATAAAGCTCATAGGGTGGTAGGACGCTGTGTTGGTGCTTGCTGATGGAGCAACGCAGTGGTACATGATAGCATGTGTGTGCTGAGAGTGTGTTTGTGCATGAATGTGCTCACACTTGTGCCAGCAGTGAGTTGGGACATCAGTACCTGCTTTAAGGCACGTGTATGTGTAGCGGTATGTGCTTTCAGACTACCAATGAGTGGCAATTGCATATACCTAGTGAAGACATGAGACCAGTGCAATGACTTTGGAAGCATTTTGCCCAAGCTGTGGTTATGCCAAGGAATCAAACTGCAAATGTTATCAGTATGTCCCATATAATGATCCCACCTTCATCCTGCTCCTCCCAGCTGTAGATTTGCGTGCTCTGTTTCTTGTCTCTGTCCCACACCTTTACTCCCATCAACTGTCCCCAGGCTGCTACTGGCTCCCTCCCCTCATAGTTCAAGATAGAAATATCATGTCTCAGGTATGGACTGATTGTCCCCTCCTTTTTGCTTCCCTTTTCTAAGTGCTTTTGCATTTGAGCTTCTCTGCAGGGACTTGCTATAAAGACATCAACACTGTTGATTGCTACAAGAGACCTAGAGAAGATGGCATTTTGTCCTTTTTTTCTTGTGGATTTTTACTATAAACGTTGGCACTGATGACCTTCTTAGGTCATTAGTGACATAAATTGCCAACATTGTCTCTCTGCTCTGCCTCAGCCACACACAACAGCACAAGAGCTCTCTGTTACTGTCCCAGAGTAGGAAAATGCATCTGAGCACCCAAAAGGCTGCTACCATCCTCAGGGCTCCTTGAGTGATAAGTTACTCTTACCTACCAAGATAAAAGAAACGTTTCTTCGGTGTGGACATCTATCCAGGGCTGCGATGTAAATGGCCAGAGAATAAAAATAGTGATGGAAGATGAAGGAAGCACAGCAGGGAGAAATTTACATGGAACAAGGTTTCCAAAGAAGTGGAGCATCTGTGGCCTGTCTCAACTTCAGCAGCTGGTGCTCTGCACCTCTGCAAAGACCAAGTTCTCCATGCAAAGTGCCAGAAGCTGGATCTGAGCCAAGGGATGTGTGGCTCTGTAGCGTGTCTGATTCCCGGAACCATCCAGTCCTCAGATTCTGTTTTAAAATATACACAAGATGTTGGCAAAGTTGTTAAATACGAAGCAGTTAACAGAGCTGTCAAATCCGGCGGCAGCAGATGGGCAGCAGAGTCGAGCACTGGCAGCAAAATGTGTTTAGTCAAGTGCGTGTGCTGGTGCATGAGGATGTGTTCATGCGTATGTGTGTGCTTGTAGGTAGGTGGGTGTGCATGTGGGTGCATGATGAGATGAGTTGTCAACTTTGCTTTGGCCTGATTGATTAATTAATCTTTCAGGTGAGGAGGAAAATAATAGAGGTGAAAGGACCAACCAGGCCAAAACATTGAATTAAACATGGATTCCTTCCACACCAAATTACTGCAATTAATTCACCCAGTTACTACTCACTGCCAATGGGTTTTGGGGGTCTGAATAAGACCTTTGGCACTGAGGGAAGAAATGATTGTTAACTGCCCAGAATGGGAAAGAGACATGGGGATAATGAAGAGAATATGTGTAGAAGTTGAGGAAGAAGTTTTACTGCGGATGGGTCTTCTAGGTAAATAGAAACATCTCTCCGTTTGGGCAATGGCTTGTGGATGTCTAATGTTGAGCTGGATTGTTTGCACCTGAAAGCCAAGGTAAATTTGCCCTTACCAAAAGGAAAGTTCACATGGGAATCTCCCTGTTCATTATATTTTGCCTTACGCCCTATCCTGTACTCCCTGTAATGGTATTTATCCAAGGGGACTTCCTTGCTTGAGCATTCTTCATCCTATTTTTCTCAAGAGGTCACCTCTCTTTGGAGGTAAGGTATGGAAATGACTTTCTCCATGCATGGTTCTTCTGGTTATTGGTCTATATTTAAAGATCATATAGTAAGGAGGGTAAGAAGAGAGTAAATTTTTCTGTACTCCCTGGTCTCTCCTTAGGGAAGCAAGTACATTTCTCTGTTACGTCATCAATGCTCAGACCCAGAAGTCTAACTTCCTTCCGGGGACAACAAATGAACCCACTGCAATGCAAATCTATAGGGAAAGTACTCCATTTTAATGGCTTCCTTGATCCGGATGTCTTCCCCTATCTTTGAGATCAATTCTCCTACTTGCCAACTTAATTTAACATACTTTTGAACTTATTAAGGAATGTTTAAGACCTATTGGCATCACCAAGACCAGAATCTGCTCCCAGGCAGGAGAATTTCCAATGGTGAAGACTTATTCCATCACCCCAGGTTCATGAAAATGGTAGACATGTTGGAAAAATTGTCCTTAGAAGTCTTATTTGTATCATACAGCTGTAGATGACAGGCTAGCCAAGATACCATGTGTCAGCACCCAATATAGGTTGGAGTTGTGGCCTCATGGCACCTAACTGGGCTAACAAGGCAGTCACTCTGATGCATGTAATTCTATTATTTTTTCCAGGGGACCATCACATTGTCCAACTCCAGCTTAAGTCTAAGGAAACGGGTATGACTTTTGCCAGCACCAGCTTCGTCTTCTACAACTGCAGCGTCCACAACTCGTATGTTCATTTCCTCTGATACCTGCTTTCCATCCCAACCCTTGATCTGCCACAGAACCTGCTGCTAAAGCATGTGTCCTCCAAGCAGCTAGTTAAGGTGTGGAGGAGACCATAGGTCAAGATCCCTTGGTGGACACTGCAGGTCTCTCCTGGGAAGACCAAGAACAGTATATTTTACCCATTTGAATCATGACCTCAGCAAACAACCTCCTCATCTTGCTATTAAGCAGTAGTTCTTAGAATATTGGATCCTGGCCACACAAATGCACCACCAATCCATGCTGTCACTGCCACTGGTAGGAGGCTACTCAAGGTATTTAATATGGGCTTGGTCCCTCAAGCCTGGAAGGTCAAGATTGTTGGTTTTCTTGAGTGAGGTAGTCTCTAAATAAGGAAAATCCAGATGATATTGATTACTTCATGACCATCTCCTCCTCCTGGGTGCTCCTTTTCTGCACTGCACCCCAACCTGCCCCATTAGGGTGAGCCTGCCCAGGCAGGAATGTGGGTGCTATTCCAGTGCGTTGAGCCACCCCTGAGCAAGGCTGAGCATCTGTGTCCCCACCGTGGAGCTGTCAGCTTCCCCACACAGTCCTCTGGAAGTGCCAAAAGGAGATAATTGCTGTGGCTCAGCAATTCGCAAAGAAAAGCAAATCCTATTTCCGTGTTCATGCTGCTTTGACAAACAGTGTCAGAAAGCAAGCGTTATGGGGAGAGAGCGGGAGAGATGGCGGTGTTAAATATTTATGGCATGTTTTGGTTTCTTACTTGACAAACTATAATACACTATCCATTTTTAATTTGATGTATCAGAGAAAGCACTTGTTACCAATTTGAAGAACAGCTCGCTATAGCAGAGCTGAACGCGGATTGAAGCTGAGAGAGTTTTCAGAGAGACACGGGAGAGGGTGTGTGTCCGTCTGTTGGGCTCAGCCAAGCTAGACCAGATGCAATTTCTTCACTCCTGCCCATTTCAAAAACAAAACAAATAAACAAAAATAGCAGCCTATAAGGACCGAATAAAATCCGCCTCCCAAATCCTCCCCACTGAATGTGCAGCAGTATGGAGCTCCCTGGCAGTGCGAGCGACTAGGAGTTATTACCATCCAACGCTTGTTTTGTGCAACGAGCTTGTAATGGCTCAGTTTGGTTCACAGTGAGCAGACGTCATATAACATAAAGGATGTGTGATGTGGGTATAAGTCAGTGCTGTAACCTATCCAGGAGAGGTGTTTGCAGCCCTCCAGAGTTTGCAGCTCTTCACTGCCCACATGGGACATGTTGTGCAAAGGCTTCCTGCCCTGCTCTCCATGGACCATGCTCTCCACCTGGTGACCCTTTGCCTTGACCGTCTTTACACGATGTGTTTGTAGCTGCCAGAGCAGTTCAGTCATGAGGCAATGAGGCTGCAGAAGTTTCCATCAATCCCTAACCTTTTGTTTCACTCAGAATCTTGCTATAGGCAAAAAAAAAAAAAAAAAAAAAAAAAAAAAAAAAAAAAAAAAAAAAAAAAAAAAAAGACAATAACCCTTGGCCCTGAGGAGCGCTGAGCTCCACTGGGTGGGCAGGAGGCCAACAGACCAAACAGATGGACACCCTGTGGTGATGAATCAGTGCAAAACTCACAGTCTTCTGCTGGTCATGGCCTGATGTTTGTTGGGTTGCATTTCTCTGTTAGAACTTCTATCAATCATCCATGAGTTCTATTCTTTTGGCTCAAGCATCCAGGCTGCCCAACTCTTTTCTCTCCATCTCCAGGTGCTTGTCATGCGTGGAGAGCCCTTACAGGTGTCACTGGTGCAAATACCGCCACGTCTGCACTCACGACCCCAGCTCCTGCTCCTTCCAGGAAGGACGAGTGAAGCTGCCAGAGGTAAGGACATGACTGGCATCTCAGAACATTGTGGAGAGCCCTTGTGGCTTGGGTCATGCATGGCAGAGAAGGTGCCAGCAATATACATGATGCGCTGTAAGGCTTGGGAATGGAGGACTTGGTGGCTTTCATCTGAATATAGGGAGTGTGTGTCATCTGGGAGAGGATGAAAAGAGGTTTCATCTTGGCACATACTGCAGGCTGCTAAAATCAGGGGAGAATCTGGGGCCTGCTCCATGATGACAATGAATGTATTTTAACAGTGGTTCAAGCACCTGGGTGACTTTGTGAATTTAGTGCCTAATGGCCATCAAAATTCCTCCAGCTGAGGTCTGAGAAATGCTTTGTGGCCAGTCTCTAAGCTCAGGCTGAACTGGGCCTTAGGGTTTAATCTGGAGCTGGCGGCTACATTGCAAACTCTCTGTCTGACTTGTGACTAAGGAGTTTTTGCAGACAAGTGGAGCTCAGGAGAATACAAATAGGAAGCTACTTAATTACTTCCTGGTCAGAAATGGTCTGAAAGCATTCTGACCTGTCTTGTAAATGACCTGAGATGGCTTGTTGCTTGCCTGGCCCAAAGGACTAATGCCCATTAAGATATCTGATATCTCCTGAACCACCAGGCACAGAGGCAGCTGTTGAAATCTTAGTCTACTTGTGCTGCATTTTGGCCTCGTTTGGAGGCTGAAATACCCTCCATTCCCTTCTGCATCTCGTATCTCTGTGCTCTTCCCACTACCTATGCCCCAGACAAGCTAATTTGCTGGCCTGAATGGCAGATCTGTAGTAGCTCCACTCTCCCTCTCAGTTCTTCTTTAACATATCTGCTGGTTGAAAGTTAAGTCCTGGAGCAGACATCTGGCACTACAGTGAACACGAGAGAGACCGTAAATATTCATAGGTATGGAAGTTGCCAGGTCCTGGTCTCCTAGTTTCAACATTTGCTGCTAGGCTGCTGGAAAGCTGGTTGAGAACTTGGAGAGTGGATGTGTCTGATACCTTCTGCTCAGCTAGAAAGTGGTGCAACACCCAGTCTGTGGCTCGGTGCTTCTCATAAGACTTTTCCACCAGGATAAGGGGCAGCAGGAGTCAGCCATGGAGTCAGTCCAGCCATGATGGTCACAAGCGTGTGTGTCTTGTATGGTGAGAACAGGAGGGATCTCAGCCTCCAGTGCAGGGTAGATGCACCCAAGGGTGCAGTGGGCAATGGATTGATTTGCCTCCTGCCATGTAATGCTGTCATCATTCATCTCCTCTACTAGATTTTCTTACTCTGACAGGTCTCACGCCTGTCATACGAAACCACGGCATGCACTGCCACAATTCCCATCCCTTCTTCTCTGTATGTCTAGGTATCTGCTAAATCAATAAGGCTCGAGAGGCTACCGAGGGAAACTGTTCTACCAGTGTAGAGTGGTTGGACCATCCTATTTGTAGTCCTTTAGTGAGGCTGCTGAACAAATTAGCATGGACAACATCCAGGATCCTGTGGTCTGACTGTACCGAGAGAATCCTTGCCAAGCAAACAAATATTGGTGATACTGTCATATGGACCAGTGCCAGAAACTCCCTCCCTCTTTAATCATCATAGTGGGCATGTCAGGTGTTTTCCCTCCCTGCACACACTGGCCTTCACCATATCTCTGCTGATCCACTCACTTCCAGGGGATTTTTTCCTTCTTTGCCTGTAGAAATTTTTGCCGTCATGTGGGCAGAGGCTTCCAACTCTCCAGGTTGCCTGGGCTGTTTCTCATCCCATCTGGACCAGCCTGGGGCACACTGAAGGCAGCCTTGTGTTTACTTGTATTTCTGGTTCTCTTGTTTCCTTAGCTCATTTCACAAGTTTCTGGATTCCTTTGGGCTCATCTGCCCCTTTTCATCGAGTCTTCTTCATGTGGTCTGAAAGCAGCTTGGGTTTGTTTACTTGTTCTCTTGTATTATGAGTTTATGATTAATGCCAGGCACGGGACAGAGTTTAAGAGCAATCCAGATGCAGAGGTGGAAGGGCTTGGAGCTGAACCACACCACTCAGAAGGATTTTATATGTATACATATAGCTTGTGGTCTACCATGTAGGACACTTTGATTCAGTTGCAATGAGCCAGCCCTGCACTGATGTCCTAATGATGTGCTGATGTCTTGTGCTGACGCAGGTGTCCTAATACCATCCTGTATATCTAAGCTGAAGATCAAGAATGGACAGAAAATTCCCATCCCATACAGTTGTAAAGCCAGTGTAAAATATATTCCATGCGCTAGCTGTGAGGAAGGGGGTAAGCCATTTGGTTGCAGTGCAAAATTAACTCTTGGAGCTTACTCAGGACCTGGCGGATGCACTCCTAGTATCTCTCGTTAAACTGGTGATGGGCCATGTGAATTACATGCATAAATACTCACAGCTGACAAGGAGCCAGGACTTTGTTGCTTGTCACTTGTCAGGTGCTTGGTGAATCAGCCCTGTCCATAACAGAGCTGAATCAACCAGCTTTGGAGCCTAGAGGGAAAGCCCATGCTTTCTCCCAGTTATGAACTCCAGCAGAAACAAGAGTATTTATGATTACAGCGTTGAACTCAATCAAATAAGGTTGACGACATCGTCGGATGATTTGCGGCAGAAATACTTCACTTTGACGTATAATTTCCCTTTACATCAGTTTTCTGAAAACCAAGTCTGCTAGCTTGAAATGCACCGAGTGACTCTTTTTGCTTTATAAATGAGAAGCTGATATTACTGCCGCTGAGGTTGGAAAGGAAAAAGAAAAAAGATGTTTTAATACTAAAATGTGTTTGTGAGGGAATTTTTTTTCTTTATACCTGCCCCAGAAAGAGCTCATTGCAAAAATGGAGGGAATTTCAACCTTGAAGAAGGAAGTGTCATGCTTCTGTTTTCTACAATTTGACATTTTGTGCTGTTACTGCTATTGAAGTCAGGGTGCAGGATCAGTGTTGTACTGCAAAGCATTGCCTTGAAAACTAGCACCTGGTGAAAATGCCTCTTACTGCTGCTCCTGACACAGTTTTACCCATTTTCCCACTTAAATGGGGGAGACAGACAGCAAGTTGTGGAGGGAAACTGAGGCACAGAGGAGTAACCGAATGGATCCAGGGGCTCCGGAGCAGCAAACATAGATCCATCCTTCCTCTTACCCAATAAACCTTGTCTTCCCCTATATCCATACAGATCTGCTCTGATCTGGAGCAGCGGTTCACAGTGTTTCACCGACATCTGTACAAGACTGTGCTAGTGGGTAAAGCTGGGGAAACCTCCTTGAGTTGATGGGATAAAGGATTAAGTCTTCTTTTGTGCCGTCACCTTCTGTAAGATGAACACTATCTTGTTCTGGGCCTTGCAAGGATTTTAGCTTTATTTGGGGAAAAGAGGAAAGAAAAAAAGGGAAAAAAAAAAGCAAAAGCAAAAAAAACCAAGCCTAGATAACAAATCTGCTATCTGTTGGGTTTAAAAGATACATAATCATTTAATTACCTTGAAGGAGGTTTTCATCTTTCCCTGCTCAGCCGATCTGTGTATGCATGTGTTTTTCTTCCTCCCCTAAACAAGCTTTTTATTAAAAGGATTTTCATCTGCTGCCTAAAAAGAGAAGGGAAGAAAAGCTCTTGCGCTAAAGTGTTTTATGTCGAGCCGTACGTGCTAATGACAGTAAAGCCCACATAAAAGAAACAACCGCTTCAAATATTAATTTGTCAGAAGCGACGGAAAGCTGCGGCTGTGCGAGCCAGCAAACAGCTGCCGAGGAGGGGAGCAGGGCTCTGCCGCACGCGCAGTCCTGCCTGGTGCCAAACGAGGAGTCATTCTGCCAGCATCTGCCAAGGAGAGGACCGACTTATTGTGGACCTGCACCGTGGATGCACATAGAGAGGAGGATGGAGGAAAAGGAGGAAGGGGTGATAGGAGCACTCAGACTCAGGTGGGAAATGCCAGGTATCCCTGTGCAAAACCACCCCGTAGGTTTTCATCTAGAGAAGCAAAAGCATCCTCCAGCTGCATCCCATTTCTGCAGCAGCATCCTTCCCCATGCTGGTGGTGCATCCTGTCCTGGTCCTCTTGTCCACAGCTCTTCAGGACTAACAACTTCTTCTTTGCAGGGATCAGAGGGAAGCAATAAGCCTGGCCTTCCCTGGGGTTTGTTATGTTCCCTTTCCATCCCAGGAACCGCGAACGCCTGCTTTGTGGTCCAGCCTCCCAGGGAAGCATCTTCAGCTGTTGTCACAGCAACAGCCGAGCACCCTCTTACCCTGCTTTAACCTGGCCGGAGCCAGGGATGTGGAGAGTGGGAGCTGGGAGAAAAAAAGTAATCATCTGCACTCAAATTAATATATCATTTCTCAGGGGCCCTAATGGCAGATTCAGCGACGTGCAGATCAGCGGGCCTAGTTCAGTCCCTCTTGCTGATCATCTTACCCTGGCACCCGTCTGTCATTAAGGGGAGGATGCTCAGCACTGTTTCTGTGGCAACCTCAGACAACCTGCTGCATGCGAGTGCCATGGGGAGCAGGAAGGGGGACCCACAGGAGCTGCCACCCTGTGTGGGTGCAGTCTGGGTGCATGTGCTGTGGTACATGCATTTCACGGTAGCCCTGTTCAGGCAGCTTGAGGAAGGAAGGGTTGGTGTTTTTTACCTCTTAGGAAGGTTTTCCAGCACGTGTGGTAGAGTCCATCCTGCGCAAGAACAGATAGTAATAGGAGAGTATTAAGTAATAAATTGCAGAACAGGTAGCAGTTGCCTTTCTTCATGGAATCCTACTAGACCATGGAAATGCAAGAGGGTCAGGAGCTGCTTGAGGACAGTACCACCTAATGCATGAGACTGCAGGTTGCATTTCTGCAGATGGGAGTTTTGCACTTGGCCTCAGTTGTCTTGGCAAGTTGGCCTTTCTGTAGCTCTACTCCTCTTGCATCTTTGCCTGATCAGGGTAAGCACTTTCTGTTAGCAGTTGCTGTACGGCACTTATAGAGGCTGGAGCCATCATCTCTGTGAGGACTTTTAACAGAAAGTCTTGGAGTGTTTACAAATAAATTAGTTAATTTGCTTTTGGTGCATGGCATCGCCTTCCTGACTTGCATTGAGGTGAAGAAGATGAGTGGTTTGTGCATGAAGTGGCTTGTTCTGTTTAATGGGGGATTTTTCTGACACCGCTACCTCACAGTCTTCCAGCTAGCGGAGTGCCAGCCGCTTGCAGAGACTCTTCTCTTGTTTTGTTTCTGCATTAACTCTCAAACTTCCTCATACCTATGCTGATGGATCTCTAGGAAACTTATCCTGGTCCAAAAAAGCTCCTCTATGTGTCTCTGTGCTGAGATATCCTACCAAACCATAACAGACCTGAGAGGTTTTGCAAAAGGGCCTCCCCAGGCACATTTTCTTTTCCCTTAACAGACACCTTCTTCTCTTGGGCCTTAGCGTTTAACTTCTGTAGTCTCTGTGCTGGTAACTAGCCACAGACCTGTTCATGTCATTTCTACGAGCAGGGAGATTATTTTGAATGTAGGCTTAAGAAACATCTGACATGCAATGCCACAGCACTGATATATGCTACTTGTATCATCTGGGCTGTTTGTCTCTGTAATGCAGGATTTATGCAGAAGGAGAGCCAAATTCAGTGCAGTGACATTATAGAGCTTTCAGGACCTGTAGGACTTTCTCGTTCTCTGGATATTTGTTAGGACTGCTAGGATCTGTGCAGCATCCTGAAATTTGAGGGAAAGTGGCTGCCAAAGAGCAGAGACAACTCCTTATTCAGAATTAGCTTGGGGTGATAAGCTGGCTCTGAAGCAGGAAGTTTTTTGCTCTCTCCATTGTAGCATCAGCTGCACAATCTCCTTTGGGAACTATGAGCATCTGCGACTAGGCCAGGGAGAAACATTCACAGGATATTGAAGTTGCAGATAAGAGATGATGTTGGAATGTGTCTCCTATCCTGTTTGGGACACCTCCAGGAGGCTTAATTCAGGCTCTGCTTCTCCTGCCTTGTCTTTGCACGAACCCATTTGCTTTGGCTTGGGCATTATCTCATGCCATCACAGATCACAGTGAGGAGGAAAGTGACAACAGCCATGATATTATTGTCCTGACCTTCCCACTGTGGGAGCCAAAGATTTATGACTCTTTGGGATTTCTGTTGTGGTTCCTGAAGGAAGCAGGGACTGTGTCAACGTGATTCACATGTGTATATATGGTCTGTGTGTTACTCGATGTCCTCCATCGACTTCTGAACTTATTGACTGTTTTTCAGAATTGTTGAGGTAAAATATGGAACTCCCAAAGGTTTGAAGGTCCTACAAACTTTTTTAAAATTGGTAGCTCTTGAATTATCCAGCCTTTTGGTCTCCCCTTTTGGAAGAAAGACTTGTGACGGAGTCATGAAACCCCATCACTCAATGGGTGTTACTGGTCAGAGAATGTTCCTTACATCCGAAAAACCCACAGATGTGAAGAAAATTTGGGATTGTTGAGGAAGTTAATGTATAAAAGTCCAATGCTGAAACTTTACAGCATCATTGGGCTGCTGGGGTGTGATGTACAGTGTTTTGTATGCATGAGGTGTGTTGAGAACCTTGGATGGAAGGTTCCGTCCTTGCAGAAGGACAGAAGAGGACAGACTAGGCAGAGGGATGCAGATTCATAGAATATTAATTAGAGAATAAATTTGCTTCTTCACTGCCAGGCTGCTTGAACTCAGCTATTCTCTGTCCTATGCTGTCTGTGACTGCAGAATACATCTGTACTACATGAGGTGTCCTAGAAGGCCTGTCTTACCTAACCAGAATTTTCCTTTAAAGAATGGCAGATTTTGTCCCCATAAATACACAGTTATCTTGTCTCTCACACATGCAGCATCCTTCTTAGTGGACACACGTATACTTGTGATTTCACAAACATCTAGTTGTTGCTTAGAAAATGCCAGAACTGAGACTTCTTGCATGTGCCAAGCAAGACCTTCTTCTTTGAGCAGATGTGCCTAATGACACCATCATATACTATTTCTTTTTCACTAGTCCACTACCTTCATCCAGTGACCAGAAGGCTCCTGCTCTCTGGATCATTACTTTTCCTTTTGAGCATGTGTCGACGTGGCAAAGGGCTGGGGAAAGCTACGATTGCATCTCTCTTTAAAAAGGATAAATGTGGTGCTTGGGTAATTATATCAGCCTGACCTTGATCCTGGTGAAATAATGGACCATCTGAGAGGAGCTCCATTAATAAAGAATTAAAAGAGGGAAAAATCATTAGTGCTGATTAGCAGTGATGTTCAGACTGGCTTCAGAGGTGAAATAGTCCTAGGTCAGTATCCAGCTCACAAAATGCTCGTGTCATTTCCCAGCACAGTCTGTGCGGTGTTGGGGGAATCACTTGGCTTTCGATCAACATCGAGGATGTTAGTTATCTTCCTTCTGCTTCTACTTTTGGAGTATCTGCTCTCTGGTGACCAGCATCACCCATGGCTCTTTAGCCTTCACAGCACAGAAGCCAGGGACTCAGGAGACTATAGTAGGTGAACTAACCATCTTCTATCGATCTGTTGGTCTCCTTTCCTCCAACAATGATGTCTAATCTGTGTGTGCCACCATGGAAAAATGTAGCTACAAACCTTAAACAAGGCCAAATATCTTCACAGGGTGGGTCTCCAGCCTCTAAGTCAACTTTTCTCCAGGCATTAGAGTCCCTTGTAAATATCTGATGAAAGAAAGTGGGTATTTGCTCTCGAGTGCATTGCAGACTTTTAACTAGAATGGAACTGCCACAAGTGAAAGCAGTGCAAGGACTCAATTATTCCTCTGTTATCTCTGCAGATGTTTACAGTTTCCATAAATCCTGTTACTTTCTCCTCATCAACTGCCTTTAAGATTCTGGGCATTTTATTCATATATTGCTACTTTTGCTCTGCCAATAAAGAAGTACCTCATCAATCAGACTAACAGCATTGTAAACTTAGGAAGTGCAGATAAAATATATGGAGCATTAAAAAATTCTTTGACCGGGTGAGCTTTTTGTAGCTGGTTTGACGGCAGCTGGTGATGATGTAAATTTGGGGGAAGTATATCTAGAAATTTATGAAGCTTGGAATCTTGCCTGCAAAGCATTGACCTGATTCCACTTTATAACCTAATAACATTCCCTGGTACTGTTCATGTAAATTTTAAATATAATTTTATGACACTAAGAATTAGTGGTGTAATAACATAAACACAGTGTAGACTATAACTCACCCCTTCCTCTCCTGAGTTTGGAAAGCCGAGCTCATTGCTGCTTTGTTCTCCAAATTATCCCGCGGCTGGAAAGTTGTGCTGGAGCTTAAAAGTGATTCATGGAAGGAACCAGGTTGTCATCCTTGGAGCCCCAAGTCCTTTGCTTGCAGATATGCTTTGCTTTAACTTGATTTTAGAGATTCTTAGTCTAATCTTACTAACAGAGCATGCAGATGCTGCGGTATATAAATCTTCCGAAATGCCTCGTCTCTGTCTCTCAAATCTCATTCTTCTTATTTGATTACAGCACAAAGTGGGAGGGTTAAAAAGCAGGGGAAATGGTGCACTGCATTTTAGCAGAGTGGGTAGACACACAAAAAAGCGTGTTTTCCTCAAATAACATATGAGTAAATAACAATCCGAAGATCACTTCTTGTTAGCAGTGTGGGATCCCAAAGGACTTGAGTGAGGAAGGTGTGGTCCTCACTTAGATTCACTTTGCAATCATGTTCCTTCCAGATAGGTTGACTTGGACAAGGTGTAAAGATGAGTGATGAAGGAGGGATATTGAAAAGGAAGGTTGGGAAAGTCTTTAAAAAAATCAAACAAACAGAAATCTTGAAGTTGAGGGTAAAGAAAGAAATTGATGACAGTAGAAAAGTGGATGTAGGTGCATTTAGATGAAGAATAGAAGAGTGTGTATCCATGGCTGTATCTGTACTGGAGTGGAGACAACTCCTGGACAAACAAATGAAAGCATGCAAATCTGCTGACAAAGGTAGGACTGCGAAAATGATAAGATTTAGATACAGGGATAATCAAATGACTTTTTGCCATTCTTGAACTGGGAACACAATATTCCCCAGGAACTGTTAATAGCTGAATAAGATCATTGTACCAAACCCTCAGGGATGTTTCACCCATTCCCATTAGGATTAGATCAAACTCCTTTGCATTTGGAAGAATGAAAACATCTGTGATGAGACTTATACCCTCGGTTCAGGCCATAAATAGTGAAATAGTGAGTGTGTGGAACCATACGAAATAAGTCTGGTCAAAATCTCCAAAGACTCTCTTCTTGCCCTGTGTAATATCACAAGATTGTCAAAGATTCCTGCAGGCTTCACCCCTAGGAAAGGATAACCCAGATATACCCAGATCTTCTGGTCAGAATCCAGCTCTGATTGGAAAACAGCATGGTGAAATCCCCAAACTTCATAACTATCTATGTACAGAGCACCATAAAGGACGAAACTAATTAGGTCAGTGCTAAGTCCACATAACCTCAGAGAGGTTTCAATCCCCCGTCTTAGCAGATGCTTCATGTTGAATCTCATTGGGGACTCACTCAAGTACAGCAGTGGGGACGGCAATAACATGCATGTGAGAGAAGAGGAGAGAAGGAGTTCTCATATTACTGAGACTTCATTATTTCTGCAAGCTACAGAAAAACACATTTGCAGGTATTCTACAAGGAGTTATAAATAAGTAAAATTAAACTACCATCGAACCAATGAGTGCAGCTCACTTCATGCGGCATTTTCCCTGAAAAAGCTCTATGACTTGAAAACTGACAAAATCTGGGAATTTGAGGTGTGTATCACTGCTTGATATGTGTCAAAGGCAAGGGTGGAGGATGTTCTTTTAAAGGGACTTACTCATTTGAAAACATTTAAGTAATAGAAGGAACCTACAGACACACAAAATGAATCATCAAGAGTCTACTTTCTAATGTGTTGCACTGCTACACTTCAAAGTGGATTTTAGACCCTCTGTGCCCCCAGCTCCTTTTACAGTCAGCAAGAAGGATTATTTATTAATTACTGAAGACAACTGGGATGGGGGTATCCTCTTCCTTAGTACAGTTGTTTGCAGTGAGTGTTTTTACTTTCCCTAAATCTTGAGAGGACTGATCTCTTCCAACCTAGGTGAAGGACGCTGCAGAAGGAGGATGAAGAGAGACTGTCTATGCTGGAAAATGCCCAAGTTGTCTCCTTATTTAGGACCTTTTCTTTGAGTCCTGCTGCAGGGTCTGCTCCGAAAAGGTTTTTAAGGTTGCCCTTAAAAATAACATCCTAAAGTTGACTTCTGTCTTTGGATAGAGCTCGAAATGGACTGCAAAATAAGTATTACATGTGAATTCAAACTCAGAGCCTTGTCCAGGCAGTGAGGCTTTATGCTGTACGTCAGCCAAAGAAATTGTCTTTCTATCTTTTTTTTTTTTTTTCCTTTCTGTTTCAATTAGAAAGAACATTAGGTCAATCAGATAAAACCACATTGGGAGGATTTCCTCTTTATGGCGTTTGCCTCTTCAATTATCTATAATGAACTTCCTCGCAGCATTGCAAAGCTTTTTATATGCAAACGAATCCTGTTTTGGGGCTGCCACAATCACTGCCTGCTAATGAACTTGAAACAAGTGTTATCGGAAAGGTTACAGCACCAGTGGTGGGGGGAACAGGGATAAGACTAGACTAGAAAGACCAGCCTGCAGAGCTGGGATTGGCCTGCAGGTAACATAGTTTACTATCTTCAAGCCCCATCCTCCGGGCCGCTTCAGAGGCTTTTCTTGTTTGACAGACATCAAGGAAAATGCCCACTCTTGGGAAACGGCTGCTCAGCAGCAGATAGGACTTTCCCATCTTTCTGCCCCACAGATCCACTCTGCCAAGGAATCCTTTCTCCCAACCCCATTGATGGAAAAAAAACAAAAAGAAGAAGTTGCCAAGGTTAGTACTTACGCCAGAAAAAAGTCCAGGTCATGCTAGATGGGAGCCTCAGTCCTAAATTATCCCAGTTTCTCTCTGTAACCCAGAGTCAGGCACAGGGAACATCTAGTTTCTACACACGGAGCCACTCTCCAAGCTTGCTGCAGGAGGCATCTGCCCCATCTCACTTACACACTTTTCTTCATTGGCACCAACCAATGGCCTGTTGTAGATTTTGCAGTGATACCCTGTCATAGATTGCAGAAGTGTGTGTCTTTGGTTGGAGAAGTCAGGTAAAAGGCAAGATTTGGAGGAATGTTAAAGCTATGTAGCCCCAAAAGTGCATTTATACACAATGTTTGTGTATGGTTGCAAATATGATTGCAAATGGACCATCTTGCTCCATTTTAATGTAGTCTGTTCCTGCTTTTCTTACTCTTCATCTGTTATTTTAAAGTTCTAACTCTCCCTTGTTTAGATTATGCCGGGGCTGGAAAAGCCTCCTTACATCATCAAGTCTCATTCTCTTGTCAGGAAAAATGTTTCTCTGACACTTTAGCCATTGTATTTCAGCATTAATAGTTCCCTAGGGACTAGTCATCATGGGACAGGATAACGGCAAGAGTAGGGAGCATTTACACAGGATGTAGCTCCTCAAGTATTCCTTGGGGTCAGGTAGACTCTTTCCACACCAGCCGTGCCTTGTCTGTGATGGAGCATATGGCAATGCCCATACTATTCTGTCCAAGAAGGTTGACATGATGGCCCATGAAACGCTAGACTATAATAGAGCATATTAAGATAGGTCTTGTGTCTAATGCAGTTAAGTTGCTGTGGAACCCAAGCTGTTTTGCCTCCATCCAGCTCCAGTGACTGTCTCGCATGTCCTTGTTCTGGCATTTTAGCCTGGGAATGGTCAGTTCGAGTCTGCCAGCAGATGTCAAGCTCTTAATGCTGTTAGCATTGTCATGTAAGTGCAAATGAGAATAGGCTGCCCAGAGGTGTTTTCAGTCTGGCATCCCCACCTGGATGGACAGACCTTCTTAGGGGAACCAAGAAAGGCTTCCAGACTTCACAGCAGCTATGTGCTGGGTAGTTGCTGGATTTTCTTCCTGCCCCTGGCCATGGATCAGCTCACACCCTCCGTGTGATGATTGATGGTTCTTGTAATTCTATTCCTGGTTGGTGTAAGTGCAGATGTTACACGTCTAATCCATTTCTTTATCTTCCTAAGCTGTTTCCTTCTGTAAGATGTTTCCACCATCTGCTCTAACAAGCTCGCAGGCTCTCATAAGCCATAAATTCCACTTGCAAGCCTTTCAGTTCCTTTCTGTGCTCTCTAGCCCTGGATCAGTTGCTTTTCTTTGTCCTATCCCTTTACCCATGCCTTCAGGATAAGCTTTCACCTGTTTCAGCAATTTGTTGCCTTCACTTGTACAGAATGGGTCTGGCCAAGGGTCCTCATCAAAGGCTTCCTTTGACATGGGGCATCACAAGCTGGAATGGTGCTGCTCTCTGGGCTAGATAGGGTAGCTCATCACGGTGCTCTGCAGAAAGCCAAATACAGTGTGGAGAAAAAAATGTGGGGACAGGCCATGCCTTGGCATGTAGGAGTTGAAAACCCTTAAAACGGGGACACCAGGTATGGACAAGTCATTAAAGAAGTATCAGTTATCATTCTGAACTGATCCTTTTTGAACAGATTGCTCCTAGTATAGAAACAGGCCTATCCAGGAATTCCACTGTAATATATTTCCCATCTGCTAGAGGGAGCTTGTAAGGGGGAACTGAATCCATTTATACTTTCCTGTCCCTTTCTAACCCAAATTATACTCTTTGAACATCCCAGACTCTGTGAGTTACAGCATGACTTGCTGGAGCTAGCTGGGGCTGTGCCCTTTGTACAGCGGGTGCATTTGTTTTTGAGGAGGTGAGAAGATATTCTTGGATTTTGGGTTGGTTTATTCACTTGTAATGTGTCCCTGTTTGCTGACTTGCAATGGTCTCCTTCCCTTCCCAGGACTGTCCACAGCTGCTGCAGGCCGAGAAGATCCTGGTGCCCGTAGAGGTGGTCAAGCCGATCACGCTGAAGGCCAAGAACTTGCCCCAGCCGCAGTCGGGGCAGCGAGGCTACGAGTGCATCCTCAACATCCAGGGCAACGAGCAGCGCGTGCCTGCCCTGAGGTTCAACAGCTCCAGCGTGCAGTGCCAGAACACGTCGGTGAGCAAGTCCTACTGCCTGGGGGATGTGGGGAGACATGCACAGGCCAACGGGTGCCTATAGCACCTATATCCCATCTGTCTGGGTGGGATTCGAGGTTGTGTTGTCGCTCTTTTGACATTACTGCTTGTCTCAATCAAGCCATAGCCAGGGAAAGGAAGGGGAGTAGCTTGCAAACTGTCCTTCCGCTCTTTGGATCTGGTTTGTAGCAATGTACAGTGGTTGCTCCCACACATGGATGTGCTGGAGCACCTAAGTTGTGATCCCTAGACCTTATTCCAGGTTTTACCTGCCTATTCCCTTGCAGAACCTCATCCTTGTGCTGTGGTTATGGCATGATGCTCCTACAGCCTCTGATGAGCTGCTATCAAACATGCTGTCTCAACTCTAAGCAATCACCTCTCACCACACCACTTGTTTTTCTGGGGAAATTCATTGTTAGAGAGTCCTGAGCATGTTATATGTTCAGAGAAGCTACGAAAAGGTCTAGTGTTCATATCCACACTGCTACATGATGAGGCTTGGTGATGTGGCATATAACCCCGTATAAACATCACGACAGATGTAATGGATTCAAAGGAGGATGAGATGTTAAAGGCTTGAGTCAAGCCTTCCCCCAGCCACTGAGTCACTGCACGACTTTTGGCAGCTCCCTTTGCCCCATCACACCTCCGTTTTCCCATCTGGGAAGCGTAGTACCAGTAATCCCTTTCCCAGAGACTTTATGTGAATCACAGTGGTGTCATGATAGCAACGCCAGCATCCAGGGCAAACACTGGTATGTGCCAGGAGCTGCACATTTCGCGGTGGTGGTGTCCCCAGCCCTGCTTCTCAGGAGGTTTCCACGAGACTCACATCTCCCAGACGTTAATTTGAGTCATCCACATTGCTACTGTTATGAGATGATTTATTAGTCAAAGAGCTAATTACAGGCTTCAGCCACTTCACTGCTGCTCCACCACTCCATGCCGGGCAGCTGTTGTTAAAATCCATCACAATATATTCTGCTGCATTAAGCTCTATGTTGAAGATTATGGGCAGTTTATACATTTTACACGCTGTTTCCTGACAACACTCTCATATAAGTTTCTTTGCCCCTTTCCCTCCCTTACTATTTTTCATTATTGGTTAGTGGCCTGTGAATGTCCAAGTTCAGGATTTCGTAGAAATGGATGGTTTGAGAAATTAAAAAGGCATTAAATACTCTTCTTTTAAATTTTCCCTTACAATGGTGAAAGTCTGTAGCTTGAGCAGTATTATATGGATCTGGGAAGTGTATCTGTGCATAAAACCGTAGCAGTGAATAGAGCAGCCAGCCTTTAGAGTCACAAATTCTGTGAGATGTGGAGGGATGAGCACAGGTGTCTCAGAACTGTTTTAAGTGCTATTGGGTTAAGAGGTGGCCTGATTGCCTTAATAGTCCTAGAGATCTCAGTGTCCCAGTCTATAGTGTGCAATAATTGAGCCTGTTTTGGGGATGCAGTGATGACTGTTCCCATCTCACTTGTGGTTTTGGACATGCAGTAGCTTTATACCTCAGCCCTGCTCCACAGACACCTCTCCAGCAGCCAAGGCTACATCTCCAGTTTGCTGATGGGGAGCCTGAACACTGAAATGAAACTGGGTTGGCCTTAACATTTGTTTTGATGTAAGAATACTCAGGGCTATCCCTGCTGTGCAGGGTGACAGGGCTGAATATCAAGCAAATGCCAAGGCACACCATGACCTCGCTGCTGCATGGTGTCTTGTCTCCTTGGAAGGAGGTTTTTTTGGGGGAAAATGCTTAATCTCTTCCCTTCTCAGATGTTTTTATCTGATTTATGTTTTTATTTCTTATTTTTTCCAATAAATGATATGAAGTAGATACTGAAAGAGAAGTGAAATAGACAAAAGAAATAAGCATTCACAAAGGAAAACAAATAGCAGAGAAGCCCTCACTCTTAGCAGGTGACAAAGGACTCAGACAATAAGGAAGGAGTTTGGTATATATATCCATCACAATTATTTTCTTCTGTCAAAATTAGCATTCAGCCCGGAGTCGGTGTGATACAATGAGCCACAGAGTCTACTGCAAGAGGTCACCTGGCATTAGAAACAGCTCCATGAGCTTGTTTGCAAATTGAATTAGCCCCTTTCAGCAGAGTTTTTTTTTTTTTTTTGCTCAGCAGAGCTGCTGCATGAGACACTGAGTGTAGCACCTGCATTGCAGGCTTGGAGAAGGTCCAAAGGAGGGTGGGAGGATGTGTTAGGATGGTATGTCCCCAAAGAGAATATACTCTGCCAGCAGATCTTTCTGTTGGTGGTGCATGCTAGACTAAGCAATCATTTTTGGCTTGCTTTTCTCCATAAAACTCAAGGTCCAGCCGCCTCCTTTCCCATCTCCCCATCAAACAGGCAGCACAGCTGAGCTCAGCTTCAGGTCTTGCAGAATAACTTCTGCAGAATGCAGACATTTTCCTGCATTTACACAGTCTAGGATCAGAAAAATAGGGCCTTAGCCCTCGCTTTTGACTGCATCTTTTTACATGGGCATAAATGAGTTCGGAACCAAGTCTCCCATCTTAAGCAGGAGTTTTTTACATGTCTGCAAGTTCAACTATAAGATGTTCTAAGGACACTCAGGTGGGACCAGCCTATCCAGCTGCCTGTCAGTCATGTCACATCCATCACCGATGATGCTTAGGTGCCTGAGCCAGTCAATAGCCAGTTCTGTGTGTCTCCCTGGCTTTCCTGCAGATATTTCATTTGATAACATCAATAAATCACTGCAGGCAGCGCGCTTCTGGACAATTATTGTTCTTGTCAAGTGGTTTGAGCCTCTCAACTTCTTCCTATATCACACCACCCAAGGCACGCAATTATCACTCCGAGGGACCTTGCCTGCCATTCTTTATTGCACTTAGGATAGCACTGCTGACAGTCTGGACACAGAGTGATGGGAGGAAATGAGGAAGAGGAGGAGATCTGGGGAGGCCTATAAATAAATTAATTAATTAATTAATAACTGAAAACGTCAGCAAGAATGGTTAGAACTACTGCTAAGTCCTTTAGATCCAAGACAAACACCCCCCGGCAAAGCCCTGGGAGACTCAACATTATGCTAGGGCAGCCAATGCAACCAGCAAAGCTTGAGCATGAGGACCAGGGAGGGAGGTAAGAGATTGTCCCTGTGAGCATTGCCATGGTCAGTGCCATGGTCATTGCCATTGCTAGCTTTGGTAATGTAGGCATACATGCTCTCTTGATGGGAGCCTGTATCTGACCTCAGCACACACAAATTTCAAGCAGTGAGAATTCTGCTGATAATTTGGCTCAAGTTCCTCGTAGTTGTGAGACCCAATGTGTTGTGAGACCTGGTGCAGCTGGAAGTCCTGTGTGACTTAGGGCCAGGCAAAGCAAACGTGTTATTTTACTGATATTATTGCATTTGATTGAAAGTTCCCAGGAGCATCTGACTCTGCAGTGTGGCTCATGGAGAGGAGGGAATGTGTAAAAGCAGAAAATACACACAAAAAAGAACTGCTATTCACACAGATGATGGGAAAGCACACTTCTGAGTGACCAAGATGATATACAAGAATAAGGGTCATACACACAGTTGTTAATTATTATGTTTCATTATTATTATTATTATTATGCATTAAAGGAGCATAGAGAAACCCTAGTCACAGTTTGGATTTTATTGCCCAAAGTGATACCAGGGCATAAAGATTCAGATTCATAAAGCAAAGAGACCAAGGAGACAAGATAACAGGGTGAGGCTTCTGCCTCCTGTTTATGGATGGAGAGTTGATCCACAGGGGGATTAAATGATTTACACAGTTTGTGCAGTAGGTTGGTGACAAAGTCAGAGTTTATCCCCAGGCCCAAACCCTAATTGTAAAATTGTAACTGTAAAAGCAGTTATTTGTGCTGCCAGGGAGAAGAGACTAACACCAAAATAATATTAAAACACTGCTGGACTGCTAGCTCTTTTCCTGATATTTGAAATGTTAGAAATACAAAGGGGAAAACATGATGTTAGTGCTCTTGGTTTATTGCTCTAATCGTGCCCAAGCCAAGGGACTGAGCACTGGTATATGCACTGAGCATATACCACTATGAGCCTGCATGCAACAAGGATGCTCATGCAACTGAGTTTCGCTAATGAAGGGTGCTTAAAGTAATAATATATCCATAAGAATCTGGAAGAGTTTACAGCTTCAGGGTTTTACCGGTTGGAATTCACCCACAATTTTGCAGACTTACGTCTTCTAAATGATGTTTTGCAGACTTACATCTTCTGTCAGATTTACATCTTCTGAATAGTCCGGCATGTGCTGGAGAAAACTGTGTGAGGGAATATATAGACATATCCCTAATGGTGTGAATGTTGCTTGCAGAAGTTACCAGGAAGCACTGCTGTTAATCCTGGAGATCAATATAACTTTTTTTTTTTCCTTTCCTTCTCCAAAACATACTTATATCTTATTTTTAAAGCTGAACAAATCCATTTCAAAGCCCACGATGGGCTGGTGGCTTCTGTGCATGCATCTGATATGAAGCATTTACCTGCTACCCTTTTGCAAATCTCTCTGTTCCCCTGCAAGGCAGACCAGCCTCTATCTGAGAAGGACAAGCATGGCAATGCAAACACTATCGCTCCTATCCTGGAGCTCTTCCATGGGGATCACCCTTGTTTATCCCCTCCATTTCCAGCTCTGGATGGAGTTTGCTGAGCTAACAGGTCTAGTTTGTGTTTGCCCCCTCAACAGATAAGATCTGAAATCCCAACTGGGTCCCTGCTGCTGTCGTTTCGATCCTTGTTGGGATGAGAGGCTCATGGGCTACCTAGGCTCAGCCTAGGTAGGGAGGCTCAGCTTCCTACCTAGGCTCTGCTGACAGCTATATCCAGCACATACAACACGAGGATATACTGGGCCAGAAAGTAACATTTGTCAAGCGCTTGATGACTAAACTCGTTGAGTTAAAGTTGATCCGGGCTTCGGGATATCTGTTCTTTCCTATTTTCAATCAGCCTTTGCAAAATGCTGTGTAAGGCAGACATTAACAAAACCCCTGAGTGGCAGGAGATTAATTATCTTCTACTTCTCAGGTGCTCTCCAGCCTCGCCTGACTTGATCCCAGCTCTGCAAAGCTGTGTCGTGAAAAGTCAATGTTGTGAGTCCGGGCGGCTCTGCGTCATCTTGCCTCTTGCTGGCAGTGACACCAAGAAGTGTCATAAAAATGTTAATACTGAGTGAGATTGGCAGGTACAGCCCTGTCGTAGGGTGCTCTGCTAACCTTTGACTGCTCTTTACTGCCATGGCAACTGCAGAGCATATACCCATAAATGCCTTACAACCAGATCGCAATCGCAACGTCCTGTAGATTACTCGCTAATTGTGTTTAGTTTGTCCAAAGAGAAATTGCTATCCAACTAGCACTCACTCTGCTGTAGCCATCATCATAGATGGCTTGCTCTGCAATTATACGGCAATTAGTGGTTGCAGAATCTACCTCTAATGACTCGGAGCCAGGCATCTCTGCGGAGACTCTCAATGAGGGGGATCTCTTCTGTGGTCTCTAAGATGTACCCAGACTGACCAGATGGCTTATTGAATTGAATTTAGTCCCTTACTAGGATAAATAAATAAATAAATAAATAAATAAAACTCTTTTTTTTTCTTTAGAGTGGTTTCTGCCTTCAGCAACCAACACTGAAATGCTTCTTCCCTTCTCCCACTATGGGACTTTTTGACTTTTGGTGAAGAGTTGGGTGAAAGCCATTGATGGAGAAGGTGATGGGATCTCATGGGCCAGTAGATGAATCTTATGTGAACTAGACTATGGTAACCCAAAATATGTCTGAGAAAATATATTCACTAAGTACCATGTATCGGAGTGCTCCAGAAGAGGAGAGCTAGAAAGGGCCTCCAGAGATCAGCTCCCATTTCCTTCATTAAAGAGGATACTTGTAGTCTGACTGGGCATGAAAAAATATATTAGAGTCTATCTAACTCTCTAAAAGATTTCCATGGATTTCTTGCTATATAATGTTGGAGACTGGATATCACCTACTCCAGCTGAAGCCTCTCTGGTTCTGACTAGATAAAAATAACTGCCTCCTGGGGCTTACATATGTAACAAATTCGAGGTAGTGCATCTCCAAATGAGAATTGCTTTTTTTTTGGCTGCAATATGGCACTGTTGATTCACAGTCTGTTTGTGATCTTCAGCAGTGCCCAGATCCTTTCTCTGCAGCACTGACCAGCCACTCTAGCTTTATATTGCTTGCATCGATTACTCCTACTGAAGAATACTTAGTACTTGTCTTTGTAGCATTTAATCCTGAGGATTTGGGCCTAGTTCTGCAATTTGTCCAGTTTGCTTTGAATTCTTAACCACGCCTTTGGGTATTCTTGCAGTCACTCCCAAAGCAGTGTCATTCATGAATGCTGTAAGCATAGTCATACAAGTCAATAGTGAAAATACTGAATAATACCCGACCCAGGACAAAACTCCCTTTGAAACACACTTTTTTTTTTTTTCTTCTTTTTTTGACAGCTTATGCATATGCCTTATGGTAACTTCTTTTAGATTGTATTTCCCCAGTTTGTTTATGGGGATCTCCTGTAGGACAGTAGCAAATACTCTACTGAAATAGAGATAAATCACATCTACCTCTTCCCCTTTATCCACGAAACCATTAAGCCTGTCAAAGAAGGAAATTACATTGGGTTGACACAATTTGTTCTTGACAAATCTATGCTGGCTGATTTTTATCACCTTATCATCTTGCAGGTGCTTATAAATTGATTGTGTAATAATTTGATGTACTTTATTTCTGGGAAGCCAAGTTGGACTGACAGGTCTATAATTATAGCGGACCTCCGTTTTCCCCTCTGTCTAAGGATTTTCCCATGATATGTTCCACTCTTGTTTTCTGAGATCTCACTCAGCTTCCAAGAAGTTTGGAACGCAACATTAGTGTTGATAACCCTACATACACACCCAGCATCTACAGAACACATATATTAAGCAGAGTCATATTTAGATGACACATCCACAATGAAACATATACACCTCAAAAGGCAATCAGGAATGGACATTATACAGTTTAGAGCTGTACTTAGCAGCTGGAAGATGAGCCCCAGCACGAGCAAATATGCTTTAATCTCTGAATATTCACCTAATAGAGAGCACTCATAGGCTATTGAGAGAGGGATAAGATTTACTCCATTGAGAACAGTCCATCTGAGATCTTCCCTTGGCTTCTTGTAGCTAATGGCAGGTGACAGCTCCATTTTTCTTGTTCAAAGCTTGTGCATCACCTTTTGCCCCCCTTGACCCTTCCCCATCTCTGAGCACAATGTTAGTTTGTGGTTTGTTTTTTTTTTTTTTATTCTCTCACTTCTAGTATTCGTATGAAGGGATGGAGATTAACAGCCTGCCGGTGGAACTGACGGTTGTGTGGAACGGGAATTTCAACATTGACAACCCAGCACAGAACAAAGGTAAAGAATTATTTCAACTTGTCCTTGGAAGCGGTAACCTTAGCAACGGGCTGCATCATTCCCTGTACTTAACAAAGCAGCCACCATCTCCCTGTGCTGTCTGGTGCATACTTGTTCTCTGCACTCTGCAAATTACAATTTTTTTTTTGTACTTTGTGTTTCTTTTTCCCCTCCCTTCTCTATGAGCACCTAAGAAATGTGACTTGCCCTCTTGCTTGCATTTCCTTCCCTCTTTTCCCATGATCTTTGCTTCATCCCATATTTTTTGTGTCTTTTTTTCCTTGCCCCCACCTTCTCCCACTTTCCCCCTCTCTTTACTTCTCCTGCAGTGATGCCCTTTGAGCTGACATGCCAGGAGATTGGGCACTGTGTGCTTAGAGCAATGTGATAATGAACAGTGGAAGGCAGAGGGGGTGGAGAAAGGCTGTGCCTTGCCAGTGGGGAAAGGCTGGATGAGATAAAATGGCCATTGTAAATGACTGAGACCCACCTCCCATCCAGAGCATCACTCCACTTAATTACCATGCATGGCAAAGGATTGATATGCCTCTTACAGAGGGGCAATTTCTTGTCCTGCCATGACCCTGAGGCAGGCATTTTTTCTGGAGATGGCAAAGTTTTTCCATCTCTTGCTTTATTTTCCCGTTTTCTTCCTGTCTCTCTCCTTCTTGTGCTCCCAGTCTCTTCCCACCTTTCCTTGCACAGTTTCCCACCCACCCTCAATCTGATGATTCCTGAATAAGATTCCCACCAATGCCACACTGAAGGCGGAGAGCAATACAGGAGGCAGCTCCTCTGCCCATGGCATGAGCCCCTTCCCCTCCATCCTCCCTCTGCACCCTACTCCTTGCACTCCATGAGTAATTTACAGAACCGCAGCGTGAGTAACTTCCCATGTCCCCAGAGGCAGGACAGTGATGGAGCTCCCCACTCAATCACCCTGTCTGTCTTCTCTTCCCCTTGAAGGACAAAGAATGCTCCTCACACATGGAGCACATAGATCAAGAGGTGACCAGTTGTGTGACCACAGTTGGCTGCCCAACCATGTCTTGGGTTAGCGTAACTCTGAGGGGTCCTCCCCAGAACGGTGGCTCTTCAAGATTAAATCTGCCCTAGTAAATAAGACAGTCTTGAGATTCTTCTCCGGCCTTGAAGACAAGCAACATGGCATAGCCCTTGTCCTTCACATGCTTTTGGATTCTGTAAACTAACACTCTCCAAGATGTTGATTAGGAAATAAATGGGAATGGCCACGGGCCGTCCCAAGTAAATAGCTTATATGAGAGCGTTATGTTTTAGGGCAGAAAAAGAGCTCATCCACAGAGCTCATACATGAGCTCTGTGTAGCAGCACAGAATAGAAACACACCACGTGGTCCCATGGTCAGAGAATGGCTCCTGGGTTGCTTTATTTGCTAACATAAGCATAGTGTTTAAAAGTAAGTGCAAAACACAGAGAGCTGAGCTTTTGACGCTGTTTTTAAACAAACAGATTTTATTCTCTGGAAAATAGAGAATGGGAAGCAGGATGCATTATCTGAGAACAGCAGAAGCAGGACCAGAAACAGTGTCCTGCAAAAGTGGAATTGCACTGAGGCACCCAAAGATAAAATCTTCTTCGATCTCCTCAAAAACCCTGAAGAAACAAGGAAGTCACTACTTGTTAAGACAGAACCTGGGCAAGTAGGAAAGACTAAACTAAGCAAACCCCACCAAGGTTCTTGCAGAGATAGTTACCGAGACCAACACAAGCAGAACATCTCAACACATCTGGGGCAATGCCCTGTGCAACAGCAAACAGGAGACCTGCAGCCCACTGTGATTAACAGTTGTTCTGCAACCTTTTCTTGCTCCCAACTTTAAGATATAAATAGTTTCCAAGCCTTTTTGGGTATTGCTCAAAACTTGCTGAATCTAGGAGGGAAAGAGGGGTACAAATATTAACAGACAGCTGGGGCTTTTCAGCACAAATGTCCAAGGCCTATGGGATTTTGGATTGTGTGTACTAATAGTTGCAGACAAGACTTCAGCCACCTACTGAACGAGCAGATGGAAACACAAAGCAAAAATCCTCCATCTCACAAAGAAAACTACTAACACCTACACAAAATATATATATTAAAAAAAAAACACAAAAAGATGCAGTATGAAAGTCTGATTTCCACTGCTTTCTGTTTCAGGAGGAGAATTTTGCTATTAGTCCCCTGTGCAACCTAGGCCTAAGTTTGCACAGCTATAAAATAAGGATAAATAAAGAGATCTAAAGAAACTGCAAAATAGTTGAGCTTTATTTGGAAAAAGGCTTTGACTTCTTCTAATCACATACTAGCAGCCTGAGATTGAGATGAACATTAATCTTTGGTGTCTATTAGAGGAGGATCAACTTAGTACTTCAAAGTGTAAACCAGACTGATTTTGTGGAGTAGAAGAAGAGAGAAAGGCTGATTGCAGATCCCCAGTTTCATCCTAATATTGATCCATTCTGGATGTATTATTATCTCTTAGGATTTCTGTTCAGGAAGGGGGAAACCTGAAAGACATTACCTTAATACCAAGTTCTGGGTTGCTGAGCACCAGAAAAATTCCCTGTCCTCAAATTTAAGCTCTGGATAGACCAGGTATATCAATACCATATCAAAATGGAGTTTTGATGCTCAGATTCTTTAAAGTGTCTGTAAATGTTGATTAGGCAGTTTATGAAAAAAAGGAATGGATTGAGTCATCGCCCAAGCATGTTGCCCCTGACCACAGCATCACTAAAAGTGGCATCCTTCCTTCTGTTAGCTTTCCCAAATATCCTGGCATGCAGGCAGGGCTCTGAACAAGGACAATTTGAACTCCTTTTATTTGGTCCTCTCCTGCCCTGGAGACATGCAGCCCAGCAGAGCTTCCTCCCTTCGCTTCTCCTCATTTCCCCCTTGGACATCCCACCGTTCTGTGTGCATCGCTGAGGTCCTCTCTGTTTTCCTGTCCCCGCAGTGCACCTGTACAAGTGCGGGGCCATGCGCGACAGCTGTGGCCTGTGCCTGAAGGCGGACCCGGACTTCGAGTGCGGCTGGTGCGAGGGGCAGAGCCAGTGCACGCTGAAGCAGCACTGCCCGGCCCAGGACAGCCAGTGGCTGGAGCTGTCCAGCACCAAGGGCAAATGCACCAACCCCAAGATCACCCATGTAAGTCATCAACCTACAAGGAGCTGGGGTGTTCCCTCTCTTAAGGGACATGGTGGTGATGGTTTACAGTCAGACTTGATCTTGAAGGTCTTTTCCAACCATAATGATTCTATATTTCTATACTCTTTCTTGGTTAAGCTTTCCACTTTGTATTTGATTTGGTGAGGGCAGGCCAAAACTAGACTCTGCTGATCAGGAAGAGCGCTTGGCATCTTTGGGATTGTGAGTTCATTGTGGCCTTCAAAGTCAGAGGAACAACCACAGGTATTTACAGTGAGTGGCGTCAGAGAGTTTTCACTCTTCATAAAAGTTTCCACTCTCACCATACTCCACTAGGACACAAGTCAATGGTTCAAACAGTCTGTTAGTACAATCTGAGAAAGCCTGGAGCATCCGCACTGCCCACATAGGGCTTGCAGACGTGACAAGAAGACTTTTAGGAGACGAGGATCTTCAGAAGGAGCGTGAAAAGGAGGAGGAAATGGAGACAGGATGTTTTGGGAGACCTCAAATGGACTGAGTGAAAGTAATCAGATGGATATTTTTTAAAGCAGCCAAAAGCACTAGATAGAGAGAACAAAGGCAGGGAGAGAAGGCGCGGGAAGGAAATCAGCCTTCTGGTCTAGAGTGATGTTTGCTGATGTTTTGGGATGCCTTCATCATAAAGATGACACCGTTTCCAGAGTCATAGAGACATGCTTTGATGCAACCCCTGCGGCTAGTCTCTTTATGAAGAGAAAGCCACTAATTCTCCTTCTGCCCCAGAGGGGACATACTTCTGACACTGCTGGCATTTCCTCCAACAGCTCCCAAAACTCCAACAGATCATTGCAATATTCACTCATGAAATATTCCAACTGCCTGGTGCACTCATAAGTAGCTCTTTGAAAGTCTTTTTCTGAGCCATTAGCATGGAAGTAATCTCAAGTGACTGGATATATATTGCAGCTAATGACACGTCTGGAGCGGTCGGTAAGAGCATGCATATTCTGGCAAGGATCCAGGGAAATATCTGTACAGAGGAAGGAGGAAAAACAACACGTGTTTTCACACTTACACAGGCATATGCGTGCAAGCCAGCATAGATCTTCCCACAACCTGTAGTTATTTCCTAGCTCCTCAATTTGTATTACCACCCAGTAGAATTAGGACTTAGGGACCTGCCCAGCTATGAAATGTTATTTATTTGTAGCATTAGGCTGATATGAAGCAAGATGTGAATTGCTATGGGGTGTCGTAGTTCCATGTCCAAAAGAGAAGGTTCAGACTTTCTGGCAGTGTCCGTTTCCCAGACCACACTTCCCTTTCTGGAGCTGGGAGGTCTCATTCCATCTCTTGATGTGAAAACAGCTCACCAATATCTTCTTTGTGTATACATCTTTGGGACCATGATGAATTGAGGATAAAAAATCTCCTGTATGCTCCCTGGGAGAACCTCTGGGTCTCCTATTTTATGGAAATATGTGGATTTTGAAGGTGGCCTTTAAAAATTTAAAGTTACAAAGTTGTGGGGGAAGGTGGATTTTCAGAGATTCTCTGTTAGTTTCAATCTGGGGAGCTCCTGATGACAATTTTAGCGCCATAGTGAAAGTTTTTGACAATCTTATGCCTGAGACAGAGAGAACCAGATTGACAAAGTTTAAAACTGAGTTTTTCTGAGACCTGACATGAAATTTTTATTTCAAACTTCCTTCTAGTGCTAATGAATAAAAGAGATTTATTTCTAGAAATTTTCTACAACATTTTTTTCTCTTTTCAGTATTAGCTTTACCAGCAACCAGCTCTTTCAAGGATAGGTGAATCATAATTAACCAGATACCTGTTTTACTGGAAAGTTACCATACAAACTTTTGATGGCAGGTTTTATAACACAAAAAGAGAACCATATTTAATAAAAATAAAAAGAGAAAATTAAGAGAAATATTATGTATTGGATACTGTGATATATTCCAGCCTTCTAATATCATTCAAATAAAGTGCTTTAGTTTTATCAGGACAGAATTAGTTGACATAATCAAGTATTTCAAATAGAAAAAAAAATATTGACCTGGAGCCTTTTGAAGGCATGTGGCCATCGGGACCTCAGATATAATCAAGTCCATCACAACGAGGGCCAGTTCAGTATGTGAGTTCCCCAGTTGGGCAGTCGGAAGGGGTTGTGTTGTGGAGGTTGTTTCATAAATCCAGGTTTTACTGGACTCTGACTACCCATCCGCAGTTATCTGTGTTTTTTAACTGTTAACTCTACAGTTAAAGCAAAGACAAGCTCATTCAGGAAGTTGCTTATGGCTCCTAAAATAAAATATCCTCCAGAAGTGCCAGGTTCTCTCTCCACTTGTTAGAGACGGACCTGCTAAAAATTGGCCTCGGTTGCAGATAGGCTCAACTTGGTGCCAGACTCAGCACTTGGACGTGGTCAAGAGCAGCCCTTGCTCATGCCAGTGCCTGGACTCTCCCTGCCAACCAGGCAGCTACACAAGGGTCTCGCTGCCAACACTGACCTGGCAAGACTCTCGGCCGATGGGTATGGATCTCAGACAGGGAATTTCCCCTTCCTGCCACCTCTCTCCGTGGAGTGAGCCGTGCCAATGCTGGCAGATGGCAGCCATGGCATTCCGAATGGGCAGCAGGGAATCCCTTTGAAAGCCACATTTGAGGCTCCTTTCAGCTAGCCAGTCATATGGGCAGAGTAAATAATTGGAAGGGTGGAAACGAGATAATTACAGGCCCGCCCCATGATTCCCATGTTGTATTAATATCCAGGATACATCTCCAAGACTAATTTCCACCTCGCTCTAAGCAAGGGTGACAGGGGACATGCAGAGGGCTTTCCCATTTACACCTCTCTTCTCCATATGCCAGAAGCATTGCATGGAGATGCACAGCTCTACGGCAAGGTGAGGGCATGTAGTGGTAATATTCATTGTGTGTGTGACGTGGGCTGAGTGTGGCCCTCATATCAGTCATGCAGACCTGGTGTTGGGCCAAGGGGTGAATTTCAATGTCTGGCTCACCTTGTTGGCTTGGCTCAACTACTCAACAGAGTGGCTGCTGAGTGAGACACAGAGATTGACCCTTGCTAAGGTTGGGTGAAGGCCACACTGGAGTGCAAACATCAAGTCATCAATTGCCAGGACTACTGAGACAGGCAACCAATTTCTGCATTCACTTCAGCAGCTGGTAGACCCCAAAATGACTCCCTCCAGTCAGGGCAGCTGAAGTTCTTTTGGAAATAGGTGTTAGCACATAGCAATTTGCTCCTGCTGTCTCAGACGCTTGCTTTCTTGTGTCTATTCTGTACCTAATCTGACACTTCATTTCTGTTGTGTCTCAGCTACTTTTTCAGATGGACATTTTCAGATGAGTTTGTGATGCATGACCAATCTCTCCCTCCAGAATAGATCATAAGCTCCCTGTGCTTTGGACTGGGAATATAGGATTTTCAAGAGATTGACTGAAGGCAATTATGTCCTTTTTGTGTTCTTGCTCACATTTTTTCCCACCATGCCCTACTCCTGCATTTCTGTGGCTCATGCCTGTAAACTGGAGAGCTCAAGCAGGATACTTTGGGGTAGGATACTTTGCTCCCACTCAGAAAACATCTTCTACTCATCTCTGGATATTTTGAAGACGTTGAAAGAGAGGAGATGAAATCTGGGGCAGGATTTTAGATACTGTGTGCTTTGACCATCTATTAAGCATAACTGATGTATTTGTGAGGGAGCTGGACCCCACAGCTTGAGCCTGAAGTAGGCTTCGTCAGGGCTCACAGTTCTGATGTCTCTCATGGCCAAAAAGTTTTTCTGATGCTGCCTGTTCTTTCATTGAGAGGACACTGATACCTTTACATAAGAGTTTTGACCATTCTCCTTTTTCTTGCTTTTTTTTTTTTTTCGTTCTTTTTTTTTTTTTTTTTTGCCAGATAAAACAAGTGAAAGGCCCTCGGGAAGGAGGGACCAAGGTGACCATCCGTGGGGAGAATCTGGGGCTGGAGTTCAGAGATATTGCATCTCATGTCCGAGTGGCTGGAGTGGAGTGCAGACCCTTGGTGGAAGGGTACATCCCAGCAGAGCAGTAAGTTGGTTGTGTGGTGGACCACAGAATACCTAATAATAGTTGTTGCCACCTGTGAGCTTCTTTTAGGAGTGGGTTTCCCCTACTCCTAAAAAAAGTGCAAAAAGACATTCTTGACTTAAAGTGCAAGAACTGACCGTCTTGTTGTTACTGTATTTGAACTTCATATTTAGCTGATCCTTACAACATGCATCCTGTGAAGAGCTTTATGAGAAACCCTTTTGAGGAACTCTTTATGAGTTTCTCACGTAACAGCCACCACAGGTGGTTTAAATTCCTGTCTATGGGATAGCAGTCCTGAGAAGCAGTTAAACCCAGCACTAGGGCATTCCTTAAGGTATAGAGATATAGCAGACCGGACAAGAGATTTAAATATGGTGGGCAGAAGGATGCCAGTGACCAGACCTCAGTGCAGTATTATTCCATGTATTTATAAGTGAAAACATGTTGATTTGCACCAGCTAAGAATTTGTGCCACTGAATGCAAGCAGCCACGGGTCACCACACTACAAAGAACCATTTCAGTCCCAGATTTGATGGCAGAAGATGATGATTGAAGCCTTCAGTCCATTCCCAGCAATACAAACTGTTTTCTGCTCCAATGTCGTCTTGCCCAGGATGTCAAACCATCCCTATAACCATGTATCTTGTTTGTGCTTTCTCCATAGGATAGTGTGTGAGATGGGGGAGGCCAAGCCCAGCCAGCACGCGGGCTTTGTGGAGATCTGCGTGATCGAGTGCAAGCCAGAATTCATGGCCAGGTCTTCACAATTCTACTATTTCATGGTAAGCTCCTATGAAAATATCTCATGGGCTGAAGAGGTGCTTGGACCCTCATCACCAGTCACTGTGTCTGTCCATCATCCTTGAGCATGATCAGTCTCCAAGCACATCTCTGTCATCCTGAGCACACAGAGCTTTTCCTTCCTTTTTAATTAAAAAAAGTCTTGTTATGAGCAAAAACATTCTTGCCTAAATAATGTCCAGATTATTAGCCCTGTTGTATAGTCATGGTCCAAATTAATAAATTCTTCATCATTAGTTAAAATTATTCTGCTGGAAAAAAAAATAAATAAAGGAAACCTTTCTAGTATCTCACCTTTTTGCTAGTGTGATGCTTTCCCTGTCAGAATCTCTCCAGGTCCTGCAGCTGAAGGCACTAATCTTCCAGCAAAAGGTGGGGTTGTCACTGTGAATTGTCGTCATCCTGAGGCTCTCACTGGGTTGAAGGTGATGCCCATGGAGGGTTTTCTTCCTCCCCAGTCACAAGACACCCAGGATCCTTGTTTTCCGTGCAGGGACTGCCCAGGGGAAGCCCTTAGCCCTGCGGGGACTCCAACACTGAGCTTTAGACCATGGTGACCACAGCAGTAACCACAGCTAGACCAGACAGAGACACTGTGGGGGTGATAAGTCAGGGTAAAACCCATCCTTCTGCTAGTGAAGGCAGAAAATCTTATTATATTTAACCACACATGGCAACCATGGTGATGGCAGTTGTTTCTGGAACACGTTTGTGTTTCATTGATGCTAAGTGGTCTTGTGGGTGCCAAGGGGAACCAGTGCTGCACATCAAGTTAGAGCAAGGGGGACCAGTTAATCATCCAGGCTGGAGTTGAGCTGCACAGCATGACTATGAGTCAGTAGCAAAGAACTACAGGCCATTGGTTTGGATGTTCCATGGTGAGGAGCAAGTGCCAGCCAAGCCTGGACTTCTTTCAGCCTCGAGAGGATGATGCTTGCACACATGAATGAAGATGGGGTGTCACCGTGGTGCTCATGCATGCAAGGATGGACTCAGCAAAGTAGATGTCTGCCAGTGCTGTGGCTGCCACAGCCTCACATCTTTTGGCTCGTATCGTTGGGCTCAGCTCAGATCTCTCTTGAGCTCAGATACAGTCTTACACACAAGTCCTGGACATTCCTCTGAGCACACAGATTCAGAGCCTTCCCTTGGCTTGCAGCCAAGAGTGGTGGGATGTGCAGAGATCTGGAGCAGCAGGAATGCTGTGTGCACCAGACCAGTTATGGTACTGTTTTGCAAGTACTGCCGGTTCCTCCTGTCTCCAGCCTTCTGATTTTAGCATAGCTCTGTTAAACCATCCTTTATTACACTTTTACGGTCTTCAGAGAGCAGGAGGTGCAAGCATGTCCATGTGCTAACAACGACACTTTTCAACTGCAATGGCTTTGAGAGGCAGAGCAGTGTCCCCCTGCAAGGATGGCAAGGACCATGGGAAGGCCAGTGTTTTGCTCACAGTTGCTGGCCAAGATGTTCCTGTTAGCTGCTTGTTCTTGCCTCCAAATTTCCTTGGGGAATTCTCTAGCCTCTGACTCTTTGATGATAGCTGCTTCCTCTCTGGAGGTCTCTGGTCAATCCAAAGCATTTGGTTACGAAGTCTAGGTAAGCTGCAACCTGTGTTTGAGTTAACTCTTTGCATGCTCTGTCTTGGGACCAGAACAGTCAGAGTTTCTTTCCCTATTTTCCACTGGGCCCAAATCTAACTAGAAGTTACCTTAAGGCTCCACTGGAGAAGATCATCATTGCACCAAGATCCTCTAAATACCAATAGCTCCCTCTTACAAGTGCACATCACCATGTGTCTGGCATCTAGGAAGGGACTGTGGAGAATGTTTACTCGTATGAGAAACTGGGAGTCTCTAGAGCTTGTTACTGATGGGATCACTTCCCCAAGTTTCCCTGCAGCAGATACTCCCACAGCAGTAGGGAATTCCCCATTTCTCCAGCCCCAGACATTATAAATCTCCAAATAAGCACAGTTAAAGGGTCCCATTGTGAATGGCTTCCCTTAGCAGGTGCTCGGCATTCATCTCTTTGTGCTAGCAGCAATTCAACAGCAATTACAGTCCTAGTTTTAGGGAGGTCGTGGCAACTGGCAGCTGGGCTTGCTGCACACTTTACATCAGTGTGGAAAGGAGCCAGAGGAGCTTTGCACTTAACACTGATGCAAGTTTGGTTTTACCATGGCGAAAATCTCACAGAAGTTTCACTCTCTGATTTTATTTATATATGTATTTATTTGCTCCATTCACCCACTTTCTGCCAAGGTTTCTTGTCCATGAGATCTAATTCCTCAAAGACCCTTTGCTGAGGACATACAGACATTGTCTGTGCCTTGATCAGTGCAGATTTGTTAGGTCTAGAGATGAGATGGTCCCTTCGTTCCCATCAGAAGAGCCCTACTCCTGCAAGGGAATGGGTCTTTCCTGATATCATTCACACGCCCAAGTGTTTCCTTTATGGAAAGACTACTGGTATCAAATGCAAATAGCTTGTATTCCCCTCTTGAGCTACGGAGATTTCACTATTCTCTATGTTTTCCGTTGTCCCTTAGATACAGTAATAGGGACATGGTGACACCCAGACAGACAGTCCCCATCAGGTGGACAGAAGGGCTCTTTCCAGAACATTGCACTTCAGAACATCATCTCTGCTACTCTTGGAATTACTGTCTGATTTTGGTCATCCATGTCCGTCTGTGACAGCTTTTCCCTCTGCTTGCTGGCCTCCTGGTTGCCCATTATCTCATCCATGCTCAAGAGTGAAACCAACAGGGTTTTCTCACTGGATACCTCAATACCTATGTGCTGGTCAAAAGAAAAACAGACACTTTCCAGACTGCCTGTCATATGCCCTCTTCTGCGCTCATTGCTTTGGTTGTAGGAATTGTGTTCATTGGCCTTGCTTAAACTGCTTTGATGCTTCTGCCAGGGGCATAGAGATGTTACACACATTAAAACATCTCCTGGCATCTCAGAACTTGGATGGCAGCTCTAAGGGGAGAAGGAAGCTTGAAATGCAGAAAAGGGCATCCCAGGAGGGCTACAAAGGCCTCTGGAAAATCATATTTCAAAAATTCTGAAGCAAAATAGGGTCAAATCTGATCAATAGGCTTAGCCTCTGCCTAAAGGAGGGTATGATATTTTGAACTCAACAGAGTATTTCATTTCAGTGTTTTCAAAAGCATATAACCTAGTTTAGAAATTCTGGGGCAGACCTTTCCAATATTTTTAACTAGAATTTCTAAATTAAAAACATTTATTTTCAGCTGTGGTATGTGATCAAACATGGAAATCACACTAAAGAAGTCAATAAGCCAAATGGAAAGAAAGCATTTGTTTGCCAGCTGAAATGATACTTAGGATGGTCTAAATGAAAACCATTTATTTCTTTTTCTTTTTCTTTTTCTTTTTCTTTTTCTTTTTCTTTTTCTTTTTTCTTTTTTTCTTTTTTCTTTTTCTTTTTCTTTTTTCTTTTTTCTTTTTCTTTTTCTTTTTTTCTTTTTCTTTTTTTCTTTTTCTTTTCTTTTTTTTTTTTTTTTTTACTTTTTTAATTATATTTTTTGTGGCTGTAATTATTGCTGTCATCTTTCAATGTAAAAAAAAAAAAAAAAAAACTTTCATTTTCCTGTTCAGATACTGAAGCAGGTGATCCTTTCTTCTATCTCACCCTGGCTCAGTGCAGGTGTTGTAGGCTACTCTGATTATACTGCTTCTGGGATGACTCCTAAATACCCCTAAAATGCCAGGAGAGCATTTTGACCAGGTCCCCTTTCCAAATGAGAAGAGAGAGGGACGCACTGCCTCTCCTGCCCCACCAAACCTGTAGCAAGGAAACCAGGGTCATGAGCTGGATGAATGAGTAAAGTAGAAACCATGATCTTGTGATCATGAAGCTGTGACCACCAGACTTCTAACTTACCTAAATCTTTCATTGCTTATGGCCTGAGGTGCTGGGGACTTCAGGCAACCATGGCCACACCATGACCAAGTAATAGCACTAAGACAGAGTAACAGATTAGCATGGACAGTTAGTATGTTCTGTATTAATTTGACATGGAATTGTTATTATTTTTAAAAGAATTTAGGCATTTATTTCCTTATGGGTACCTGGTATCTTACTTAGTGAAGCTTTAGGCAACCCTTTAACCTTTTAGATCTCTGGTTTTAGTTTGAAAAATTAGTGCAGCTCTTTGAAGATATAATGCAACCACCATAATATATATATATGAAGAGAGAGAGAGAAGTAAGGAAGGAAGGAAGGAAGG
>JAWLRI010000771.1:1152296-1199236 GCA_034781795.1 Crypturellus tataupa
AGGAAAGGAAAGGAAAGGAAAGGAAAGGAAAGGAAAGGAAAGGAAAGGAAAGGAAAGGAAAGGAAAGGAAAGAAATCTGTTTTGAAGACCAACACTTAGCTAGCCCTGTGTCCCAAGGTTTCACTGCTGACCTTATGGATACTAAGTCCCTGCCCCCTACATTCTGCATTTTTACGTGCAAGGGTGCAATACCCAGAGACAAGAGCAAGAAGAAAAAAAACAAAAAATGAGAAAAGACGCTACCAGTTGTAGAGATCCACCTGACACCTCCAAAACGTCCACCTAGGCCAGATTGTGACAAGGATAAGATGGAGGAAAGGAAAGAACTGGGAAGCAGGCAAAAGTAAACAACCCTATGAGGGATACGGAAGGTTTTCTGCCCTCCTCTCTCGCCATCCATTTCAGCCTCTTACAGATCTACTAGACCCCTTTGCATTTTCCATCACCTTTTGCCAGCAAGGAAATGGTAAACAGTCTGGAGGCTGAGTTTCAGTGCAAACATGCTGTGCAATATTTATGAAAGCCACTGTGAATAATTAATGACTTATTGCAACTTCGAAAGCTTAGCCACAAACCCTTTTGTGAGACTAGCATGAGATGCTGCAATGCTTTGCATAGGAGCCTTGCTAATGTAATTCTGATCCGCGAGAGTCCTCAAAAGGGCACAAATGGTCATTTCATCTGAATCTGAGGAGAGATGGTCACCTAGCACTGAGCACTGGGACTCAGACTTTGTGCCTTTAACTCAAATAAGTGATTAATGATGATTTACCATTGCAGTCTGAGATAGTACCATAAAAACAGAGAATCATTGTATACGGAAGACCCATCTTGTCCAATGTCTTTTTTTCACAACTTTGACTGTTAGTGGATGTTCCCAGAAAAGTGTAAGAAACACAGTTCTTTCCCTTCTATCCCTCCTAACTTTCACAAACTGATAGACAAGGGACTTCTTGAGGTAAAACTATCCAAATTGACATGTCAGAAAGAGTCGAGCAGAGAAAAGGTCTAGCTCTGTTAACAGGTTTTTCTACTGGACCATAAGGCTGATTTTCATGTTCAGACCTTTCTCCAAGTGGTAACTTCATTTCAAATGGAAGCAAAGTAGAAATATTGCTGCTGTTTTTCAAAATGATTAGCCAGAGGGGGACAGGGCGTGCGTGTGAAAGAGGGAGCTGTGATATGTGTCAGGCGATTTTATAAACGTGGATTAATGGTCTCCAAAGCTCAATAAGACGACTGCATGATGTACCTGCTCGTTCAGAGGAGCTGAGGAGAGCTTCGAGCATTTGTGTCATCATTCTTAAAGAGAGGGAGGAAAAAAAAATCTTCATTTAAATGCATATAGTGGCTTTTCACTTGGGACTGAGTGGAAAGTTTTTCTATTAAAATGCAAATGAAAGAATAAACTGTAACTCCAAATTTCTCCCTGAAAATGGATGTCTCCTCTCTGCACTATGGTAAGAGGGTGATCTGTGTCTTCAGACTGCGAGTATTTTATTCTTGATTTGGGGAAGAAGGGAGGAGAAGGGGGTAAGAGGAGGAGGCTTGGGATTTTTGAGCCCCGGAAGGAACTATATTCTTTCGTGTTATATTAACACGTCACTGATGTGTTTCTAAGAACAATGTTGCACCACAGTTCTCTTTCCTGGGGAAAAAGCCCAAGGCCACAGAAAGCATTTCTAAACTGCTCTCCAGGATGGTACAGTAGGTTCTACTTTTTGCCAGATCAATAGAGTTTAGAGCAATCTTTCCAAAAAACAATTTTTTCCCCTTCTTTCAAAATCTGCACTTTTCTCTGGAGTAGGAGAGCCCTCCATGAGGTCCAGTCCATCAGTTTCAAACCATTTCAAGCCCTCTGGAGCTATCTTGTAGAGATGGTGGTGCATTATAGAAGAGCGTGACTGAGCTGTTTCGCATGGGTGGTAAAGATGAGAAACTCCTCTGCCAGGCATGGAAATGACCTTGAAAACACAGAGTACTTCTCAGCAGATACAAGGAAAGTTCTTATATTACAGGGAAACAAGTCAAAACCAGTGTTTAGGCGTGGATTCATCCCATCCAATCTGATGTTCCAGCAGAGTGTCTATGATAGGACTGCAGTCATTTTAGGCTTTTCTTTTAGTGGGAAAATACGAGCATCTCCCAAAACCTGATTAACAGTCTGCAACTGCCTACATCTCTCCTGTATTAAAGAGATGGTCAAAGCAACTCAACTCTTCTGCTGTCTTTTCAACATGACCCTTTGCCTCCACAGACTCTGACGCTCTCAGATCTCAAGCCGAAGCGGGGCCCGGTGTCAGGGGGCACTCAGGTGACTATCACAGGCAACAACCTCAATGCAGGCAGCAATGTCATCGTGACCTTTGGGCGACAACCCTGCCTCTTCTACAGGTACATATGAGTCCTTCCTCCTCCATATGCCCCCCCAAAAACCCTAAAGAAATAACTGAACTTCTCTTGGCAACCATGCAATTATAATTGAGAGACCCCTTCTGTAGCTAGGACTATTTCCCCCAAATACCCCTGTTGCCTGTGGCCACATCTGTTCTGCAGCAAGACTTTTGTATTCTGCCCCATTTTCCATTAGAGCAACCTAACTGTGCGTGCTTTGAGATGGGAGGATAGGATTTATTTCATTGTTTTGATTAGTATTTGAAGTACTTTTTCCATAGTCCCTTGTTAAATTTCACTGTAATTCTCCACGGTCCCATGCTTAGCAGCTTGTTCTGGGAGTGCGTAGTTAAAAAGATTCATTTTCATGTCCCCTGCTTTAAATGAGAGAAGAAAGAAAATCTGACAACATTGGTTCTAAGTATTAAAACACCTCCCTTTTATCCCCAGATAGTCCTGTAGTGCTGAGAAATGGATGACTTGCAGCATTCCAGCCCTGGGTTGGCTCTTGTTCAATGGCAGTTCAGAGACGCTTAATGTCAGTGTTACCTGCTGAATGCTCCCTGATCCCTGTGAGAATCAGCTTGTGTCCAGTTCCCAGGGGCTCCTGCAGCTCGAAATGCCCCAGTGCAATATATTTTGCTGCCAGTATTGGTGGGGAATAGGGATGGAGTTGGCATACTCCTCCTAGCCTGCCCTTGGCAAAAGACGAACCTTTTCACAGGGGACCTGGGACTAGTGTCTTGGGGCAATGTACTTCCCACTCAGGGCTGAGAGAGACCCTTTTTAGCTGCCTGTCATGTAGTGTCGTTCATTTTCTATAATTCAGGAAGTTGAAACCACAGACTGTGATTTAAAATACAGATGGGAATGACAGTTGCTCTACAGAGCAGATTGGGGCTGGTGCTGAGCCCCTTCTTCAGGAGAATATGCAGAGACTCTGGAGGGGACCACACTGGAATTGAGGTGCTGCAAAGGAAGACTGGACCCAATTTGACTCTTTTTGGGTATATATGATAAGATAAATCACAGGCTTGGGGAGACTGAGGTTGTTCAAAGCCTCAATTTTTGCATCTTCACAGGAGGCAAAGCTCACTGCAAAATTCAACTAATACTGATCCCTGTATGAAAGAAAAAAGTTAGATCTTCCTTAAGTATTATTGTGCAATATTTCTCACTATATTAGCACTTCCCATGCAAAGATCCCAGGCACGCTGCAAACTGCAGTTAAACAAGGCTTACAGTCCTGCAAAGTAGACTTTATTAACCCAGACTGGGAAAGCTCAGGAACAAACACCCCTTTTTATGAGCTGCTGCTACATATGCCTGCAGGCAAGAAGGAAACATCCATCATGCATTTAATCATGCAGAAACATTTCTGGAGAGAGGTCTGTTTTGGACTTTCCCTTGGGACTCAGTTTATATTCTGAGACCTGAGTAATGGTAGCCCTTGTCATGTTACTTAAACTAGTGCAAAGGCACATGCCACTTTCTCAGATGAATGTGTCGCACTGTTTTCCACATATTCCCACGGCATTGAGTTTCACCACTTAAGAAGGCATAGGTTAAGGTCACAGGATGTAAGAGTAGGCAGCAGGGCTTGTTCTGGCATCGCTGCATTGCTGTGGGCAGAGCGTGGTTTATTCCTGCTTCCACTCACAGGAGGTCCACCAAGCACATTGTCTGCAACACCACTGCTTCAGACGAGGGCTTTGAGAAGGTGAAGGTGTCTGTGAGAGTGGATAAGGCCAAGATCCATCAGGAGCTGCACTATGAATACGTGGAGGATCCAACCATACTGAGGATCGAGCCGGAGTGGAGCATCTTCAGGTAAGCATCCTGTGGACATCCCCAACAACTTCCCTTCCATTCTCCAAGGGACCTCTGTTTTATCCAAGGATAAATGATCCTGCACCCTCGCTTTACTAGCAGTGTACAGTTTCCTGACTTACAGCAGTAAAATTTGGCTGCAAATGCTCACTTGAAGTCTGCCTTGGGCACAGCATGCTGACTGCAGTAATTACAAGGGCAAGTGGAGCAAGTCTAACATGATGATGAAGCTTCTTCCTCTTCACTGCAGACTGAGGTTAACTTCAGCACCAAGATGCTCCCTGTCTGCATGCTATTGCCACCCATCGGCAGGGTTAAATCAAGTAGTTGTACGCTTGGAAGCTGCATCTCCTGTGTTTCTGGTTGTGACTGCATTTCTGGCCCCATTGGGCTGTACCCACGGCCTCCTGTGATGGTAACACTGGTGAAATGTTCTCTTAGACCCAGGTATAAATGTCATGACCCCACTTAGGGGAATGTAAACAGCAATCCCCACTCTTCCCACAGCTCTAATGGTCTTCATGATTTAGCATTAGATAACACTTGTTTGGTAGTAATGCCCAGAATCCCCAGGATCATCCTCCAAGATACAAACACAAAATGAATCTTTGTTCCTGTCCCACCAAAGGGCTTTCCTCCTTGTTAGTCCTCCCTTTTCCTCTTGGCTCCATTGATGCCCCTTTGGTGAGCGCTCCCAAGGAGGTGTTGGAGAAGAGCGTTTACTCTGATGCCTGGAAGACATCAAAGCATTACCCTAATGCCCTCAAAAGCTTACAGAAATGGCTTTGTGAAGGGAGAAATTGTTCATTAAATACAACACTATTTCCTTGAAAAGACACCAAATAAGAAATCTTAGACTCCCCTCTTTCAACTATTACAGTCCTCTGCTCCCCTGTCAAACTGGACTGATTGGAGTATCAGGGGATTAGGAGCAGGACTGACAAATCCCCTTGGTTCATCTCCCTTCCAGAAGATGTTTTCACGAATAAATTAGTGGCTTTAATTACTGTGGGGGAATTTACCGATTTAGCTGAATTGAATCTTTACACATTGGGCTTGAAGCTTTAGCACACAGATTTTCCAATTGGGGGGTTTATTTTCAGTCAGAGTTCAGGTTATCAGTGAAATAAGAAATCACTTTGCTCCCTTCCTTATTAAAGTGAGTCTAGTGCTAGTTAAAAGGTGTGAGATTGACAGCTCTGGAGAGCAAAGTCCCCTGTTATCTACAGGAAAATTGCAGCATGAGAGCCTTCCTCCATGTTACATATGTCCTGGCTAGTAGGCAAGAGGAGACATTCTCCAGAGCCTTCGTATCTCTCCTGGAGCTGCCAAGCAGAGACATGGAGACACCAGCTGTGGTGGTGGAGCTGATGAGAGGAAGGATGGCTGGAAGCAAGATGTGGTTCCCTTAGTGTTTAATTAGCAGCTACAGAACAGCACCAGCTCCTGACTCTGCAAGGCAAAATGTAGAGATGCTTGCATGGTTGATGGGAATGATGGGGATTCAATCATAGAATCAAAGAATCCTTATGGGTGGAAGGGACCTCTACAGATCATCTAGTCCAACCCCCTGCACCCACAGGGTCTCCTAGAGCATGTAGCACAGGGTGGCATCCAAGTGAGCTTTGAAGATCTCCAGAGAAGGAAACTCCACGACCAATCTGGGCAGCCTGTTCCAGTGCTCTGTCACCCTCACTGTTAAGAAATTTTTCCTTAAGTTCCTGTGGAACTTTTGGTGTTTCAGTTTATGACCTTTTCCTCTAGTCCTATCAGTGGCCACCATGGAAAAGAGGCCAGCCCCATCCTCCTCACTGCCTCCCTTGAGGTGCTTGTACACACTGATCAGGTCCCCTCTCAGGCTCCTCTTCTCCAGGCTGAACAGGTCAACCTCTCCTCATGGGGCAGATGTTCCAGGCCCCTGATCATCCTCCTAACCCTGTGCTGGACTCTCTCCAGCAGCTCCACATCCCTCTTGTACTGGGGAGCCTAGAACTGGACACAGTACTATCCAATATCCAGTCCTGCTCACCTAGGTGTCCCTGAAATCAAGAGGCATCTGCTTGAGCAGCAGCAGGTGCCAAATTTTAGCCAGAAATATTCACCCCATGTCTGCTTTCTTGACCTTTCTTTTGCACTTCTGAATCACTCTGAGAGGTTGGGTCATAATCTTAAATAAGAGTCCAGAGAGATAAGATGTTATGACCAAGATCACCACTGTGATTCAAGGTTCCTAGGACTGTTTTGTGCACTATAACTTCTAACCTAGGGATCTCCATGCTGGATATTGTAATTGAGAGAAACATGCGAGCAAGGTCTTCAGAAAGAGTTGGGTGAACGTGCAGTAAAGTGAGATCCTAAGAATCAAACAAAAAATAACTTGAGTTCATGTATCACAAAGTAAACTAAGCAGCCTCTTCCTCACTATATTTGTTATGCAGTATGAATCATTACAGTAAATCCACTTTTTGCTTTTCTGATTCATCATTCCTGGCTGTTTTGAGGGGCTAAGCTGTTTTGAGGGACAAATGATTGCTACTAAACCAGCAAAATTAGAGGATGAATATACCCAGTCTGGCTTGAAGCCTCCTCAAACACCATTTTCCAAGACAATAAATGAAAGATTACTGTTAATTTACCCACATAGCCAAAAAAATGAGTCACACTGAGCTGGCAGGTAACTATAATTTTATAAGGCTCTGTTAATATATTTGACTGGGTTTGATTTGAGTTACAAGCAGCAATTATCTGAATCTGCTGAAGGAAACTCATGCTCAGAGCTTTCTGAGCCACAAAGAGTTAAATTCCTAGTCTTGGCACCTTTATTATTCCCATTTCCTGTAGGTGAGTGGTTCCAGTAACTCGCTAAGCTGTGAGTGAGAGTGGGGACAGGCAGGTCAGAGATGTGAGAGGTAAGACGGACCAGCAGCAATGATTAGGTCTGTGTGTTATCACACTCTCTGCCACCCGTTACCTCTGTCCTGATGTTTCTCAGGAACAGAGATAAGTGTAGCAAGATCCTGATGCTGCCTCCCATTACCAGGTAACGAGGTCTTGCCACAAGCCATCAACCAAGGGAGCTGTTGGGAGCCTTATGCATAGCACCGGGGCTAGCACTCACTCCTGAAGCCAGGGGAATTTCCCTGAGCAAAGTATGCTGTGATTTATGGCCAAGGAAAAGGATTGGGAATGCAGGGTTGCGGGGAGGGAAGACAAAAAAAAAAAAGAAGAGAAAGAAAAAGAAGAAGGGGAAAGAGCAAAAGAAAAAGCGCAGAAGCTTGGAAACAAGTAGATGGTGTCAGGATCTGGATTTGCTGGGAAGAGGCAGCAGGATATGGCAAGGCCAACACCGTGATGAACACCAGGGCATGAGGGAGAGGGAAGGAAGGGAGATGTTGCTATTGTGCAGATATAACCTGGGAAGGGGAGCCACGACCTGGCCTCAGAGACCAACTGCTGATGCTCAAGGATGCATTTCACTGCGTAGCCAGGTCCGCTCCGATTTGATGGGGCCAAGAAGTGTCATCCATCCACAACCAAGGATATGACAGCCATTGGCTCTCAGTTTGCAGAGGAAGGCAAGTGGCAGTTGGATCTGCTGGCAAGACAGGGTAGATTCTGTGGTGACTTCAGCAAATGCAACTATCTTGGCCATTTTTTAAAAAAAGAGAAGGCTCCTCTCTAATCCATTGCTGTAGACGTACTTAAAAGCTGCGGTCTGAAACTACAGACACAATTTCCAAACTAAACACAGTATTTTTAACACATGGTGTAAAACTGTCTGCACAGCGGTGATTAATTAAAAGGATTTCTATATATATCTATATACACACATATAAATACACACACACACACATATATATATCTCCATATATATATACACACATTTGGTATGTCTGGAACATTTAAAGCTCTCAGTTGAGTAAAAATACAAGGTTCTAACTTGAATCAGCAGAGATTCATAACAATTAATGACTACAGCCAAAACTCCAGATGAATGAGGATAATGGAAAAATAAAAGCCTAACTTACATACTTTTCTGGTTTCTGGAAAGCAAACTCTCCCTGGGTGATGTTGAGAATAGTTAATTTGAAGAAGAATTTTGGGAGAGTGGGTTTCTGCTGTTAAACACGGATGGGGAACCCTCTAATAAGTGGGTATGGGACCTCAGAAGAGATTCCCTGAGAGTTCAAGAAAGCTCAACCCCCCAAATAGACCTTTCATGGAAATGGAAGACATTCTTTTGCTCCATAAAATTTCCCACTGTATTGTTTCCATCATAACTGATGATTGCCTAGAACAAGAATTTTAAATACTTAAAAACTCAAGGCCAAATGTGGTCTTAACCATGGATCAGACTGCATAGGTGTTGACTGAAAGAAAGACCATAAAGAACCTCTTAGAAAAATGTCTCAGGAACACCTTCAGAAAGAGGTGGTGTGATTGTGCTTCTGGTAGAGCTCCGGGTTCTACCATTAGCTGCTGAGAAAGATTTGGGTGGATATATATATTTTTAATTAACTAAAAAGTAGTTGAAGTCAAGCCAGGATACTACTAACATTTCAGTAGTATGGATTGCCATCAACCAGTGTCTGAGCTGGTGTATGGGTGTCTTTGGTTCATCAGGATTGTTTTAGTCAAAGGGACTGATGCATTATCCCAATGAGTTTATGCACACCAAAACTTGATATCTGCACTGCTGGGAAATGTGTCTTTGCATTCATATCCTACCTGTCCCAGATGATTAATAATGGAAGGTGCATGGAAAACAAAGGTCCAAACTTCCATAGAGCTATGGACCAGCACAGGCTTCTTCCTTACAGTGTATTATTCTCCAGTGTTTTTCTCTTGCCTCATTAATAATGCACATGTTTTACATTTGGATGTATGTGGACTTTTACCTGCAGGCAAGAAAGGGATGCTGGGCTTTCTTTTCCCAGTCTCACATAAATCAAATGATTTCTGCATGGTCTCCCCTCCCTTCCTCTGCAAAGAGCTCCAAGAAATAAATTATTTTCTGAATATCTTGCAAGGCGAGCTACACAGGCACGTGTTGAAAACAATGAGGAAACCTGCTGGGAAACATTCAGCTCTGCAGCAGATATAGTGCTGCCCAGTGATGAGTTTTCTGTCACCCTGGCCTGGATGCATGAGCCCTGACACTTGATTGCCACCAGAAAAGGCAATTGGAAGGAAAGAAGGGAGTTTCCAAAAGCCGTTTCCTTTGGGTGATGCTGATTGCAGGGAGGGAGAAGGGCTCTGTCTGCATCCCTGCTTCTTATGAAGCAGAGGTGGACCTTATGAAAGCAAAAGGGTTTCCCAAAGTCAGTATTTTGCCTGAACAAAGGGATATAAAGATGAAAAATCTCTATTCCGTTGAATGTTGAAACTAACACACATTGTAAAGCTTATCTACTTGAGTCACTAAATGGAATCCAAGCAAATGCATTCTACCCAGCAAGTCTGAACACTCTGTAGGAGTCTTCTGTGCTGTAGGACTTATTTTCCCAGAGCTCTCAAACCAACAGCACTGAATGATGATTTCAAAAACAGGTTTAATACACCACAAGGGACTAGAGAATCCAACTGAGATATTCTGTATCCTCAAGATAGGGTCTCTGAAGGTTTTGGGTGCTCACTTAGTTGATATAAGGGATATGGTCAATAATCTGAAGTCTTAGATTTCCCACTCTTCTTCTCATTACCAGCATTTGTGATTTCTTGAGTCTAGACAAAGAACACCCAGATGCTGCTTGATGTGACATTTTTAGCAATAAATCAGGTTTGCTTTATTCTCTTCTTATGCATGAAAGATTCTTATTTTATTTCCTTTTCCTTTCTAGGGAGCTGTGAGATGTAGTCAGACTCTCTGTAATTAACTTTGAGGAAAAAAAATGTAGGCTGGAGGAAAGGCTGGAGGACAGGGAAATTTCAGCTTTTTCCAACAAATTAGAAATGACAGAAGATTCAAAAGAGGTATCCATCCCATCCACATAGTGAAGTGTAGCTCATAACCGAGGCATTCAGCAGAAATGACAGCAAACTGCATAGAAGCTTGCGCTAGAAAATGCCTCGGTGATTTTTTTTTCTGTAATTGATAAATGATAAAAAGTATATCACAAGGACAGAAGTGTGGGAGTCTGTCTGTGTGACTGAGAAGCCTGCCTGTCTATGGCAATGTTCATAGATCACCCATTGCTGGTGCACTAATCCCTGATATCTGTTCATATTCCGGGCTCATATTCTTCCTTTCTTCTTTTCCAGTGGCAACACACCCATTGCAGTGTGGGGAACTCACCTAGATCTGATCCAAAACCCTCAGATCCGAGCAAAGCATGGCGGGAAAGAGCACATCAATGTGAGTATATATCCTGGACCCCACGGCAGGTTCAGAACAGCAGTTCAGCTCAACAAAAATGCTTTGAGATTGATGAAGGAAGGACTGCTTAGCTTATTATGATGGTCAAGGGACAGATTGAAGAAAGCCCCTTAGATCCTGATCAATTATATATGTGTATTATTGGAGGGGGTCTCAGGAAATGTGGGCTAATTTCTGCATCACCTTTTTTTTTTAAGCAAGCAGATTTCTGATATATCTTCTCTAACACTGTTCACCAAAGAATCACAAATCACTTCACAGACAGATATTACCTAAAATAGCCAACTAGCACATGAATAATGGTGAATCTGTGATAGTCTCAAAAAGAGACTACAGAAACTTCAATGTCTTTGCACCCAGCCATATTTTGACCTAGTAAATGAGCAACTGAGTGAACTGGTGGTCTTTACTTGGTAAAAGCTATTGCAGCAAAGAACATTGGGCTTAATTTACAACATGAATCTGGTTTGGTACAAGTTATTCATCTTTCTATTGAGTTCATGTAAAGCAATGTTAGCACTTGAGCTGTTTTGTCAACACTGGAAGAGTCTTACATCAAGCACAGTTGGTACAAGGGTGTTTTTTTTCCCCATAGAGCTGGGTGGTTTCAGAGGAGAGTAGTGTGCATTGTGCTAGGAACCATTACGCTCAGATCTTTAAAGAAAGAATGCTAATTATCGATTTCCTAATTGTTTTAAATGACAGTTAGAGCAGAAAACAGCTTTCACAACCTATTATCCGTGTCTCAATTATACAAAAAGGAGGTCTATGGCAAAGTTGAAATTGAATTTCAAGATCTACTGGTATCTACTTTTCAGTTTCTTCACCAGCCTAGCATCACTTTTCAGGCAACCTGATGTCCAAAAGGGAATCTTAGCCAAAATTGAACTTTTGCTGCAGTTTTGGAGTCTGAGAGTTAATTGTGGAGTGGTCATGAGGATATGACTATGCTCTGATGCACAAAAAATGAAGAACTTCCTGTTTCCTGAAGGAAACAGATTAAGGGAAGATGTTGATGCTGTTAATCCCAGGAACTGCCAGTGTGTAGACTAGTATTTCTTTGGGATGTATATATACACCAGGAGGGCTAGGGGCATTTTTTGATAAAAACTCTTCCTGTTGGGTTTCTCTTTCCAGAACTGCGAGGTGCAGAACTCCACGGAGATGACCTGCCAAGCTCCGGCGCTGGCAGTTGACCCCAATCAGCAGTCTGAGCTAGCTGAGCGTCCAGAGGAGTTCGGCTTCATTCTGGACAATGTGCAGTCCTTGCTGATCCTCAACAAAACCAACTTCACCTACTATCCAAATCCAGTCTTTGAGGTCTTCAATCCCTCAGGGATCCTGGAGCTGAAGCCAGGAAGCCCCATTATACTGAAGGTGAGATGGGAACTAAAGAGAAGGTCAAACATATCTTGTCTTTTGTTCTGCTATATCTGCCAGGACCCCACTAACAATTGTGGTGTCCTGAACATGTCCCAGAGATTGCTTTCACTCACAAGATTTCACACATCATCTCAGGGTCTTACGAGAATCACCATCTGACAACATCACACCATTTACTTCCAAGAACCTAGCAACAGCCGAGTGAATCTTTACACATAATTGCATCAAAAGCAAACTCCTTCTGTAACTACTTGTATGCAAACTGAATTTACATCTACTGCTGGTCAGCAGAGAACATTTCCACCACTGTATCAGGGCGGACAATAACATGATCATGTCTATCTCTTCTTGGGGATTTTAGAAACTTTTCTCTCACCTTGGGCAAACTTTACACCAGCGCTTTGTCATTTATGTAAAACAGACTGCAAGAGAAAGAAGTAATTGTATGACCGAACATTTTCTCATCAACACTTGTACCTGGTGAATATGCAAAGAGATGTTTGTGGATGTGAGAATACCTTTTTGCACATTTGAAAAGGGGTATATTTTACTTGTCTGAATATGTTCTGAAATTGTCTGTCTCTGCTGGACTTATCTGCAAAATTTCCCCATTACTGCCAGAGAGAGACAAATAGGGCAGACTGTTTTGGCTGATAATGATCTGTAGCCATCCATATTGTCCTCTGCATCACTTTTCTAGGCTGACCATTCCTTGCTAAGTTGGAGAAGGGTGAACCAGGAATGCCATGTGTAATGTTAATACTTGTGTTACAGGAGGGCAAACTCTGACATCATTTTTGGGGGGATGGGGGTGTGATATTCCTTTCTATTCAGGGCAAGAACCTGATCCCACCCGTGGCAGGAGGGAATGCCAAGCTGAACTACACCGTTCTGGTTGGTGAGAAACCCTGCGTGGTGACTGTGTCAGACGTACAGCTGCTCTGCGAGTCCCCAAACCTCATTGGAAGGCACAAGGTGATGGTAAGTGGTGCTTGAACCTCAGCCTTTTGATCTTGGGCAGACAGGAAGGGCATGTTCATGTGAGGAACTGACAGAGATCTGGGAGTTTTAATCCTCATTTGTCTTCCATAGATACCATAAATTTTGTGGCCCCTTCTTGCTGTAAAACTCTCATTAGTCTCAGAAAAATCACCTGTAGATCCTTATGAACAGTGAGGGACCTCTCATAATCAAAGTCCTTTAGAAAATCTTGCCTATCTTCTTTCTTCATCTGTGTGAAGCCCAGATGTTCCCTTTCATATATGTAACATATTCTCTATATGATACACTCAGTACTATCCCCAACAATTGCCAAGATGCAGATGATTAAAATTTGCTTTTATGCAGGAAAAAAAAAAAAAAAAAACTGAGCAAGATATGGACTCTAGCATGACTGAAGTTTGAGGGTTTGACATCTGTATAACTTAATATAATCTATGAAATCTCCCCAGGTGGTATGAAAAATGACCATAGTGATTGCGCTGGAGGGAGCTTTTCCTCCTCTCTCCTTTGATTTATGCACTTCTCCTTTACTCTCTTCTCAGTAATTTGCATGCCTCGGTGCTGTTGCTTGATAAACAGCACATCAGCAAAATCATCTGAGTTGTACAGAGCTGTGGGTGGAAACAAAGCAGAGGATAATAACTGACATCACACATATGGATGATCAATGTTTCCCACTGCCCGCCATCAGCTTCTTCCCACCTCTCTATTCCCTTCCAAAACTATAACTGATATATTTATTTATTTCAATGAAGTGAGAGTTTTACAGTTGGTGGAGATGCGCTGCATGGGTTTTTTGAAAGAGTTTCTGGAAACTTTTTGAAAATAGAGAGCTCATGGTGACCATCCTGCATCCCGTTTGTGACTACTGCTGGTGTGTTGAGAGACCTTGTATCGACCACTTGACTTCTCTGTGCCAAAGCCTGTCATCTGCAAAACAGAGATAATAATCCTTCTCAGCTATGCAAATATATTGTGGCTCTTGCTTCATTGTAAAACACATTAAGACACTCCAAGAGCAGCAGTAAAGAAGTGAGAGATTTTTTTCTCTGTGAATTCCAAATCTTTTGAACGTGGCAATATATGTCTGTGTGTAGCATTTTCCTGTATGCAATTAAATATATGGATAGCTAGAGAGTGATAAAGCCAATACTGGAGAGAGAAAACCCAAAGTTAGGTGAGCAGTAATCAGGCCCTGGGAATCAGGGGAGGGTAAACACAGAACCAGACCTTATCACCTTGGAGACTCTCCTGTTCCTGAAGCTTGGGACAGGTCAAGTGAAGTCACAGGCGAAAAAGAAAATGATTTTTTGCAGAGATTCTTCAAACAATAGCTGCTGTTAGAAACTTGATAATGTGATTTTCCTGAAGCCTGTTAATGAACATTAGTGTTAGGAGTAAGTTACAGATTTGTCTTTAAATAGCAAGCACGGAGGCAACTCCTTGACAGTGTCTGGGCTGAGAACCAAACACAGAAGGTTACCTACAGTGGAAGCCAACGTTCAAAGATGGACTTTGCATCTGGAATTCACCAGGAGGACAGCTGGGCTGGGAAATGCCTCCTCCAGCATGACAAATCATTTCTGTTGCTTGAGCTGGTACAAAACGTCTCCCTGTGTTTCCCATGAATGTCACTCTGATGTCAGAGTAATTGACAGGTAGATCTCCCAGGTCCTCTGCCTGCTTCTGCCACTGATTCGCTGTGCGACCTAGAGCAAATTGCTTAACAAACCCTTTCTTGCAAAGTGATGTGACCTAGATCTAAGAGAAGGAACTCAGACTGACTTAACCAATGCAACGCTGAGTTTATTTTAAGGGAAGGAACAGTTAATGACAGAAATACGTATGGATGTCACCATATTGCTCCACTAGTTTGGTTATCTTTTTTACGGTGACAGGGTTAAGATAAAAACAGCAAAAAAAAAGCATGGACAGAAGCCAACAAAAGTCCACTAAAAACAGACACAAGTGAAGAAGAACCAGGAATGAGGAAGACCAATAAGTAATTAGGTGGAGAAGGTCTGAAAAAAAAGGGGCAGGATGCTGAGTGTGGGTATTTAGTGTAGGAACATACATTTGGAAAAGTTATCCTGGACTTGTATAGTATAGTGAGTGCAGAGGTGGTCAAATACAGCAATAGGTGTTTAGGACGCAACTCATCTCATCTTAAGGCCAACACTTACACTTGGTCAGGGCAAAAATAGAGTTGTGGTATCCTCGAACAAGCATCATCCAGCAGGATTACTGTTTGGAGGAGTGCTAATGTTAGAAAAGTAGGTTCCCAGCAGACTTGCCTCAGCAGAGCCTTTTATCCTGCGTACAGCAACACTGTCTGCAGTTTGTTTTATTTTTCTGGTGGACCATCTGAAGTCACTTTACCAACAGGACAAACCCAAGCATGTGGTTAGGAGAGGAATTGCAAAGAGCACGGGTCAGGCTCTGGGAGGTTTTGTTATGTTTTTCCTGTCCCAGTGGCTTCCAGATAGTTTTCAAAAGCAAATTGTCTCTCTGTGATTTCTGTCTCCCTCTACCCTGAGTGCTCCTGTGTCAACTGCCCACTTTTGATGTCCCTTGTCGTAATAAAACTACGACCTATCAGGTCTTGCCCAAGAGCTACATGGCCTGTGTTTATGTTGAGATCAGGGTGGTGCAGCACGAAATGGCCATTCAGGAGTAGGGATGGAAAATCCAAGTAACTGGACTTGGTAACATGTGTCTTATTGAAAGCATTTCAAAGTTTCCTGTTTTCTCTACCACCAGAGCTGATTTTACCTAGCACATCAGCTGTTTTCAGCCATTCCCCACCCAGGCACTCATACCCTGCTTATCTTGTGAGACAACCTAATAGTCATATCATGGTTTATGAGTTTGTCTTGCACAACAGCCTTAGCTGGGAGGTTCCTCTGCGTTTCTGCTCATTTGGGAGTTTTAATGCAGTAGTTTGATGCAATCTGTTCCCTGCCTTCCCTCCAGGCTCGAGTAGGAGGAATGGAGTTCTCCCCAGGGATGGTCTACATCTCTCCAGACAGCCCGCTCAGCTTGCCAGCTATAGTCAGCATTGCCGTGGCTGGTGGCCTGCTCATCATCTTCATCGTGGCTGTGCTGATCGCCTACAAGCGCAAGTCCCGAGAGAGCGACCTGACCCTCAAGCGTCTGCAGATGCAGATGGACAACCTGGAGTCCAGGGTTGCGCTGGAGTGCAAAGAAGGTAGGATAGAGAGGGAAAGCTGAGAACCTTTTCATTTGTATCATTTGTTTTATCTCTAAAGATAACCTTCATAGGGAGGGGTCAAATAGAGGTTCTTCTGCCCTGAAATATCACATAAGTGGTTTATGGTTAGTTTAACCCACTAAATATGAACTATGAATGCTTATATTAATATGAAAGCTTAGCTCATTGCAAGTACAAGATGTATCAGTGTTCATTGCAGAGAGGAATCAGCCACAAAACGTGGAGCCAAATTATCACCAAAGAACCTTAGTGTTGAACCCTTTAGGAGTTCACTCAAGCCCTTGGGGTTTGGTTCAAGCTTAGATCTATGTTTGGCTTTGCCCAGAACCAGCCTTGCTATCTTAACTGCATTTTCTAAGTCCAGGAGTAGCCTTGGGCCTTGACCTTGGGGAAAGACTGCACTTTTCTACCTTTTCCACATTTTGTTTCTCCACTCATACTCTAATCTTAGTTTTTCCAGGACACATATGGGTCTGAGAGCCTTTCTGATCATGGTGAGCGAGAACTGTACTGTTATTGCTACCTGAATGGGTCATTTCTGTGCCAGCTTTTGCAGAGCTGCAGACGGATATTCACGAGCTAACAAGTGACCTAGATGGAGCCGGGATCCCTTTCCTCGATTACCGAACCTACACCATGAGGGTGCTTTTCCCTGGCATTGAAGACCACCCAGTCCTGAGGGATCTAGAGGTACAAAATCTACATCTACAGCTGCTGGGTCATCTCATTCCTCTCTGTTCTGCCCTGAATGCAAGAGATGTCATGGACGTGGTGGCTTACAATACTTTGTCTTACCAGAGGAAAAACAGGACCTCATAAAAAGTCTTATTGAGAAGAGGGAGATGATTGCTGCTATCTTAGATGTTAAGTTCTGGCATGTTGCTTGATCACTCACCTATTTGGAAGATCCCCATAGATTTGTGTACACCAGGTCTACCATATTCTGTCCTTCCTGTGTCTCCAACCTCTTGGGGTTTGCTTTTGAAACTGCTTTTATCAGTTGCAGCTAAACAGGGGCCTGGGAAAATGGATCAAAAGGGAGTTTTGGAGCTGTCTGTGTTATGACAGCTTTGCTGATACTGACATTACCCAGAGATCTTTTACCTAGGCAACACCTATAAAAATGATGGACATTTGCTGTGCTCCATAGCTGCAGGTCTGTGTGGCTTGCAAGGTCAGAAATCCACCTCGTCTCTCCGACCACACATGTTCCCCTGGCACCCTCAGTGACCAGAGGCAGCAATGGGAGTGTGGGGAGAAGTTGCCCACTAACACAGAGGTCTGTACATTGTCTGCATTATTTTGCTGGCAACAGTGAGTTTCATAGGCCTCGGGTGAGTTTTTGCTGAAGGCCTTCTCTGCTACAAAGTTGGTTCAAGGCTTGGCAGGATGGACAGGTTTTGTTCTAGGGGTACCTGGGCTGGTGTATACCATGGCCAAGACCAGGGAGGTCTTTGGCTGAACTCTCTGCAAAGTCTTTGGCAAACTGCACTTCAGAGAGGCTTTGGCATGGGCTACTGAGGAGCTGCCTGAGGCCAGGACTGCAGTAGCTGGCAGAGCTGAAGAATAAGAGCTGGCAGAGGCAATACCATGCTTGGCTGGCTGTGTAATTAGAGGTGCCTGCTGTTCTTTGCTCCTTTCCTTCAGGATGGCCAAGCTACATCAAATTATATAGGGATAACCATTAAAAAATTGCCTGAGAGCAGTACTGAGAAGGCCAGCTACTTATGAGCAAGTAAAGAGAAATGGTGAAGTCTTGTGGGGATGGACAAGAGGACAGGAATTATTGTAGGGGTTGAATTTTGGAGTGTAAATGCGGCTGCTTTCACTCAAGAAAATGATGAATTCCCCTCTTGCACACACATGTGTAGATACACACACACACACACAAGCTCTTTCATCACACCCAGGGACCATTTCAACCTGTGCATACACTAACTACAGTCAGATAAGTAGAGTCTTGCCCCTGCAGTTTTTACAGTAGTTGTGCCCATATGCAGATACAAGTGGGGAGATATAACACACAAAGGTTTTATCAAGGCCACTGAACCTTAAAGAAAAAAAAACAGCTTTTATGAGTTAATATTTCAATCTATCATCTTTGATCTCTTCTTCTCCTTTTTTTTTCATACACCTTTCCATCTCTCCCTTACCTCCCAATATTTTGTAAAGATTTAACTGTTCTTTCAGTTCCAACATTTTTGGCTGCTGATAAAGCAGGAAAGGCAGCTTTCATTCTGTTCTCTGTTAGCACCTAGAAAGAGATAAGACAAACAAACAAACAAAAATAACAACAACAAAACAATGCCAAGGATTACCTGCCCAGGAATTCCCACTCATGCTATTTATTGGGAAAAGGCCCTAGTAGAGTTTCAGTTAACAAGTTTTTTTTTATTTTTATTTTTATTTCTAGCTCATTTGCTAACTAACTGTTTCGAGATACAGTACAAAATACTTGTGGTATGTTTTTCCTTTTCTTGTTTTTAATTCTTTGGAATAACCTAGGGGTAGACAATATAAAATGTTCAAGAAATTGAGCTAAAAATAATTATTAGTGGGATGGGTTGTGATGTTTTTATTGGCTGTCTGTAGTTATTTAAAAAGTAGTTTTATTTGCTGCATGCAAAAAGAGTTAAGATCTCTAATTTCTGGAATAAAGAAGTAATGACCCCCAAAGCAGCCTTGCATTACTTGGATATTTAAGCACACAAACTTATTTTGAGTAGAGATATCAAAGCTGGGTGAGTAATGACCCACACACACATCCGTGGCATATGTGCTCTGTGGTGTGGTTCTCCAGCTTGCAGGGAAACTTTTGAGGGTCTGAGACAGCTCCAGCAGGAGTGAGGAATGGGTTTGAGGTTCTCCCACTGGTGCAGCAGATCAAAGGATGGAGTACAGCCATGGCTCCATTCTTGTCCAGAGAGAGAAGGATGAAGCATTGTAGATAGAATGGACTCGAAGGTCCAGGCCTAAAGTCCACTATAAAAGATTGGAACATTCTTTCATAGGAATGTACCAGAGCCTCATCAACTTCTCTGTCTCTAAACAATCTGATTTCCCAAGCACAGGGTGAACTACGCGTCATTCTGTCCAAAACAGACCCCATCTCTGTGTCCTGTTCTCTCTACTTCAGACTTATACACAACTCCATGCTCACCACCTCAGCCATCACCTCAAGCCTCTTTCCCTCCTCAAATCAGGACCTGACTCACAAATCCTCTTTCCCCACGCATTGTCTTTTTACCTCTCCCAATTTCTTAAGGCAGAAGGCCAAACCTCTCCCTGCATTACACCTTTCCTGCATTAGGACAGATACTGAAGGACAGTAAATATGTGGAAACTTGCTGGAACAAGATGAACAGGAGAGTTGGATAAGTCTGACTGACAAGAGTCCCAAATAACCCAATACTTTCAGCATTGACTCAAACTTATTTACTATGTAAGCAGGATCCTTGCAGAGAAGAAAGGGTGTTGGAGCGAATAGAGTGAGACTTTGATCAGAATGCAATCAAACTACAACATGGCATGGTGTCACATCAATCACTAGCTCTCTCTTCTGAATTTACTGTTCAGGGAGGTAGATGAAGATTCGGAAAATAACACGACCTTCTCACTCGATGTGTGTAACCCTTTCCTTCTTACAGGATCCTCCTGTGAATGAGAAGGAAGGACTCACCTTCCTTATAGATTCGAGACCAAAACAAAACAAAACAAAGCAAAACTTCAGTATTTGTAGTAGCTTTGCCTTTTCCCTGTCTTAGAGTTGACTGTTGCTCCATGTTAAAGTCTATGGTTAAATGTGCTGACTTGGAGAAACTGGAAGGTTGAGAGCAAAGAGGCAGAAAAGGAGAATTATGATCAATTTAGCAGTGGCATGACAGCAGTCAGTGAAGGAATGATTTGACCTCCTTCTCTTCTTGTGCAGGTCCCTGGCTATCGTCAGGAGAGGGTGGAGAAAGGCCTGAAGCTTTTTGCCCAGCTCATCAACAACAAGGTTTTCCTGCTGTCCTTCATCCGCACGCTGGAGTCCCAGCGCAGCTTCTCCATGCGGGACCGCGGCAATGTGGCCTCGCTCATCATGACCGTGCTGCAGAGCAAGCTCGAGTATGCTACCGATGTCCTCAAACAGCTTCTGGCTGACCTCATTGATAAGAATCTGGAGAGCAAGAACCACCCTAAGCTGCTTCTCCGAAGGTAAGGAATTCCAGGAGTGTGCGCATCTATTGGGTTTTGGTTTGCATGAAATCAGGGCGATATGGAGTTCCCACAAACCCATAGGGCTGGCACAAAGCAATTTGCAGAGCAGGGTGAATAAGGCAGATAGGACTGAATGCATATTGGATTTACTGCCCATTATTGATTCAGTGATCTGTGGTATCATTTAGGACTTCCCCACACACAGTTCCTTCCTGTAAAGGACACCGCTCTTCCTCCCTGAAACCCTTCCCTTTCAGCAAGCGTGGCCAGTGATTGTGCTCCATTTCTTCCCCAACCACTGAAGCAATCAGTGATTAAATGTTAAACCAATAAGCCATCTGTTTTTTAACGTGAGTCTTCTAGAAAGGGCAGCAGGGGCAGGAAAAGCTTCATACTCCTCCTTAAAGAGAGGTCAATAAGTCATTAATGCTTCATTTATACCTATGTTTCCTTTTGACCTGAATGCCTCCGACTGTATCATTTAGGACCCATATCCATATAAGAGAGTTGTTATTATATTCTGGTGTGTGTGGGGGGAACACCTGCCCTGTTCTGCCTGGGTGATGGACTGCCCTGTCCTGTATCTTGTTGTGGATAGAACAACACATGAATGGAGAATCTTCTTCAGCTATGTGATCTCCTGCTACTTTCCAAGCACTGACTTTGGAAGCTGGTTGAAGGCGAAGCTGATAAGGGCAGTAGAAATGATTTCATAAAGAGTACAAACCCAGCTTAGTGCTTCTTAGCCACATCTAAGGTCTCAACTCCAGGGCTGTGGAAACCCTTGAATTACAAGGGTACATCTACTGCTCTGTAACTAATACGCTTTCCCTGCCTAGGGAAATGCTGCATCTTCTCCCTTTGGGGTCACACTCAGCTCTTCCTCCCCACAGTCTGAATCAGCCTTTCTAATTCAACCCAAGACCTTAAGTAAAACTGCTGGCTTCAGATTTCCTCTGGCATCACTGACAGGGGATGGATGGCCTTTGCACTGCTCAGATCTGTCTTTGAGGGGTTCTGTGCTGATTACAGTGGATGTCTCGGGCAGGGTAGAGGTCTGCTGTGCCTGCTGGGAGGGTTTTTATCTGGCACACAGCCCACCATGGACCACCAGCAAGAAGAGGAGCTGCAGGCACCTCTTGGTACATAGGGCAGCAAAGCCGGGGCAGAAAATGGATTTTGCTTTGGTGTCAGTTAACTCCCTGATGTAATTTCAGGCTTACAGCCTGGCTGGCAACCTCCTATTTGTTATTCCTTACAGTTCCTCTCTGCACATCTCATATTGCCTCCTTCCAACTCTCCCCTCTCTTCATTTTCCCTTTTCTCCACCTCTTTGTCTTCCCAAGACTTTCATCCCTGTCTTCTCTTGAGCACCCCATTTTCCCTATTTTCCCTTCATCCAGTTCTTTTCTCATCCATCCTCTTTGCTGCAAATGCCATGTGGCCTTTGGGAGAAAAACAGATATACAAAGAAACCACCTCCACTGTGCAAGATTTTAAAGTACAAGGGGAAGTTAGTTTAGTTTTGTTTTCTTTTTATTTCTCTGAAATGGAGCCACTGCCCTGACCAGCACTGGAACAGAGCCCTGTGGGAATAACTTGATGCTTTGAGCTTCAGGTCTTGGTCCTATTCTCCCAGACCATTTATTTGGACCAGATAGGTTCAACTTGAAACTGATGCTTCCTTGTAATGGAGGGGAATCTTCCAAAATCCTTCTGTAGTTTTGGCCTGTGGAATGTTGGCAGGGGGAGTTTTCTGGTTATTAAGGTTTTCCCACTCCATCTGTGTCCAGAGTTCATCCCCATATTATATCCAGCCTCCAAAGGATTGAAGTTGCCAGAACAGGGATCAACAGCACAGCAGGGTGTTCAGCTCTTTTCCTCATTGTGATATTGGGTTTACACCCTGTGATTGGTCCCAAATTTGGCATGTCACACCAGGGAGTGCAGGAGAACATCTGCCTGGGTGGCATCTCTGTGTGAAGAGCTCAAACCATGAGCAACACAGGGAGTGCTGGACTTAAAGACCATACAGAGAGCAAAATGGTGAAGTGACTCTGATTGAGGAAAACACAGAACAAAAACACTCCTTCAGACAAAGGCAGGCACTAGATAGAGACATGGTAATGATCACTGTAGACAAAGGAAGTAAGGGAAAAGCTTTAATACCTTAGTGAACTGGTGCCATGCCACCTCTTTGGCTGCAGTCAAGAGAAGAATGATGAGTAGCACTGCTATTATTCACCTGCCTGCCATACCCACCATCTAAGTGAGATGTGCCCATAAGAATAGAGAAATCCCTATGGAAACCAGGCTAAAGATCAACCACATTTAGCCAGGGAAAGGACTGTCACTTGTTCTATGTTGTTGTAACAGAGCACTGCTTTTAGGTAAGGTTGTTGGGTGCATGTGGCCATACAACGTGATGCAAACCCTTCAGTTTGCAAGACTCAGACTCCAGAGGAAGCAAGATCAACCTCACAATAGAGAACTAGGGAACCTAGAAACCAAATTTATTCATCCAAGAAGGATTTTTGCTCTGACTTTGAAGATACTGTCTGCAGGCACTTGGAGGAATAAGACCAGAGCGTGCACTGAAGCCAACATGGGTTACACCGTTCTACCGGTGTCCAAACAAACTTATGGATCTGAGTTAGTCCTTCTGTAGGGAAAGCTAGACCTGAGGATTGGAGATGGATTTTTGTTTGCTGGGTTGAGAACATTACAGGAGTAGCTATGTGCAGGTCTCCCTTTCCCTGATTGACACACTGGGGAATATAATCAGTTAAAAATGCTGGGAAAATAATCAATGACAGATTACTATTTTTTTCAATAGTTTAGATGTCTTGCACCCATCTGTCTCGTGTGTTTGCAAAGTTCATCATTCAAATCAGTCTCTAAGTCTTTGCAGGAAGCAAAGAGATACTGATACATTTTAGCCTGCATAGGTGTGCGAGTTGCTCAGTGATCTGGCCAGGAAGATGGACAAAATGAATTCTCTGACCAAGACCTTTGACACGACCAACATGACTAATTCATTTCCTACCCTGTTTTTCTCTTGGACTGATTTTAGGACAGAGTCCGTGGCAGAGAAAATGCTCACCAACTGGTTCACCTTCCTTTTGTACAAGTTTCTCAAGGTAAGAGAAGCAGCATGCCCAGATGAACAGCTGTTTCTTGCTTTTCTTGGTGAGGACCAAAATTCTCCAGTCTAATGAGTGAGGGCCTTTCTCCTGACTCAGGAAGACCAAGAGGGATTGTTTGGGTTGAAGAATGAATAGATGGGGAAGTTTTGAAGGTCCCTAGAAGGTAATTACAGCCACTCTAATATCAGATTCCTGTTTTCAGCTGAAAGGAAAGGATACAAGGAGGTGACTCTCTAAAGCACTGCTTTTATAATAGGCTTCCCCTGCTCCCCCCAGCAACTTGTCTTCTTGCCTTAGTCTGAGCAGGGGCCTGATAAGGCCAAGACAGGCACACAGAGGCAATATGCTCCTGGCAGATAAGCTAATTAAGTGGGAGACAGGTGTACGTACTGAGAAAGGGGCTGCTACACTTCAGGTTATTAACTGTTTTTGTGCCGAGATTTGCACCAGAGGTGATTGACCTCACACACGGAGGTGGGACAAACCAGGAGAAGGGAGGGTAAGGTGGGAAGAAGGGAAGGAAGGACAGAGAGATAAGAGAGAAGGGAAACAAGAGGAGATAGCACAAGAGAGGCGCATGGCATAGGTGAGTGCAGCAAGAGAGGAGAGCCCAAGAAAGCTATGGGAAGGAGTGGAGAGATCATAAATGAAGGCAGGAAGGAATTAGGAAAGAGGGTGTTTCCTGGGTTCTGTCTGTGAGCTCTTTGCAGCTGTCCCAATTTGGGACACAAACAACTGATATCACCAGTGCAACCACATGGACACAGTGACACATTTCTCCCCTGGGTCATGGAGCTGCTCCTGCCAGAGATTCCTTTCTTGCTTCCAGAGTGAGAGATCTTGGGCAGACTTTGTGATCAAGCACCCTGGATGGGGCAGGAGTGGTCCATCTACCTAACAAACAGCACTGTCTCTGGGTCCTTTGAGCCTCGTCCCACTACCTGCTCTGCTAACCCATCCATAACAACTTGGGATTCTTCTATGTGTCTCTGCTGGCTCCAGAATTACTAGATACCCTTGGCCTGTGCAATGACACTCAAAAGGGCTGGTTTCATTCTGAAGAAGTAGGAGAGTTACCCTGGGGGCAACAAGTGTTGTTTTGGGGACAATCCACTAGTATGTTAGGAGAACTCAGGAGAACTTGGTGGAGTTGAGCATTGACTGCATGTGTGGAACGGACTAATTCTCATTAACCTGCCTGGGATGGCTTGGAGCTGGCGATCACTGAGATGATTTACAGTTGGACTCAATGATCTTGAAGGTCTTTTCAAACTATAATGATTCTGTGTTACATGGTTGAAACTCCAGGTTTTCACCTCTGTTCCTCCTACTTCACCTGGCTCTTGTCCCTTCCATCCCTTGCAGGAGTGTGCTGGTGAACCTCTGTTCTCCCTCTTCTGTGCCATCAAGCAGCAGATGGAAAAGGGTCCCATCGACTCTATCACTGGGGAAGCCCGATACTCTCTGAGTGAAGACAAGCTTATCCGACAGCAGATTGATTACAAGACACTGGTAAGTGCTCTGAGCATACTCTTCCACAAGTTCTTCAGCCTTTTCTAGAAGAGGACATTTCCAGAAAACAAGACAGTGATGGCCATGCTGTCCTTTTGGGACACTTCCTTCTTGCTACCCAGTAAGTTAACTCTGCTAAGAATCCACTGGTAGCATCCTGTAAGGTATCAAGATTTGTGTTTGAAGCTTACAAAGCAAGTTTGCAAAGTGTTTTTGAAAAGATGGATTCCAAATTCCAATAATTTCCAAATTATTTCCATGTTGCCATGCCCAGAGCATCACTGTCCTTGCAAAAGGCAGCATCAGGACCATCTTCTCTGCTTGGTAGTGGACTTATGGCATTGCTTCACGGACAGATTAGATGATCTAAATGATAATAGGTCAGTCCACGGCCCATCTGGAAATGCAAGGCCTTGTCCTTGAGTGGCCATTGGGAAATGCCTAGTGTACAAATGACAGTATGAGAGAGGCAGGCACATACTGATGTACCCTGAGAGTATTTCCTAGCCTTCTGCAACCTGCAGATCAGACTTTACCCAGGCCAGATGTGCTATCTTTGTATTTAATAGCCCTTAATGGATACTCCTGCTACGAATTTGCCTAATTGCTCTTTGGACCTGTGTAAAATTTTATCGGCGACACTAATTTGTTGCGTGGAATTACATAGCTTAATGACACTCTGGAACACATAGAGGTACCTGGGCCTAGCAAAATATGCCAGAGACAGTTAAAATAAAGTCTAATAGCAGTTATTATTGTCTAATATCTGATTCATGCTCAGTATGAGGACTCCCACTTTTCAGTTTTGGGGAGCCCACAATGGTTTGGAGGACACCTTAGCAAATAGAGTGTGGAAAGTGGAGGAATTTGACTTTTTACTTCTTTCTCAGCAAAAACTGGGCTGCAGTGTAGCCTAACAGGAGTACAGTTTCTGCTGGCAGCTAAAGTAGTACTAGTAGTTCATGCACAGCAGTATGCAGCTTGTTGTGGGTTTATTGCCAGAGAAGAGAGGGCCCCTCTTCTCTGGTGCACAGACTGTTCCAAACTGCTACCGTACCTGAGGCAGTTTGAAGTTCTTTCTTCAAAAATCACTTTTAAGGTGATATTGCATTGCAATCTGCTCTCCATTTTTTTTTTTTTTTCCTGAAGAAGAAATTGCTTTATGGAGAAATTCATGGAGGGAAAAGCAATCTGTCCAGGGCATCTTGTGGAGAAGGAAAAAGTCCAGAGAGGAAAAAGAACCCTGGAGGAACTGTTATGCTGGGAGGTAGATCAGAGAGGGATAATTGGACAGAGAGCTGGAGCAGGGTAAACATGAAGACAGGAGAAGGAGCATAGACTGTAAGCAAGAGAAGTGGGTGATTCTGCTTATGATACTCATTTCTATGTGATCTAAATCCTTCAACACACCTTTACAAAGGGTGGTTACAAAATACTAGCAATCATTTCCAAATTACTACAGCATTTAGTTTATTACAGCATTAATAAGGTTTAATAATTTAAAATTGATGTACAAAACATCGCTAAGTATCTACATCTTTGCCTTGGTGTGATGCGACTCTTTCCCTGTCCCTCTCGATCCTAGCAGCAAAGGCACCAGTCTTGTAGAAGGAAAAAGCTAGAGATTGTCAAGGTATGTCATCACCCTGAGGTCCTCACCAGGAGGAGGGTGATGTCCATGGTGGGGTTTCCTCCTCCGCAGTTGTGGGTCCCCCAGGGATGTTTTCAACTCCTAATTTTAGGATTCTCAGAACATGCTATGGGCTTCTCTTCTGATTTTATGTGCACCTTCAGTTGCAGAACCTTCATCTCACCTCGCTTTAGATGTCTTTAAAAGCCATGTGTCCAGGCAATTTTAATTCATTGACCTGTCCTACATTCTAGCTCAGATGGATTGATTCACTATCTAGAAATAACTGTTTTTCTTCACTGGCTACAAACCAGAGTCATGAGCTTTGATCAGAACCAAGTCTAATGGGGGGCATACTTCTAAATACGAACAGAATTTAATTTCTCATATTAAAAAGTAGGACTTGCCTGTTAAATCAGCAGGGTAGTCCTCTTTTCTGTTCCATATGGTTGTCTAGCAATTTGGAAGCCTGATCTTGCACGGAGAAACTGAGCAAAAGAGAGAAAAATGCGGACACAGAGCGATTACTTTCACCAAAGGAAATCCCTCCGATCCTTTTAGGCTTGATATAAAGCAGACAGCAAGAAGGGTAGTAATTATACATCAGCCTGAACAAAGCTCTTCTCCATTCACTCTGTGTTGTTTGATGTTAATCAGCTCTCCCTCTTACATCTCAAGAGCAGACAAATATATCCCGATAGGAATCTTAGCAGATTTACAGAGATCAGCTTCGGTGAAAGAGATTAAGAAGCAGCAGAATATGAATAGGGCTATTCTTCCTTTTTGCCTCTCTTCATTTCTGTTTTATTTTCTCTCTCTCCTCCCTTACTTAAACAGACATTATTCTGTCATCTTTTGTTAAAAAATATATTATAATGAAACAGAACGAGAACTGATTCAATATTTGTTTGTAGTGTAAGAATTCCCTGAATGTCTCCTGTTCCTCCCAAACCCATCCAGTCTGCACTATGTATTTGCAATATTTGTGGATAAAATTCATTGAGTTGGTCATGTTTCATGACTGCTAGGTACCAACTGGTTGCTTGGCAGAATTAAATCTCAGTTCCAGCAATGTAGATATTTATTGTTACAGACCATACAGATAAGGCCAGGGCATGTTTTGGGGCCAGAGTGAGGAGCTGTTATTGCTACTCTTCTTTATTTCTAACCAAATATTTTAAGATGATTTTGATTGTGATCTAAATGAGAAGAAAATCAAAGAAATGAAGTGACTTGCCCAAGAAAACAAAAGGAGGTAGAATAGTTTTGAATGTTTAGAATTACTGATTTTAGACTACGTACCTCATGAAACTTAGATTAATTCAGGCTGATAGTTCTCTCAAACAGATAGATCTGATTTGCTGTCTACCTAGTCCTACATTTCTCCATCAGAAGCATCCCTCAGTGGGCTAGGGTCTCTGCACTGTGTAATAATTTGTGTACATGCAAGGAATTGTTTAGTTTGGGTTGCAAACCAAATGATGGATCTTCTTCTGAGCCACATACCTCAGAGAAGCACTCTGTGGTGCTAATATTTTCTCTAACAGCCAGTGCTCATTGTCTTTGGTCTTGCAGAGCTATTAAAAACCCATTCAGATTATTCTGTCTCTGAAATGCAGGGAGTTCTCATCCTTGTTGGTCATCACCTGCCTTTAGCAGAATCCATGACTTTTTAGCCATTTGCAATTTATAAGTAAAAAAAACACCTCACTTCCTAATGTCACTGTTCAGCAGTAGTTGGGAGATGAAAGACCATCCATCTCCTGCATCAGCTTCATTTCTGTTGACACAAATAATGCAGTTGAGCAAAACCCTCGATGTTTATCGAATACTGTCAAGAATATTGAATAATTAGTGCTTAGGGACGGCAGACAGGTGCTGCCAATACATCTTGTCTTGGATCTTCTGGCATGCTTTGTGTGGTCCCTGCACACCTCAGTGGCTCAGGTGTAACAAGTTTGATCAGCTTCTCTCTCCTCATATCATACTCTGTAGTGGATAAAGACTCTTTGAGCTGTCTGTGTTTAAAGTCTTTGGGGAAGTTTTGGTGGCAAAGAGGAAGCCAATAAGAAAATGTCAAAGAGTTTCCCATGCTTGGCCTGTTTGGCAGTCCTTTTCCTGCTTGATTTCTGTCAAGCCTTTGCCAAGGAAATGATTCCTGTTTCCAGGACAGACACTGCAGTCATCCGGTGGCAGAAAGCTTTAACACTGCTCAGAGGACTCAAGAGTCAGGTCCCCCAAGCAAGTAACCCCAAACCATGCCTCTATTATTTAAATGTCAGTATTGCACAGTAGTGATCAGTCCAGTTGCACTAGGCTTTGCATGTCTGTATGCTCAGAGACACTTCTTGCCTAGGAGGGTTGGCAGGAGAAGAAAGCCCAAGGATGTAGAAAAAGGTCAATAAGCAGTGATCCAGTGAGATGACATGCCCCACATCACACACACTCAGTGGGAGAGCAGGGCTCAGATTCCCAGTGTGCTCATTTCCAGTCCTGCTCTTTTCCATGCTGACCCCATGACTGACACCTTCTTTGCACCATGTTGACAGAAACGTCAAGGCCAAGTGCTAACATCCTGTCAATGGCCAAACCACACTTTGAGGATCTCCTTGAAGATCACTGAGATTCCTCCTGTCCCCTTCATCCACACTGGTAGCAGTTCCCAACAGGGCTTAAGGGCAAGCAGAAATATATTTAGGAGGTCAGCATCTTACGGATTCCCTCCAGCTCACTGTCTATCACATAGGTCTCCTTCCCACTAGCTGGCATCAAAACTTGGGCAGCACAGCAGGAGCAATGGAATAAGGTTTATGTCTTTCACTGGTTCTGTAAGGAAAAGTCAGGGCAAAAACACAGGATCAACCTTACATTCAGGTGAGAATGTTGCTCCTGAAGTCCACTAATTACTAGGAGGGACACAATGCGTAAAGAATATTTTCTCCTGGTCAGTTCCTATCAGGGACAATCTGTGGAAATCCAGGAGATCCAATATAACTCCTGGGTGGTTTCCCACAGGAGTGGAGTAGGAATCTCTCTCTCCCTTCCAAACACCTCAATTTGAAGAGAAACTTCAGTCTGCTAAGTGATGACAGATTTTCAATCTGTTGGATAAGGACGACATCCACAGAACCCAAGAAAAAATTTAGAAGAGAAACTTTTATGTGTGCATGTGCTTCCCCTTGCAAAATTCCAAGATCTTTATAGTGAGAAAGGTTCCATAGGAACTTAAAGAAAAATTTCTTGATAGTGAGGGTGACAGAGCACTGGAACAGGTTACCAAAAGAGGTTGTGGAGTCTCCTTCTCTGGAGATATTCAAAACCCGCTTCAAAACTCTAGGTGTCCCTGCGTGTGCAGGGGGGTTGGACTAGATAATCTCTAAAGGTCTTGTCCAGCCTTCATGATTCTGTGATTCTAACCAGCAGCTCATTTCCCTACAGATGAGTAACGGGAAGCAGACCACTAATAACCTCAACAATGGATGCGTTTGAATGGTGCTTTTATGTATAGCTCTGTGATCCTTTGAGATGAAAGATGCCACAGAACTGTAAATCTGTGCTGTTGTTGTTATTATCTGAATTGATGCTCTTCAATACTCCTGGAAGTGACATATAAATAATAGCTTTATGATCTAATCAATATCTCATATTTATATCTCCCCTTTCATCCAGAAAGATCAGAGAACTCTTTGTAAGCAATATCTTCACAAGTCCCTCTTAGCTGAGCATTTCAGCACCAAAGAGAGCCTGGTGAGCCAATATATAATTATGCTGATATTATTTCACCCAGCTTCCAGCCACTTTGAGATCACACTGCATCTTAGTAGGTTAAGGTGGGGAGTGATGGAGAGTCCAGCATCTATTGCGTACTACAGAAGGGAATTTATAGTCAAGGTAGAATTTGCCTAAGTCACCAAAAATAACACGCCTGCTCTTGTAAAAAGGCCACAGGAACATTTAATAATGACACATATTCAGGAGCTCCACTGAACACTCCTTCCAAGCGTAAAGGTGTGCTAAGTTTATAAAAGTTTATAGATTTAACGCTCCTGTAACCAGGAGAGACGAAAATGTTCGATGTACAGAGGACTGTGAACTAGGGGTTTGGCTGCTGTTAAAACCTGCATGTGTATTTAAGGAATTCCTTCTGCCTCTCTACTCCATATGTTTTGCATTAGAGTCTTGGACACAGTATTTGGAGCAGATTCTGTTCTCCTTCTGAGAAATCAGAAGTGTCTGGACTTGGGTCACTTTTCTTCTTCTATGTGCCAAAGCAAGAGGCTTTGGTTTTTGTTTTTGTTTGCTTGTTTATTTTTTTCTTTAAAATTCTTCATTTCAAATCAATAACATTCTTCTCAGGCAGTAGAGTCTCAGGCTGTCTTGGAACTCTGCATAAAACATTCAAAATTAAGGCTGAAAGATGCATGATAAGTTTTTACTTGAATTTTCAAAGTCAGAGTGACATTACTAGATTCTGTCGTCTTATCTGTTCTCTGTGGAGCAAGGAATAGATCACAGGTAAAGGAAAGTTTTGGAGATTCGTTTGGATATCACTTCAGCTCCACCCAGAATCAGGGCTGATGATAGCATTTTAATGGTTTCTATTAAGACTCACTATTGTATGATTTCATTTGGGTGATTTTTGGCTGAAGGCACCAGAACCTGAGGTAGTGTTCACAAACTTTCTGGTATTAAGTATTGCAAAAATGCCAAGGAGATAATGCTCAAATCTGAGGGACTTTTCCCACAGTTATAGTAGCTTCACCTCCCATAGACAAGTGATTGAAAGAGAAGATCAGAAAAAAAACCACATTGACCCAAAACCCCTCAATGCCTATAACATCTGGGAGCCCCTAACTCCCAGCTAAAAGCCAAATCCCTCTTTCATTTAATCAATGAGTGAGTTACCCTTAGTTCATTTGGCACAGACTCTAAATGATGCTAAAGGTCTGCAGGGTAAGGGATTGAGGGCAAAGCAGGCATGGATGCATGTGGCAATCCCGTGTCTTCAGAACATACTTCACCTTATTCTACCCCAGATTCCTCCCAGCTCTATCCAGCTTACAGGACACGAGAAGTTGGCTGAGGAGAGCAGACCCCAGGGTACTTGTGCTGTTCTGAATTGTACGTCTGCTCTCATTACCTCCCTTCCCTTCTTTCAGGTCTTGAGCTGCGTCAACCCTGACAATGTGAATAGCCCTGAGATCCCGGTGAAGATCCTGAACTGTGACACCATCACTCAGGTCAAGGAGAAGATCCTGGATGCCATCTTCAAGAACGTGCCCTGCTCCCACCGGCCCAAAGCTGCTGATATGGATCTGGGTATGTGAGTGTTTGGGTAGAGGGGGAGAGTGGAAATGGGAGTCCACCAGACACTGTCCAGCTATGGCAAGTGCCACTTTTCCAGATGGAGGATGCTTGGTTGGACTGATCCCTACAGTCCTGGATGGTGATAACTCTATATCTCTTCCTTTGGGGGCTGCATCTTTGGAAAACCATCAGCCATCCACGAACTCAAGCAACAGCAGCACTGAGGACTGCTGCTCTGGGGTGTCCTTTCTGTAGAGAACTTGGAGAGCTGTATTCATGCCTTAAGGAAGAGAAAAAACGAGTCCCTCTTTATCATTAGCTCTGCCCAAGAACATTATAATTCATATTTTTCTCTGTGTCTGCTTCTTCGTGCATTACTCAAGTTGCAGCCTACTGCATCTGTTTCATCACATTTCTTGCCAGTTATGCTGTCAAGCTCTGGGGCATATAAGGAATTGTACCACCCGTTACAGGGATGTCTTTGAATCTAAAATAATGTATTTTTTTTCCCTATATCTGAAGTAAGGACAGTGGGAGGAGTGAGGTGCCTGAAATTGGGTCTAGAGGCAAATCTGATACCACACATGGAGGCCACTATGAAAGGATGCATAAAAAAAAAATTGCTTGGATTGGTATGGAGCGGGGGACTGTACTGTGCGAGGCGATTAGCCAGAATTTGCCTTTGATGACCTTCAGTGAAAGAGACTTGAGTGGAAAATGATGGGGTCTATAAAACCCTGCGAAGTAGAGGAGGAACCAAAAGGAAAAGGAATGGACGGATGCCAAGAAGCAATTCACAGCAATAATGGAGGCAGAAATGAGAGGTCAGGGATTAAAGTTAAGTGTGTCTATGTGCGTGTGTTCATGTAGGGGAGGAGGGGACTCCTGACAGAAATTGCTGCAAGATTTTTGCTCATGAAAGGCAGTTAAAATAACGAAATAAGCTGCCAAAAACAGCATAATAAAGAACAAATCATATACATCACCATGAAAGGACCGAGAGCATTTCTGGAGCTGCTGTGAGTCAGCAGAAGACTGGAGAGACCAGAGACAGTAGAGGGTCAGGACATAAGCAGTGGGAGACGAGGGTTTATGGCTGGTTCCACTGGTAGGTGCAGTGCTGGATGTGGGTGGAAAGTAGTCGGTCTTGCTATGGGGACCGAATGGTAAGCCCTGGCAGGCAGGAATTTCACCATCATGTCAGAAATGCGAGGGATGAACTCGAGCCCACAGATGTTTTTGCAGCTCTGATAATTGACATCAGGTTGTTTCTCCCTTCTCCATGATTTTTTCAGCGGTTCAATGACTTTTCCAAACTATGGACAGGTCTGGTGGGCTGGGCTACCCTGGATCTGATCCACATTCCCAAATACAGAAGAACCTGACAATGAAGCAGCCAGGGATTTTACTGCTGCAAACCATTTGACCTGCTAAGTAGTGCTAGTGAGGTCCAGAAAGTATTCATAAACATGTGCATGGATTTTGTCCTTACTGTTAGAAGACCATTTTATGAGCAGCTGTATAGAAAATAGCAATGAGGGTGCAGGTGGGAGGAAAAAATAAAGCATCTCATTTATGACAGAGGCAAGAAAGTTGCAGGCTTATAACAAGGTGGGAGGAGTGTGACCAAGGTGGCCGAAGAAGGAATGAGTAGATGGGCATGTCTCTTTTTTGTCTGAAAAGGGTGTTTTGGTGTATGGTATCCTTTGGTGGTGATGAAGGAAGCATGAGGAGAGCAGGAAGCAGCTGCTGTCCCCCAAAAAGCATCACAGAGCTCTCAGGGTCAACCTGCCCGGGCAGCAAGAGCTGCTGGATCAGCTCTGCTCGTCCTTGCTAAGCAGCAGGACAGAGCACACAATTGCAATCTGGCCTTGAAGTTGATGGCTTTCTAAACAGCAACACCATTTTCTATTACATTTTGTAGGCTTCCTGTACATGCTAAGGCCAGATTGCTCTCATGGAAGAAGGCAAACAAGCTAATGAGTTATTTTGAGTTGTTAAATGCAGGATAGCTGCAAGCAGAGTGACTTGCATGTGTCACAAATGTCATAATGTTTTGCAGCTACTCAGAGGACTCATGATGGGGAGTTTTAGCTGAAAGCACTTATACTGGACACCCTGAGGTTACATTTTAGCCCCAAATCCAAATTGCAGCCCTCTGAGTAAAAGCTTCTTTTCTACAATGGCCATTTGTGCTATTATTATTTTATTTAAAGTCCCCGTCATGAACAAAATGCCCCCTCTTTGGAAAAACATTAGGGGAGGAGGATCAGAAAACAGAAATTTGGCTCCACACAGAGACATCATCTCTGCCTGTTTTTGGTTGCCTCGGGCTGCTGGTTCAAGCCCCATGCACTGATTCTGCATCTGCTTTGGATGCAGCTCCCATGAGGGGAGTCCTGGACCTTTGGAAACTATTTAAATTGAATCAAATTCTGATATATATTCAATAAGGCAGACAACTTACCTATATATGATAAAATCCTTTCCAGGCACCTTCCATCTATGCATTTGGATAGGAAAAACATCTCTTTTTCCCTCCCAAACTACCATGGTCCTTTCTTCACCCTAGAAGCAGAGCTGAGATTCTCCATTAATTTCCTACAGGTCCTAATTTGCTGGCAACTTACCCGTTTTTCTTTCCTACCCACTTGGTAATACTTGAACACGAAGCATACAGGTAAAATGGACTAGGGTTTTTTTTTTTTTTGCCTTTTTTGTGTTTTTTTTTTTTTTTTTTTTTTTGATTTTTTTTTGTATTTCCTATGCCAATCAGTCTCTTACATGGAAGTTACTGGGAAACGGTAAAGCACTTCTAGGAATGCAGGACTAAGAGCGGCCACCTGGCTCTTCAGACTAATCCTCCACAAGCACAAGTGATCACGAAATAATTGTCGAGCCTGGGGAAGCCAGACGCATTTCTTTCACACGCCATTTCTGCACATAAGCAGCCACAGAAACATTTTGCAGCCCTTTATGGTGGTTTTAAGGCACCAGACAATCTTATTATGGTGGTCTGTAGGAAAAGGTTGGAAAACACAGCGCAGCATTTAGGAATGACTAAAAAAGGGTCATATGCATCATGACCTGGAAGTGCCTGTTAAGGATGGGTTAACTGATGGCTACTTGCTCTGGTGAAGGCATCTGGAGGGAGGTGGAAGGACCTTCATCCATTTGGGCATTCCAATTGTCCTGGGGGAAAAAATATATATATATCTCTGCTGCACTTTTCTGCCTTGTTCAATGGGACTTGTTCAGGGTCACCGGGACCAAAGGGAAGGCATGCAGGAGGTGCAAGATTTTAAGTAGGATTCAAGCTGCAGAATGGCATATCCTTTATACCAGTAGACCTGTCCCCTAGCCAGGTATAGCCACAGCTTAAACAAGCCTCTCTCTGTCAATGGCCCCTGGAATTTACTTTTCCCCAGTCAAGCTGAACAGAAAGGTTGTTTCTAAAAGAAGAAAAAAAAAAAAGAAAGAAAAAAAAAGAAGAAAAAAGAAGTAATTCCTGCGTGCAATAAAAAGATACACTATCAGCTGAATGAAATATAAAGGCTTCACAGCAGCTGTCTCCTGAGTTTGCATTTACCGCTGCTCCTGATTGGAAGGCTTGATAAAGATAATGGGATTTTTTTTTTCTTGCCTCCCTCCCCCTCTCCCTCCCTGTCTCCGGAAGGTGGAAGTGTAACAAATTGGATTGGAGTGCGGCTCTCCTTTGTGGCAGCACGGCGAGGAGCACACAGATCTGATGAGAGAGGGTACAGGGTGCTGCCAGGGAGGATGAAGTGAACAGATTTTCCCTTTGCACCATGAATACGGATGTCGGGGTCACCTTCCCCGCCTTTGCCCTGTCTTTTCTCCTCCTTCTCACAGCCTCCGCGGTTATTTTGGAGACCAGCGTGATCGCCTGAACACTTACAGAGAATAGGAGCATGCAGAACTTCTATAAGGCAAACCAGACAGAAACAGCCCTATGGGGAGATCGATAACCACCCTGGTGGTTATCCCAGTCACCACGCAGTTGTACAATGAAATAATTTATATTTGGCCAAGGGAAACAGGGTATAGGATTGGAGGCAAATGCTCTGCATCCGCACCATGGGTAAACTCCCTTGGCTTGCCCAGGAGAGGGTCTTGTGTGCAGTCAGACGTGCGATTCCCCATCATTATAGGTACTCATTGGGGCACTTTGTAAGAGTATCACTCCCTAACCAAGCCCAGGTTTCAGCGTTTTGCAGTCTTCCAAGAAATATATGTGTCCACTTAGATTCTGAGGATCCATTCCAGGCAGGATAAACACCCTTAGATATCACAGAGATAATATAGATGAGGAACTAAGGAGCTGGAGCAAATGAAGGGCAGTTTAGGATCAGTGCTTCGCCACTGTAACCTTTACTTACACTCTGAGTATCTCCAGCCAAAGAAACACTCGGCAATAAACACAGCAGCTGACCTCTTCCTGCTAATTTGAATGAATAATAAAGGCAAGGGCGACTTTCCCAATACATTTTAATTATGTGATAAGAAAACTGCTGAAACCAAAAGAAATTTGCAACGGTCCTTGCATTTTTATATTAGGAGCAATAAGCAGGGGTGGCAGGTGATGTCTCCATATCCAAGAGTTCATTTTAATTAACTCCAGCAAATGAATGGACTTTCTGCTTGGACTGTGGCTGGGTCATTGTGACAGAGTCATGACCGCCAATAAGAAGCTTTAGATGGGTCAGGTTGCCTCTGACTAAGCCACAGTGATATTGCATTTCTCTCCCTTGTCCATATTTATGCATTCCTTGCCTAAAGGCAAGTCTAGGAGACCTCTGTGAGGAAAACAATGCCAATCCTCTTGGAATTGAAGGCTTCGTCCTCATGATATCCCTAGGGCAGGTGGTCTTGGAACCTCCACATTGAAATAACAGAGCAAGGGGCTGAACTAAGAGTGAAGCACTGTGAATAAACAGATTGCTCAAGTCTTGGGGTTTTGTTCTGTTCAGCTCTGTGATCCACTCCTCTTTTTATTTATTTATCTACTACCTTTCCACTGTGCATCTAATGCCAAACTCATCACATCTGCAGACAGCTGCCATATGTTCTGATATCAACATGGTTTATTATCTTTCTTGAGATGAGTGTGTGTTTCCAGTGCAAAAAGCATTTTTGTAAAAATAATATTTTATTTAGTGAAAACAAACAAGTTTGGATAATGTAGGACTTAACTCAAAGCTTTGACACAGAGCTGTGATTTTTGCATATCTTCCTGAATCACCTTACTTACTTCATCTGTCCCTTCTTTCCCTGTCATGGGCTTTGGACATGTGTGCATTTCTATGGTGTACGTGGTTGGAGGGACCTGTCAGACCATAACAATAATGACTAAGACACGCTGCCTCACACATATGTAGCTCTCACATGTGTAAGGAACATGAGTTATGGACACAGATCTCCATACCCTTCTCTCAGAGTGAAATGTGTCATTTCTCCTTGCAGAGTGGAGGCAGGCAAGTGGGGCGAGGATGATCCTTCAGGACGAAGACATCACAACCAAGATAGAGAACGACTGGAAGAGACTCAACACGCTGGCCCACTATCAGGTAATGTGACCACAATCCCTCTGCCAGAGGTCCAGGATGACTTACCCATCTCTGTTGATGTGGCTTCTCCCATCAGGGAGGTACTGATCTCCAGTCAGCTCATCAAGTACTTTATCAAAGGCCACACTGCATTACCAGAGACACAGCTTTGCCCAATATACATCTCCCTCCACTGTCCCTTGTCTGGTGCCACTCTGTCACTTGGTGACTTCTTTATGGCACCCCAAGAATGTCCTGCATGTGGCCACAGTCTATAGAAACTGTATCATGATAGACCAGAGCAAAACTCGAACACCGATTAAAAGAGTGTCCCATCATGTCCCATCCCTTTCCCTGCTCAGGTCTGTGGGAGAGGATGGGAAGAAGGTAGTTCAGCCAAAGGAGTTAAAAGGGGATGGATACAGTGCTGTTCTCTAAGATACAACAACAACATCAGAGGAGTGAGCAATAACTAAGCAGAGCCCTTGTATTTAGTGCATCCATCCAGCGCACAGGCCTGATAGGAATCATTCCAAAAATAAGTCCTAGAAAAATTCTAGAAACAAGTCCAAAGGGAAAAAAAAACCTTCTGTCTTTTCCAAAGGAGATAGCAGCCCTGGGGAGTTAAGGATATGAAAGGGAGTTGAGGTCAGCATGAGGACAACATAAGTCAACATCTATCTTGTTGACAAACAGAAAACAATCCCTTCCCTCTCCTTTTCTCCAATGCATCCAATTTTCCCTTTTTTCTTTTTTCCCCCCTTGTTTAATGTTATCAGAGTGCTAGAGGGTAGTTGGAAGAAAAATGTAAGGGAAGGGGAATATTATTTGGAAAAAGGAGGAGGGAAGCAACATCGCTGGAGACAGAGTGTTGCAACAGAGTGGTCACTGACCTGGTAACCCTTGGTTTTAATTCATACCCTGATCTGAGTGACCTGCCTTGTGTGGGACTTTCTTTCATCTCTGCATTACTCTGACATCCATAAAAGAGGACAAAAGATGTTCAAAAATATCATACAGAAGTGGTAGATTCCTGAAAATTTGAATTTTGGTGAAAAGTCGCTCCATTCATCCTCTCCTCCACTTGCCAAAAAAGCATCATCAGTTTAATCTGAAGCTGACAATTTTGTCATTTTTCTCAGAAATCTGTCCTTCATAACCATTTTTTTGCTTTTCTTTGTTTTTTTTTTTTTTTTTTCCATTTAATAACTGACCTGAGGAGGCGGGAGGCGGTAATTTGAAAAGGAAACAAAACTTTTCACTGGAGATTGACTGAAACGTTGCTGGCTGGCTCCAGAAGATTCATGGAGGGGAGGGGAGCACACTTATGTTTTATTTCAACAAAACAAGGGCACATTTTTCACTTCCTTCCTGACACTTTCCAGTTCTTTACTTCCAGCAAGGAGCTCCCAGCTCTGTTGATGAGCGGAGGCAGAACAGATTCTCATCCGCCAGGATACTGAACTCTGCATTATTTATCCTGGTGGTCGTGAGGGCCAAAAGGAAACATGCCAGGACAGTCAATGATATTGCCCATGCCTCAGTTTCCCCATCTGTAGTGTGGGTATAAAACTACGAAGTGTCAATAATTGCCTTCTGTGATTGCTGAGAGGCTATTTAATTAGCCTCTGCGATGCTTTGAAGATCAAAAACTCTGCACAAGTGCTAATTATTATTACACAGACAAGAGATAGAAGTTGTTAACAGGTTCTCTTTTCACCTATCTCCTCTTTATAATGTCTTATTTATCACAGATATTCCTGATACGGCTCCTCTGAGCCACTGGCTTGTTAACGTTTCTGATACGGGATTCACATGAATCGCTTAGATGTAGAAAGAAAAAGCCCGGCTCATTTCAGGAAGTTCCATTATCTGTTGAAATGCTCTCCCGTGGCACCCTGGAGCACTGCCATGCCTGCCCTACTCCTGTCCCCAGCTGAGACCCCGATGCAGAAAGGAGGAAGATGCTGAATTGGTCAACTCTCTCCATTTCAATATATTTTTCACCTGGAAAGAGATGACTGTGCATGGATAGGTTGTCAGAATCAGTGAAACTGGAAAATATAGATACCCACACACAAGCTGACTACCTAGACACTACCTGCAATCGGGTTAGAGGCAACAGAAAGTGTCACATCAGTTTTTCCCATCCTTATGGGACATCCCATCCTTAATGTCTGAAGAAGTTCAACAGAATTACTCCCCCTACATGTTTATTTCTCTCTGCTTAAGATGACTAGCACACAGCGTATGCATTGTATATACCTTGTATATACCTTGTATATACCTTGTATATACGGGTGTATATATTGCATCTATCTTAAAGTAAAATAGGTAAACACCAGAACTAATTTCTGTTGCCATGAAATGGGATTTCAAATCCAAATTCCTTAAGCAGCTTGGGAAAAAAAGCAAAACAAAACAAAACAAAAAAACACCTCTGTCCTTGAAAGCAACTCCTGATTTAGCTAAAATTTGGAGCTATTACGGAAGACTCCTTTCTCATGTCTTGATTATCAAACACACTTCTGGGGAGAAATTAGCAGCACATGATTAAGGCTGAAAGCTGGACTTATAGCCAGAGCATGCAAGAATAACTTGAATAACTTGGGTGGAAAAGATCCTCTTGTTTGAGGGCTGTAATTCTATGAGAAAAGCTTGTGAGATTTGAGGACCTAGGAAAACGACCCACACACTCTGATTCTTCTTGGTCTAGAAGCTTTAGCCAGCTTTTAGATCTCATCTAAAAATTCTGCATTGTGGCTTAAGGAATTTGGGATTTTATTATTTACTTATTTATTTATAGTGATATTCCTAGTCTTCTATCAGCTGCGCTCCTAGATAAATTGACATTTCCAGCCTGTCTTAAACTGATACTGTGGTTACATGTTAGCTTAAACACTTTACAGTAAGGAAAAGGACAAGGAACTTTTGTCCCCTATCCTACAGATCATTAAAGCTGCTCCATGATAAAACTAATCTAAGTCTTACTGAGGTCAATGGAAAGATTCCTTTGGTCTTCAATGGGCTTTGTTTCGTGGGCCAGAGTATGCTTTGTCATCAGTTGACCTATTGCCCTAGTATAGGTTTCTAATGATATCACTGAAGACTTTTGTCTCTCTCTGTCTCTCTTTTTTTTTTTTGGTCGATAGACTCACTGAAGAACACTTCTTCTTGTGCTTTGAGCCAAAATTACTGTTCAGACTGCGATGGCACTGATTTATGGCTCAGGTTTTACTGCCTAAATTCCTACTGCTCTTGGTGTGATCCTCGGTCAGTTCTTAGAAATGTGCTGACCAAGACCATTTTTGTCTGCAGGTACCAGATGGATCTGTGGTAGCTTTGGTCTCCAAGCAAGTCACTGCCTACAATGCAGTCAACAACTCCACAGTCTCACGGACTTCAGCCAGCAAATATGGTAAGGACCTGTGTGTTGATACAGGTTGAGAGAGCAATGGAGGAGAGATTCCAAACATTGTACTGGTTACAAAACATTGAGTACCAGCAAAGAGAATGATAGAGAGATGACTAGTTAGCATGAAAGCCTCGAGAATTGGAGGAGACGATTTAGCCATATACAACTTTTGTATCTGATCTAAGCTGTTGATCCAATATTTGAGTTGGTCTTCGAAAGCAACTCTTCTTCCTCTTTGTGAGGTGGAGGACACTAAACAATTAGCTGCTTAAATTTTGTAACACTATATGCTATGACTGTAATGAGGTAGGGTGAATATCACTCTTCTAGTTTTCACAGGAAGACACAACCAGGGAGGGCACAACACACTAGAAGAGTGAAATCATCCTTGTTGACAAAGACCTTGGAACATGGTCTGTGATGAAGACAAATCTGTGGCACAGATAAGAAGATGGTGGACTAAAGGCAGCACAACTTAGATGATAGGACAGCGTTTGGAACTGTACCTTGTGATGTGGATGTTGTGTGCTTCACTCAGTTATCTTACTGCCCCAGGGAACTTGCACCTGGAGTAAATAAATAAATAGAGCTCTTGTATCAGCATATCTGAAAGTAGTTCGCTGTTTTCCACATTTTACCCCTGAGACAACTGAGATTGGGACAGCTGTGAAGCAAAGACCAGGCGGAAATTCTTCTGCAGAACCAGACGCAGATCTCCTCAGTCTCACTCGCACCATCCCAGACCCTTCTCGCCTGCTGTAGAGTCACAGGCCAGGATGTGTCTCACTGTGACAATATGGGAGGGCAAAGAAAAATGTAACCCTGTAATCTGCAACCAGCGACTGTTGCAAAAGCATCCTCTATTCCAGGCCCAGCTGTCATATTTCCTTATTATTACTATTATATTATTATTGTTGTTTTAAATGCCTGACAGCATCTCTTATCCTTCCCTTTTTCTTTTAGCTTGAGGGAAAGTACAGTTTCTCAATATCCGGAGGAGTTGCCTTCCTCTTTCTCCAAGGACATGAGCAATCCACCAAATCTTATTCATATGCATCCTCTTTGCCATGTCGTTGCAATTAATGAAAGACACAGTGACCTTTGGAAAGGAAGACTTGGTGGGGGGGTTAATTTCTGCTCTATTTCTTAATTTCTTTGTCATTTCATTTTTCAGGAGGAGGGTATGGGAAAGAATGCAGAGCAGGGAAAAGATGTGGTGGGTCAGAAGTGGTTGTTAATTGCAATTAAGGGAACAGCATCCACAGAGAAAAAAAAAAAAAGATATTCCAACTGATAATTAATATATAGAGATTGCTAATGTAGCAATGAGGCTGATTCAGATCTTGCTACAAAAAGGTACACCACTTGTGTTAATTGTGGTTGGAAAAGGCTCAATCTATAGCATTAAAGGAAGGTCAGAGGGAGAGGAATGCCACATGACATCAGTTTGAGGCAGATGGAAATGAAATTTGGGGTATAAAGGTGTCCTTAAAGACAAAATGTATGTCATTCCTGCTGGGAATCTGGTCTACTTTTTTATCAGCAGCTTAACCAAAACAAGACTTTGGTGCAGGGAGCAAAAGGGATGGTTGTTGGGTCGCACAGGTTTGCACTGAGGCAAGAGTAGGAAGGAGAGACACCTCCTAGGTCTGGGGATGGGAAACTAAGCAAGTTATTACACAGACAGGTCCATGGGCTCTTCTCTGACCATGAGACTGAGCAGAAAATATTGATATGGGTCACATATTTATGGCTAAGACTAACAAAACTAATTAGTCCACAATGGTTACCACATATTGTCCGTTCTGTCCCCTGAACTTTCCTTTGACAGTGCCTGACAGTGACAGAGCTGGTTGTCCCAGGCCAAAGCTCTGTCAGGGATTATGATAACAGTAAAACAGCATGGACAGTTGAAGGTCAGTGTTTGGCCTTGTGTAATTTATTAGTATAGACATAATCATCCTGCTTGGATGACATCTTTTGTGTTTGTTGAGCAAAATGCTCAGTCAGAAGTTAATGCTTTGATAGTAAGGCCTGGTCCATAAAGCTGCTTTGATGTCTTCTCTGGCTCACGCAACAATTCCTCCATGGAGGAATACCTGCATTGCCCAACGTAGATTGTAGCGCTGACACACAAGATGATGGAGTTTTACTTAATGCTAATATGGAAATGCAGAACTTACGAGATGATACACACTGCCGTACTGCCATGGTGCCGTACATGCCACTGTTCTGGAGACCCAAGCTAAAATCTCCCCAAAATGTTATCCTGTGTGGCTAAGACACTTGCGCGTGTGTCATGCAGTGGATATAGTGAAGACATGCCCAAGACCTCAGGTTGTCTTAGCAATGCACCAGAATCTGTACATGCATCCAGCACATAGACTGAATGGGAGGGAGATCTGCAGCCAGCACTGAGCCCACATAGAGGAAAGAGATTGAATTCTTGCCTGTCTGATGAAAAACATTCATCAGGAAAAATGTCATTAGTATATTTCTATGGTGAAACATGCTGATCCCAATGCAATTGCTAATAAGACTGAGACACGTGCGTCTGTTTTGCAGAGAACATGATCCGTTACACGGGCAGTCCAGACAGCCTCCGATCTCGCACACCAATGATCACCCCCGACCTGGAGAGTGGAGTCAAGATGTGGCACTTAGTGAAGAACCATGAGCATGGTGACCAAAAAGAGGGTGACCGGGGCAGCAAGATGGTTTCTGAGATCTACCTGACGAGGCTACTTGCCACCAAGGTAAATGGCATTGGGGTCGGAAGACAGAAATGTGCTTTTAAAGACTGAGGGGATTTGGAGAGCAACAAAGAGTGAAGAACCCAGGCCCATGAGTCCAGTGGAGAGAGTCTGTGCAGGAGTAGGTGCATGCTCGGTTTGTAGATTTTGTAGGATTATAGTTTGTCCCAAAAGGAGCAAACAAAGGGCTGGGGAGTGAACATGCCCTTATCAGTCTCCAAGAATTCACTTTGCTGTTTGAAATGGAAGCCCATCCCACAAAATCCTGGGTGAGTATGTCCTTCTTCTTTGGGCCCGTAAAGATCTAGTTCTCATAATAGAATCTCATGTTGATGTCTTGTCAGGGGAATTAGTTAGCTATGGTGAGGCTAATAGATGACCCACTCCAGAGGAAGCAAATGGAGTTAGATGTGCATCCACATCCAGGTATGGAGAGCTTAGAGACTCCTAATGGAAAATAGAGGTCAAACATAGGTCTTCTCTGCAGATTCAGTGTCTTCTGTTTTTGATGTTCTAGCTGGTTGTGCTCTTCCAAAGCAGTATTTACTGAGTGTTAGGAAGTTGGTAAGCTCCCATCTAGTCAATCCACATCCCTAAAATGCTGGCAACCAGCTTTATGGGGGAGAACACTCTGGCTGACAGGTCTATAACTTAGTGCAACCAACTTCTGACCTGTGAAAGGCACAAGAAGTGACTTTACTCCCCCACTCTCCACAAAGCTGCTTCTCACTGTCCCTCAGCCTCACTCTGTTATTTACCTGGGATGGGAATAGCTTTCTCTCTCGGCAGCTGTCTGGCTCAGGGACTGGCAAACGACCTCAGGCCTTTCAACTTCTCTGACCAACATTGTCCTCCACACAACTTACACGGTGTTGGCAAATGGTTGTCTGAGTTTACATTTGTTTGGTTTTCCACCCTGTCAACCCTGTCTGTATTAGTCTCCTGGTATAGACACCCATGTAGTAATGAAGTGGCTGCAAATGGTCTTTTTTTTTTGCACCCCACAGAGACCAAGGCAAGCAGACAGGCAGGCTATAAAACCAGAGACAGGCGCCCTTGGCAATTCTTGCTTCTCTGCCCCAGCATCTATCTAACACATAAATTATCTTGGTGCATTCCCCAAGTGGGAATTGCTGGGTAGCTGTGCCTCAGGTGTGGCTAATCATGATATTATTTCACCCTATTCTGAGCAGGGTTAAGCAAAGCAATGATCACGAGGACCAATCTTCCTTCCCCTAGCTGAAGTTTTGATGATTATCAATTCCTGCCAGGGTATCAAAAGGCACAAAAATAATTATGTGCATTTGTGCAAATACCCTCTGAGTTCACCCTTCAGACAGGCCTCCATCATGAGCTTCAGTACTAATATATAGTTTTATCTACACATTTTTTTCCTCAACTCTTTTCACTGCCGGTTTCTGACTCCCGGCACACAATGGCCATCTCTCTCCGGCTGTCCATGCCGCAGTGGGATTCAGATTTGAAGCTGCTCTGTCTTTTGCCTTTGGAATATGCTCAACTCCATGACCTCAGGATACTTTAATGGATCACACAGCATCAAAAGAAAATGATGCTCCTCAGGGATCGGGCTCCAGCTGGTGTAGAGCAGCGAGCATTGGACCGGTGCCGACTTATACTGTCTAGGGATGCCTCCCTTACCCCACCACTGAATCACTCCTGCTTTCTGTTCCAGGTCGTGAACTGAACTCTTGCTTTTTGTGAGCACAGTAGGAAAGCATCTGTGAAGCTCACAGCAGCACAGATTGCATAAAGCCTCGGAGTTTGCTGCTTCACTAAGAAATTTCCTTTCCCCAAAATGTCCATTTGAAGGAGGGAAAGAGGAGAGATACCAATTGCTGGTAATATAAACCTAGGGAATACTTAAAATGACAATGATTTTTATTTTGACCTCTGAGGCTTGGAATCTGCTGTCTGAAAGCCTCAGAGGCTTCCTTGGTGTGTGTGGGTGAGCACGTAGAGAACTAATCCCTTCCAGAAACCGAAGCTGAGGGCAGCTCTTCCACATCAAACCAACAAGATTTCCCCTCCAGGGCCCTTTCCGAGTCAGATATTTGCTGCATGTTTCTGTTCACCCAGCAGGAGTTCAAACAAGCAAACGGTACCTCTGTTTTCTTCCGAAGAATAAATCAAATGGTGAATCAGCAAGAGATGCCAGCCTTCTAATTAAGCATTTGTTGGTGCTATGTAAACTTGAACCACTCTGGTGGTGGAACCCAGCTTTTGGTTTCTAGTAAGAAGAATTTCTGGGCCTGCAGAGAAAGAGGGGGGTTTTCATCTGAGGAAATGGAAAACTTGTTGGATATTTGATTTTAAAATTATATATTTTCAGTAGTCCTGAGGTTTATTCACATATACATGTGTGTGCAGTTCTGGTGGCAGAGCAGAGTTACTAATATAGGCTGGAACTCCCAGTTTGGAGGTGAAGTCCTTGCCTGGTTACCCCCAAAACCCAACCTGCAGCTCATCTTTATATCACAGTTGCTTGACTCCCCCTTTCCCCAGATCTAGTCACCCTCTGCTCTTCCAGTTCTCAACCTTCCAGTCCTCCAGCTGGTCAAGGGTGGTTCTCCGAAGACAAAGACCAAAGTCCAAAGTCAGTCGTTTGCTGAGCCCAGGTCTCAGACACACTCCGTTTGCCACAGAACATGGAAATGCGACATCTGTTGTATCTCAAGTTCTTCTTCTCTTGACAGGGCACCCTCCAGAAGTTTGTAGACGACCTCTTTGAAACCATCTTCAGCACTGCTCACCGTGGCAGTGCCCTCCCCCTGGCTATCAAATACATGTTTGATTTCCTGGATGAGCAGGCGGACAAGCACAACATCCATGACCCTCACGTGCGGCACACCTGGAAGAGCAATTGGTGAGTGAGACACGTACAATTCAACCTAGAACAAGGTCCTGGACCAAATGGACAGGAAAGAGATACATAATATGGGATTCAGGAGCTGAAGAGAAGGGTTTCTCGCTTGGTTTTCCTCGTCCCAAAGTCAGATATGCCCAGAATATAGTGGAGGCTCTCAAGGGTGGATGCTTTGGCTCTAGGACTCAAGTTTCCCTGCATAAAATAGGAATGGTGATATTTCTTGGGGATCTCATAGAATCATAGAATCATAGAATGCCTAAGGTTGGAAGGGACCTCTAGAGGTCATCTAGTCCAACCCCCTGCACA